>JANEYF010004077.1:0-81398 GCA_029963845.1 Rhamnusium bicolor
CTGGAATGCCCTAGACCCTGTGAATGGATGTATAAATAAGACACACAGTGGGCCGAGAATCAATCTTAAGTCGAACGTGAACGAGTAAAGAAGAAATAAGAAAGAGACTTATAAGTGTTCATTTGTGATTATAGTTAAGACATTAATTAATCTATTGTTATTAATTGTTCATTAGTCAAATAAAGTAGTGATTAAGTGTTACCTGGACTTTCAATCAACGAATCTACGAGTATAGGTGTTTGTATGGATAGCAAACACGTAACATTATGTTATGGGAACATTTAAAATTTCTATATAAAATTGTGACAAATGTAAGTAATTAAATCCAAATTTGCTTATCTAACAACGGTTGAAAAAAATCACGATTACTTTACTTCCTTATATTAGATATAATAAAGTAAGAAAAAGAAGCAATTAAACTAGACAAAAAAAGTCTGTAACCGGAAATTTTTTTTCGAATATACAGGGCAAGACAAAATTATGGGATCAAGTGCCTTTTTTAAATGGAATGCTATGTATATCAAAACATGAAACAAAACATTTTTTAGAGGCCATTTTCTAGACTCTATTCATTCCTATATTATTATTGATTATCTCCCAACCACTTGGATGTAATGAATTCTTATGTTTAAATAATGCCATCTTCAGATACATACTGAAAAAAATCACCAGTCACAATTATGGGTTTTAAGAAAAACTTATGTGAATACTAGTGATGAGACATCTAGTTAATGTTTTTGAATTATTTTTATTTCCCAAAAATGTACAGGGTGGTCATTTTTTTTATTTAAGAACTTTTTTAAATTGAATTTTCTCAATTTTTTTCAAATGGAACACCCTATATATTTTCAACGATGTGATGTAGAAATGAATATCGGACATTTTTTTGTAAGTACTTCACTATGACTAATTGCAACCATTTTCGTTTTATTGAGCAATAACTACAAAATTCAAGCATAAATTTAAAAAATAGAGGTTTCTCTAAATAATTCATTAGAAAAACTATAATAAGTGCTCCACACGTTGCCCATTTTGATTGACACACGTATCTGTAAGCTTTTGAAATTAGGTTTCTACTGTTCTTAAAATTGCCGGTGTGATAAATCTAAAAGCAATTATTAATTCTTTCCTTCATATTTTGTACTGTTGTTGGTCTATCTTTAAAACAATTTCCCTCACGTATCCCCCCAAAAAAAAAAAAAAAAAAATTCGAGTACACAATGAGTAAAGACGTTAGCTTGCAGAGCTCTTATTCAATCTATTATAAATGTTGCAAAAATAAGCCTTTTTTACATCATGTGTGTGTAAAATGATATAGTATATATCATAAGCGTTGTTGTGTCCCTAAGTTCAAAAAACAAATTCGTTTTAATAAACAAAATAAAATTGTGTTGTGGAGAAGACAATTGTTCAAGTGACAAGGAAGAAGCCGAAAAAGTATTCTAGAAAAAACAATTGGGGATCTCAATGAGGACGATTCTCTAAAGGATAAGTATATAAATAAATTAAAAAATGAAAATGTATTGTTTTTAAATGAGGCAATGAAACGAGAGGATGATATGAATGAACTTTTTACAAAAACAAGAAAAAACCATCGAGGAACTAAAAGAAATTATACGCGAGTTAAGAAAAAACTAGAGAATTAAAACAACAAAATATTAAAAAACAGCTAGCACACAAACTCTAAAAACTAACAAGAATGTATCTGTCGGTGCAGATTTATTAATTGGTAATATGAAGCTTATAGCCCAGTCAAATGATAGTAAAATTGAGGACTACATTAGACAAAAATCGACTGATGTAATCAAGGCAATTATTGACAAAACTTTAGTTAAAAATGTTAATTCTACTATTACTAAACGACAGATACTTATAATATCTGACGACCATGGCAAGGGTATAAGTTGGAAAATAAGAAACTGCATTGACGCGAATAAATATTCCATAGTTACGATAACAAAACCAGGGGCACCTTTGCATCAAGTAATGGAGAATGTGGATAATTTAATAAAAACATTTAATTTTCAAGATTTTGTAATAATTATAGGAGGATCCAATGATATGTATAGTAAAAAAAACTCCATCATTTCGATATATATGCGAAAAACTAAAGTTGTGCACAAACACTAATATTCTTTTTTCCTCCATTCCTTTCAGTAATAGGAACAAAACTATAGAAAAACACATTTTTTTTGGCATTGGAGTTTATCCATTAGCCAATCACAATCTAAAAACTAATTATTTACCTAAAATTAATCCTAACACGACCTACAAAATAATTGAAAAGAACAGAAAGAAAAAACAACGGGATATTTACAAGGTCACTCTTTTCTCGCCCAGGGGCCTATCAGGGCATTTGTAACTAGACATAACATAGAGGGCCACAGTAAGGGGGGGGGGGTTGTAAAACACAGGAAAATACATAAAGGAGTACGAAGCCGCAGCCTAATAAAGACGGAAAGTTTTTGTTATAGAAGTAGTTTTATGTTATCTAGGGAAGTTAATTAATACATTATAAATATCGATGTTTTCAAGAAACAGTAGGTGAGTCACATTAGTGGGAAGCGGAACATTAATATCAACTAACTTTTTAAGAGTTCTACTGTGGCTCTTTCATGGTTTTGGCAATTAAAAAAAAATATGGTCCAGGTCACCTGGAGTACCACATGTAATACAGGAGTCGAGAACTCCGATTCTATTTAGATGTTTTGGAAAGCAGGCATGGCCTAACCTTATTCTGCAAATTGTAATGATGGATTTTCTAGGGAAATTTATGTTCTTGAACCATGGCGAAATAGGTAAGTGATGTACAACTTGGGAATATTGGCTCATTGGGTTTTGTATTAGATATTGTTTAAATGAATTTGCCCAATTATTATGAGATTTGTATTTGACTGAGTTTATACAATCTGATAAACATAGTTTGTAACTTATATTTAGTTCTGATAAGGCACTTTCTTTTGCAAGATAGTCGACATATTCATTATGGGATATTCCCACGTGGGCTTTGACCCACACAAAATGGATGAGAGTCGCGTCCTTATTTCATTTAGAGAGAAGGAGAATTATGCGGAGGATATAGGAATTTAAATAGTTATAATTAAGTGCTCTGTTTTTTATAGTAAGTAAGTAAGTAAACATTTATTTCCCATCATTATTACCATAAATACAAAAAATAGTGGTGAAAATAAACACAATTTATAATGTAACAATAAAGAACCTACTCAAAGGTGTAGGGAAAAATAGATTTTTTTTTTTATAATATATATATATATATATATATATATATATATATATATATATATATATGGTCATATTATATTAGATACATACCTAGTTATACGCCTAATAGACTAATAACAAACAAATAGCTATAACATAGTTTCTATATGCAGACAGTAAATGCATATAAATGAAGTAAGCTACAACTGAGCGAGTGATCCTAATAATACAGTTATAATTAATCTAATTAAGTTATATACACATAATATATACAGACATACAAATATATAAGTAAATGCATATAAATGAAGTAAGCTACAACTGGGCGAGTGATCCTAATAATACAGTTATAATTAATCTAATTAAGTTATATACACATAATATATACAGACATACAAATATATATGTAAATGCATATAAATGAAGTAAGCTACAACTGGGCGAGTGATCCTAATAATACAGTTATAATTAATCTAATTAAGTTATATACACATAATATATACAGACATACAAATATATATGTAAATGCATATAAATGGAGTAAGCTACAACTGAGCGAGTGATCCTAATAATACAGTTATAATTAATCTAATTAAGTTATATACACATAATATATACAGACATACAAATATATATTTTGCCGTTTAAAGCTTTATTATACACGTCAAACGTAATGAATTTATGAGATAGACAAACGAAAAAAAGAAAAAAATATCCACTAATACACTCAGAGAGTCCGAAAATATAACTGCATGCTTGACTTGGTTGCATTTAATATATTCTAAGGCGTTAAGGATCGCTATGGCTTCTCCAACAAAAACAGATGTATTTTGGGCCAATTTAATTTTAAGTTCAAATTTTGTTTGAGGTATATAGATGGCGCATCCAACGTTATCAGAAATTTTTGATGCATCAGTGTATATATGCAGATGGCCTTGAAATTTAGTTTCCCAATTTTTAACAATTATATTATCAAGACTAGGAACATCCAAAAATGCAGGAACTATGACCTGAGGTTCGTAAAGAAGGTCAAAATAGTTCAAGTCCCAATATGGTATGTCTGAGATTTTTAACAAATTACTTAAATAAACTCTGGATTCACGAAATCCGGAACATAACGGAGGGGAATTTTTCTTTGACCAATATTTGTTAGTTAAGTCAGAGACACTCAGCTGTGAGATCTTGGTAACAATAGGTAACTGCTTGAATTCGGCTTGCAGGACATGCTTTTCACTAAGAAATTGTCTACGATGTTGTAAAGGTGGCTCCAAAGTTTCTACATGTAAGGGAAGTATAGGCGTGGATTTCATAGCTCCTATACATATACGTAACGCTTTATTTTGTACAACATCTACCCTTCTTAAAATGGAGTTACTAGCTGAGCCGTATAGTAGGGAACCATAATCAATTATGGAACGTAAATATGACTAATAAAAAACCAAAAGCGTACTCGGGTGGGCTCCCCACCATGTTTTAGCTATCATTTTTAAGAAATTTATGCCTTTTTCACATTTTGATACAATTTTGTCAACATAACTTCCCCAATTCAGCTTTTTATCAAGAACGATTCCTAAGTAGGTAATTTGATTTTTATAGGGGTATGTGTGATTACCTAGTTTTAACTGGGATATATTTGGTGTATTATGTCTAGTAAATATTGTGCAAACAGATTTTTCTACTGATATATCAAAACCATGATTAAAGAACCAGGTGTGTAATTGACGAGCCGTAAAACTTACATTAGCGATGCAGTGGTCATATTTTCTTTCTGTGAGGTAAAAACAGAAATCATCTGCATACTGTATTACATTACAATGGTGTTGTATATAAGAATGAATACTAACAGTAAATTTGTTAAACAAAATAGGGCTAAGTACCGAACCCTGAGGAAGGCCAACTGAATTAAGTCGAGGTCCAATTTTCGTATTGTTTGTTCCTCTTAGGTACGTATATCTATTACGATATAGGTTGGTTATGATGTTAGCCATATAGTCTGGGACAGAGCACTATTTAATTTTAGTAGACAAGATATCCAGATCTATATTATCGTATGCTCCTTTTAGATCTAAGAATAATGCTCCTAAGTAGGAGTTTTCTGAAAAATTATTTTCTATATCTGTTACCAAGTAAGAAATTGCATCAAGAGTACCTAGGCCCTTTTTAAAGCCAAACTAAAAAATGGGCAAAGAGAAATTACTATTAAACCGCCATTTCAATCTATTTTTGATCATACGTTCAAATGTCTTGAAAATACAGGACATTAGAGATATAGGGCGATAAGTACTAGGTAAATTTGGATCTTTACCGGGCTTAAGAATGGGTACTACGACTACTGTTTTGAGAGCTTCAATGTCTGCACCATGTAACCATATTTGATTCAAAATATCTAGAAGGTAGATTTGGGCGTTTAATGATAAGTGAGCTAGTATGGGATATTTGATGTCGTCAAATCCTGGGGCAGTATTAGATGCAACTTTAATTGCTAGGTTTAGCTCATTAATGGTGAAAGGCTGAGAGAAAAATGTCCTTCTAGAGGACCCGACATTATAGAAGTAAGTGGGCTATTCTGAACACTAGGGGGGTCGATTTGATTAAAGAAATCTTCAACTCATAATTCTGAAGCAGAACTAGTTGGACTATTTACAGGAACTCCTTTTTATCTTTTTAGCTTGGGACCATAATTCTGTAGATGGTGTGGTATGATTAAGGTTTTCGCAATAAACTTTTCAATTTTCTCTAGCTTTCGATTTAAACATTTTTTTAGAAACTTCTATTTCTTTTTTACAAAGAATAAAATTTTCCATGGAACTATATTATTTATAGAGCGTCTTTTCTTCTACGTACCACACTTTCACATTCTTCATCCCACCACGGAGGTAGAGGCCGATTTTTTGTTTTGAAAGGTTTATGAATTAGAATTGATTTTTCGGCGGCGAGATTTATATTTTTTATAAAAAAATCATATTTTTTTACTGGGCATAAAAGAGGGAGAGGGTTTTGGAAGCTATCCTCTAGAATAGACTCGTATTTATTCCAGTTAGCTCTGTCAGCGTTCCATAGGAAAATGATCCGAACCTAATATATTCATTAACTTTCCAACTTGTATAGGGAGCTAAGGTAGATGATACCAAGGTAATGTTAACCACAGATTTATTACAGGAGGGAAAAGAAAGTCTGATTGTATCACCATTATTTAATATAACCAAGTCAAGTCTCGATAGAGTTAATAATCTGCCTACCCACCTGATCGTTCTTATAGGAGCTTCATATGCTACTAGGAGCATTAAAGTCGCCGCCAATTATACTAGAATTTTTAGTTTGGTTAAAAATGCTCACGCAATCATTGTTATCAGTATTTACATTTGGTGGTCTATACAGAGAAATAAGGTCAAAAGAGGAATTGTTAATTATTATCGTAGCATGACAAATTAAAACATCATTATTGAAATTATTGTTAAGTTGTATTTCCTTAAATGAGATTCTTTTTTTTATTAAAATGGCAACACCAGCTTTACCATCAAGTCTGTCTTTACGGATTAAACTGTATCCTGAAAAACTTATATCTTGATTAGGTTTAAACCATGTCTCACTAATAAGTGCAACATGAATTTTATTGTCATGTAAAAATTTTAACAAACTAGTTTTATTTGCAATGGCTGATCGAGAGTTCCATTGCATGATTTTTAGTGATTTAATTTGATTAGCCATTATTTATTTACTATTCTTTTCAAGGACATCCTCCAGTATCCTAATAAACTCGTTTTTTAAATAGCTTATATCCATATTTTCCAAATTTTCAACGCTGTCAATATTTTTAAAAATAGAGTGCATACAATTATTAAAATATAATATCACATCATCTGCCTCAGATGAAGTTGATTGATTAGGTATGTATGTGTTTGGAGGGAGAGGGTTGTCAGGTCCAAATCTAAATGGAAATATATTATCATTGCTGTATTGTGGAACAGGGGATTTTACTATTTTACGTTTTTTACTTGTTTGTGAAAATAAATTATCTAGAGGCCTTCTAGAGCTCGTAGAACTGAAAGAGGGCTGAGAAGTAGAAATTTTTTTATTACTTGTAGAAGGAATTGCTAGATTTGGAAAGTCTGATTCATTATCTAAAATATAAAATCTATTAGCTGCAATTGAAGCGAATGAATTATCAGCCCTATTTTTGGCATCTAAAAATGGAATATTTAAAGACATTTGTTCCTTAATTTTTTTTCTGATTTTCATATTTGGGGCATTTATGAGTAGTAAAGTTATGTAAGTTAACGTTACAGTGAATACAAAAAACATCCTTAGATTCACAGTTGTGATTTTCTGATTTCTCTTTGCCACAATAATTATGACATAATATTTTGGAGCCTCTGCATTGATTATGGACATGACCGTATTTTACGCATTTAAAACATTGCAAAACTTTGCTAATAAATGGTTCCACTACGAAATATACAATATTAATAATTACATACTTAGGGAGGATATTACCCTCAAATGTAGGAACCCATTTTATAGATCCTTTCTCATCGGTAACTTTGCGATGCATTCTTTTAACTTCAACCGTAGGACTCGAACACTCTATATGATCCATAATATATTTTTCATCAAAAAAGTATCTACAGATCTAATCATGCCTTTTCTTTCCACCAAATGGTTGAGAACGAATGCTCTTAATTTTTCTGTTTCAAGCAGCTTATTATTAACAAGAGTATTAGCATCATAAGCAATTTTTAGAATTACTCGAATTCTATTTCGGCCCATACTATTAATTGTAATTATATTTTTAATATTTAATTTTTTTAATAGAATGTGTCCAACAAACATTGGATGTAAACGACCTATATTTTTGTCTATACTTTCTATAAAAACATAGAAAGTATTATCGTATAAATGTATATTATTTAGATTGAAAAACTTTAAAGGTGTTTGCTCACTGACTGATTTGTCCTTATCACTCGACACTCCAGAGTGGTCCGAAATGATATTGCCCGTGAAATCCATTGAGTCATTTACATGCGACGTAAGGTCAACTATACTACTCATACCTTCTATATTTTGATTTAGAATTGCACTGTTAATCAAAGGCTTATCTGGAGGGTCTCCCTTCCCTGGTGATATGGCAGATATGGTTATGTTATTAAGAAACTTACAATAAAATATTCACTATAAATTTCACTAATTTCAGGAATTAAAATAGCAAACTTTTTTAATACAAAATCACGGTGATATACTGGGTAACTATTCGTATGCGTGTTCTCTCTTCGCGAACTAGATACGAACTGAGAAAAACACATACTAACGTACAATCTAAAACTAAACGAATTTCTGTGTAAATTTAATAAACGCACAGAAGGCAGGATTTAATATGTTGACAAATTATAAACAAAATAAAAGTTAACTTGGTGGTCCCTAACTGCATTTAAATAATGTGGTTCAGCACCATCTTGCTGAAACCACATACTATTTCGATTCCTTTCAGAAAAATTCACCAATAATTGTGGCAGATAGTTTTCCAGAAAATGAAGATAAATAGCTCCAGTCAATGTACCATCAAAGAAATGTGGCCCTATTACATGTTCTCCAATAATTCCTCCCCAAATGTTTATAGACTATCTGTGCTAGTTATCAACTTGCCCAAAAAGTGAGGATTTTCCGAAGCATAATAATAGAAATTGTGCCTATTAACAAGTCCATTTATATGAAAAGTTGCTTCATCAGTGAATAGACCATTACTTAAGAAGGTGACATCTTGCATTTTATCTCTGGCCCAATTACAAAACTGTAGACACCTTTGAAAAACGTCATCAGATAGTTCCTGGTGCATTTGAATATGATATGCATGAAACTTATTTATTTTTAAGATTCCTACTAATGAGCTCACTTCTTTCTCACTAATGGAGATTCCCAACCGTTGCCAGCACCACATAAAACTCATTTTCTTCGTTCACAACTCGTTTCATTCTTTCACTTTTTTATATTCTTCATTTCCAGTTTCCGCAAATCTATCGAGAAGGTTTTGGAAGCTGCTAACATCAGGAATCCTTCTTTCTGAATACATTTGCGTATAAATTCTATTGACAAGCAAACGAATTCTGTCTAACTCGCCCAAAACAAAAGTCATGTCTACAAGTTCCGCTTTATTAAAATTCATTTTGTAAAACTCGAAATATTTTAAATTCATACAAATTATTATAACTGACGACCGATAATTGTGATAAATGTTTGTTTGTATAAGACAATTTATACTAAACTGAGATGTTATTGCTTGTCGAATAACGAAAACAGCAGAAAAATTTACAAAAAAAACTTACAGTAAGGAACCAGTTAAATACCATTTACCCACTTCAATGGATTGGAAGAAATGATCCCACTATATATGGACAACATGTGGAGCAATTATTATAATTTTGTTCTAATGAATTATTTGATGAAACCTCTATTTTTTTAGTTTATTCTTGAATTTTGTATTTATTGCTCAATATAACGAAAATGGTTGCAATTAGCTATAGGGAAGCACTTACAAAAAAATATTCGGTTTTCATTTCTACATCACATCGTTGAAAATATACAGGGATTTCCATTTAAAACAATTGAAAAAATTCAATTTAAAAAGTTCTTAATTGAAAGATTGAAAAGTAATTGTACATTTCTAAGAAGTAAATATGACATTAATTAGATATCTCGTAACTAGTGTTCACATGACTTTTTCTTAAAACCCATAATTGTGACTTTGGTGATTTTTTCAATACGCATCTGAAGATGGCATTATTTCAACAAAAAAATTCATTACATCCAAGTGGTTGGGAGATAGCCAATAATAATATAGGAATGGATAGAGTCTAGACAGAGGCTTCAAAAATGTACTGATATACATAGCATTCCATTTAAAAAAAAAAGAACTAGATCCTGTAATTTCGTCTTGGCTCACCCTTTATATTCGAAAATAATTTCCGGTTTTAGACTTTTTTATCTAGTTTACTTGTATTTTTTTTTTTAATTTCTAGCTATCGACTCGAGGTATTGAAGTCAGAGGCACTATTGCCTCACCTTGTACATATATCTGGTTTTTATATTATAGAAAAAAATCTCTAGTAAATTTCGTTCGTGCTCGTAATTTGGTTGTTTGTAATAAAAGCTTTTTTGTGATATACCTATACCTGTAGCTACAATATACAGATAAAATGTCGCAGGTGCGAACAAGACCACTGGTATGTGCAATTTATGTTTGACCATTAATGGTGAAGGGGATCCACAGTCGCCAATCGGTGAACGCGATTCAGCACAGCTGATGTGGGATCATGTTCGTCCTTTCGTGGTATTACCTGTATACGTTTGTCTTTACCTAAAGTTTAAGAGATCTATCCAGTAAAATGTCGTTGCATAACTATTGTCGTTTATTTCTCTTCTAACGGTGGTAACAATCTTGTAAAAATTTGAATTCAATGTCGTTGAGATGATTGTAAAATGGGTAGTACACAAGTAGCTAAGTTTTCGGGATTCTTTTTGTACCTAACCAAAATTTGAAAATTTGACATTCCGTTGTACTTGTTGAAATTTGATTTGTGTTTCCTCGCACTTTCTTTATTAAAATTTTTTTAGATAAATCTCTACGCCAAAAGGATTAATAAGTGGTTTTAAAAAAACTCTCGACTACCCAAGATCTCGTCTCGAGGTCGAGGTTTCACCTCGTCTCGATAAATTTAAAATTTCCCATTTTTTTCTTCTCTCACAAGTGAAATCTTCTGCTTCTGCTTTCATTGTTATATAAATTTTTCACCATAACATTTGTTTTTTGTATTGAAAAACATATATTTTTTTTTGTCATTTTTAGAGCCTCCTCCATAAAATTATCTATATCTTGGAATATACTCGTTAGTGTAACAAGTGCATTTGGTTTTGGGATCTTTATATGTCACTTTTCGATATCATAGTAGTCAAAATTGTACAAATATTCTGGACAGAAAATGAGTTGACTTTACATTTCTTGTAATTTTCGTGAATTCTGTTTACAAAATGTTGATTTTAAAATGTTCTCAAATGATGAAAAATTAACACTCTCATATAGCATTTAATATCCTGTGTATATTCAAAAGAGATACAAGAAATGAAAATAACGTTATGTATTTGGCATGTACAACTATACAATATACATATAGTATTCGTACGATGATATTAAAACGTACAGTAGCTCTATTGTGCCCGAATGTATATTGTGGGTACATACGTTATGTAATGTTGTACAGACAACACTCTTAGTGCTACTATGTACTATTCGTTGCGAGGAGTGCCAAAAGAGAGCATCGACGAAGGTGGTTACTTTAAGCTGATGACGATTGTACATACGTTTGAATAGATATTTAAGTACTGTCAATTTTTTATTTGTATAGCAGAGTAGATAAGGAATATTTTTTATAAAATATGTAAAGGTATGATACACGAAAATTTACTGAATAACAAAGATTAATCGCTCCTGGCCCACGCATTCCTTTACGATAATAATATTAGTTTACAACATGTATTTCATTGATTTCACTGTGTTCCTTGCCCTGCAATAACCGTTTTCGCTAATTATTAAATCTGATTAATTGACCTGAAAGTATACCATCTAACTTATGTAATAAGTCGAGTTGTAGTACTGAGTATAGTGACCTGAGCTTGGCGGGTCACTATACCCAGGTCCATGCTTCGCATAACAGTGACAGAAGATAGAGCCTATCAAAACAGAATGAGCTTCTGGACCAGCAGCAATCAACGGCACAGACAATTACAGAAATGATACGTCAAAACGATATATTAACAGATCCACCAGAAGCATCTGGAAGTGAAATGCAAGAAAGCATGGACTTAACTTTAGCTGAAATTACATCACAAAATGAATTCTTACACCCAAAAAAGTACACAGAGCTAAATAAATTACTGAGCACAACAAAAGCTAGTAATCAGATTGCACAGCTTGAAAATTTACCAACCTCAAATAGCATTCCTTTATACCACCTATCGCTGGTATCAGAAAATGAAGGCGGGGGTCACCTGGAACTATTTCGATTGTATCAGCCAAGACAGGAGCAGCACGTAAGAGAGTCAG
The DNA here is from genome assembly GCA_029963845.1 of Rhamnusium bicolor. Taxonomy (NCBI): domain Eukaryota; kingdom Metazoa; phylum Arthropoda; class Insecta; order Coleoptera; family Cerambycidae; genus Rhamnusium; species Rhamnusium bicolor. The sequence goes on from JANEYF010004077.1 coordinate 12,314, forward strand.
GTACAATATGTTCTTTCCCTTTTCTATGGATCAAATCAAAATTATATGGCTGTAATCGAAGAACCCAACGAACTAAAAAACCTTGTGGGTCTTTCAGTCGTTGTATCCAAAGCAGACTATGATAATCGGTGATGACCATGAAGTGAACATCTTCCAGATAATATGGTAGATGTTCAATTCAGGAGATTAAAGCAAGTGCTTCACGCTGTACAGCACTATAATTTCGCTTTTATCATGTCAGTGACCTTGGCAAGAAGCAAATGGTCTTTTCGCCTTCGGGAAAATCCTGACTCAGCACGGAGCCAACATTATAGGCACTACTTTCTGTCTGCAAGATAAATGTGTGACTAAAGTCTAGACAAGTCAAGATAAGAGCTGTCACAAGACATTTCTTAACCTTTTTAAACGAGTTTACACATTCATCTGACCAATTCCATTTCACTTTATTTTTTGTCAGATTTGTGAGAGGTGTTAAAATAGTTGTCAAATTTGGAATGAATCGCCTATACCAGGAGGTAGTACCAATGAACCTATGAATTTCAGACACATTTCGATGTACGGGGATATTCAAGATAGCTTCCACCTTCTCAGAATTAGGATGAAGTCTATGCTTATCTACTATAACCAAGATATTTAAGTTGCGGAAGACAAAAATTATATTTCTTAGGACTTACAACAAGACCTGCAGCCATAAGATGGTCAAACACTATTGACAAAATTCGTAAGTGTTCATCAAAATCTTGAGATTACTATAATTATATCGTCCAAATAAACTAATACAGATGGTTGTAAATCGGCACCTAATACCGTATGGATAACTCTCCGCTATGTTGCTGGAGTATTAAAAAGACCAAAAGGCATACGTAGAAATTGGTATAAATCACGACCGGGAACTGTAAATGCGGTAAACTCACGAGCCGATTCACTCAAAGGTACTTGAAAGAATGCAGACTTAATGTCAATTAAACTAAGATATTTCACATCTCTTAACTGATCTAAAATCGCAGAAATATAGGGCAAAGGATAGGCATCCTTTTTAATGACAGCATTTAGTTGCCTAAAATCTATACAAAATCGATAAGAATCATATTTCTTAGGAACAAGACAAAAAAGGAGATAACCATGCACTTTTCAAAGTTTCGATCACTCCCAGTTCTAGCATATTCTGATTTTCGTCAACAATTATTTTCTGTTTGTGAGGAGAAACGGGATAATATATCTGCTTAATCGGCCTAGTGCCGGGAAGTATTTCAATAACATGTTCTGCTATAATACAACAACCCAAATCGTTTCCCATCAATTTCAATTTGGTCAACCCTATTTGCAAAATGCCCAACAATATTGTCTAAGATCAGGAACTATTTCCATCGCCTTCCAAAAATCTACACCCAAAATAACCGATTGAGATAATTCAGGGACAAACAAAAGGGAGCTTGAATAATTCCTGTACTTGTACAAGATTGACCATTTGCTATAATACAACTAATTGTTTGAAGGCAAAACACAAAACCTAAGTGTTTTAAAACTTCTAAGCCCAGAAAACCTACTATAGTTTGAGTAGCGCCGGAATCAAGAAGACCTAACATGGGGTAACTTAAGATAGTGATTTCGAGGTACGGTCGTTGGTCACCATGTGCATGTGAAATAATAAAATCTAACAATATCTTGTTTGAATAATTTTGAGAAATGGTGGGGTCAATAGACATACCGGAGGATACCTCACCATCTACTGGTTTCTTCAGGAGCCATTTCCCGAATTCCTACAACGACTACAAGTCTTGACCGTAATACCAGACATATTACATTTAAAACAACGTACGTTTTTAGGGAAAGGACAGTCTCTAACATGACCTAATTTTTGACAGTTGCAACAAGTTATTGGACATGAAGGAACAGGAGTTAGTTTGTGAAAAACATTTCTAGTTTGAACAAGATTGCGCGTAGGAATAACAGGTAGGTACATAAGTAAACTCAGGATCAACATAGTTAATATTTTTCCAAGAAATTGTTGGGATATATCTATCTACACGGAACTTCTTTGATTCTAACCTGGGGCACTTTTCTCTTCAAGTTTGTTGGTCACAAAAAATTGTGACTAACAAATCTAACACGCAATTTTGTTAGTCACAAAAAATTGTGACTAACAAATCTGAGCGTTCTTTGCAATTTTGTTCAGTTACTGGTGTTCTACTGCATCTTTGAAGAAGATGTATCAAACAAGAGTGAATATGATCTACCTTAGCTTTTGATTCAGTGCCAGTATTGCTCAATAACAACATTACATTCATCATTAACATCTAGATCATACGCAGGGTAATGCAAGGGCTTACCTTCCCTTTCCATATTAAGTAGAGGTCGCAAGTTTGATCTCAATTATCAACAGTTTGAGAATTTGTGGCTGGTATGCCACACACAGAGAGTTCATGAATAAGTTCATATTTTTTAAGATAATTAATTATTAATCAATACTCCATTTTAATCAAAAAGCGAAATTCCGCGAAACCAAATTAGTTGCACCCAAAACAGAGAATCTTAAAAAACTACGAAACAAGCAATTTACTTCCTTGCGCTACCTCAACACACAAGATATGTTAAACGTTAGCCCACGTTTGGACGCCAATTTTGCTATGCACCTTTTAGGATGGTGAAGAACCATAAAGTTAATGGGCTGCAGCGTTGGTGCGTAACAAAAGATCCGCGCTAGTTCAGTTAATGGGAGGGTCATATTTATTTATTTAGGCGCCACTGGTTTCTCTTGCTAATCTAAACCAGAATATCACCTTGATTAAACAGGAACCCACTAACTAATCACAAATTTCTTGTAAGAACAATTGTTTAATAAAAAAAAATAATAATAAATAAAAAACCACAATGCCAAGTTACCCTAACCTAAACACTCTCCGAACATGACGTCAAGCTTGGTTCACAAATAAAATCGAAAACATAAAAAAAAAAACTAAAAATTTGTCTCAATAAAACCCTTAAAAAATAATTTTGAGGTATCTGCAATAATTAACTAAATTTTGCTTTAACCGGACCCTAGTTTTAGATGAATAAAATTTTCAATTTGGTTAGCAATTATCTGGTTAGCAGCTCTGGAAGTCCGAGAATTCTAATATTCCAGGTTCTAAATTTCCAATTTTATACTAAAATGAATCCTCGGGGTAGACCCTTAAATACAGAAAAAAACTTATTTAATTTCTTAAAGGATACCAAACCACAACATTCTTACCTCTTCTCGAGAGTATTAAATTGCGATTAACATAAAAAAAAATAATTTCTATATATCTATCAATCCAAAGTTTAGTTAAATTTCAAATTCACTCAACCTAAAAGTATAACTGTAAGTAGATGTCATTTCGGAACGCCAAAAAACTTACGATCCTTCTAGAAATTAGAAAATTCCTCGTATGAGGTACAATTCAACAAATTGCTATAGAACCAGCACAATTGAATAAATATTCAGTTTTAAAGGGTAGATCCGATTTTCAAATCGATTAATTATTTCCCTTTTTAAATTATTTCTTTTAATCACGCCTACTTATACAATTAGAATATATATACTTGTAAATACCTGTAGACCCATATAACTTTATTACGTGGTTGTGGACACCCAACTAAAGTAAAAGTGGTCAAATCAGTATCAATTTTTAGGGTGTGTAGATTTTTTAGAAATGAACACTTTCTGTGATCAAAACTGATTTTATATCATTTATATAACTTTCTTAAACGTTTTATGTAAATTTGTATTTAAATATTCTGGTGATAGGTCTATTCATTGGGTTTTATTTTAAATGTTCTGGTCCTGACCAAATAAAAATAATTGTCCGGCACTCAAAACCAATATTTCACTCGATATTTCATAAAATCGGCAAGAAACATACTTTCTTTTATAGTAAAGACGATGTGAAAGTTAATTTTGATATCCGACGTATATTTGGAATGTATATGTATATGGAATGTATATCGACCTCCTAAATTCGTCTGGCGATATCGGTGTCCAACACACCCCGAGAGGGTAAATACTGCAAAAGCAAATAATTTAGTATGTTTTATTTAATATCAGGATATATAAAATTTTTTGCTATCCGTAAAGAAGTTAGCGAGTTTTTATATTAATTAAAATTGAAAATTACCATTAGATAAACGGGAAAATATTTACATAATTAGCTTGTAGCTCCGTTACTATACACATCTATTTCTGCCAAAATAGAAATATGTCTACATCGCGAAAAATTCTGAACGGCACAATATATCAAAAAGATTTAAAAATAATTTTTAGTCTAAAGCTTTTACAATGCAACGGCTTTTGAAATTTTAAGATTGTTGTCTGAACATTATTTGTGGCATTCTCTAAACTTTTCTTTTTCTTTTTTGGAACTTATTACCACATGAATAATTCTTCGTTATTTAAGAAATATAATTAGTCACCAGTGTGTTACTGGAAAAATCAACCTCTGCGCTTATGCCTTTACGTCAAAACATTAGTCAGAGGGTGTTCTTTGACAACTAATATGAGGCACAAAAATAATAATATAATTCATAATTCCCTAACGTTTCGGAAAACGAATCTGTTTCCTTTTTCAAAGTTATTTATCTTTTTTTAGAATATGTCAAGCATGAAGCTTGACACATATATAGTGGTGTATAGGACACCGATATCGTCACACGAATTTAGGGGGTCGATATACACTTCAAATGACACCCGAAAACGTATTCGATACATTTTAACCTTTCGGACATGATTTCTAGACGTGTTCTTCAAGCGCGTAACCTCTGCTTTAATTAAATCAATATAATAATTAATTTTTACTCACACAATTATTGATATTAAAACTAATTCATACATAAAACTAAACGGACAAGGTAAACTTCTTGTACATATTTCTGTTTGCATTAGTAAAAAAAAATGTAAATTATGTGACATAATCAGTTAGTCATAGCTCGTGTAGGCCAAGTGTGTGGGACACATTTCAAAATTCCATTGAACAAATATGGGTGGCTGATAAATGAAAACTATTTATGAAACACACTTGTTTAAAATAGGCATAGATTTTTAGAGAATATTATTGATTAACAGTTTTCTTTAATAACGCATCTTAAAACGGAAATTTAAAGAATGTTTTGGTCCAACACACAGTTGGACCAAACCAATAACTATAACAACATCGCAGTAAATTTTCTGATTTGTATAATTTGAAGAAATTCTTATGACTGTCTATATGTTGAGAAACTTTTAGTATTCGTAGACCAGTTGTACGAGCTTAAAAAAAATTATTTTGTTATATAGTGAGCGAAATGGACTACAAAAGTCTCCATTCTCGAGAAAAAACTTTTCAGCGTAGAACCAAATCAGACATGATAGGTTTTATAAAGGAAATAGTTTTACATAAGAAATGGTTATTTACGAAAATTTTTTTTATAGTACAGGGCTTTTTTTATTACGAAAAATATCAGGAATTGATTATTTATATTAGGTGTCACACAAGAACATGTATCATGTTTTTAATTGGAATAAAATTTTCAAATTTAAAGCCCACGTAAATGGGTTTATTTTGACGAACATATATTATCAATATATATCAATTTCGAATTTTTAAATGGAACACTGTATATTTTAACATACTCTGATTATGCATGACATTTTCTATATAATCAATCAACATTTTTGACATTACCCTCAAATATGGAGGACATTTAAATTTTTTATGATATTCAAAATTAATAATTTAATCTCTTTGTATAATGGAAATTTTTCAAGTAGGCAACGTCCCATGTTGGGCGCCAATTTGCTACGTACAAAGCATAATAAAAAAAATTATTTATTTATACTTATTTATTTTAATAATAACTAATAAAAGGTGAAATGTGAATAGGTTTCGATGGATACCTCTCCGGTACTCATAGCAAATGTTTATTATAGTGTGCCGTTCGAAATAAAGTAGGAACCACACACTTGCTAGCTCATCGGGGGGGAGCAGGTAAGACAGCTAGGTGGTAAACACACAAACAACAAAAAAAAATAACTGGATGTTTGAAATCAAAGGATATATTACAAAAATTATATTAGATATATTATAATACGCAATGACATTTATAATATAAATACACATATATATATAGACACATATATATACATACAAAAGAGAAATATTTGCACTGATGGGAGGGTGGTTGCCATATACACACGTAATATACCAACCAATTATACTAATAATAAGATATATATATGCATAAAAAATAAAATAGACAATATATCCATACTACGAATATCAAACAAATGGCATAGAAATGTGTTCAAAAATGTAAACACAAATGTGTGTAATGTTTGGTATAGAAAAAAAATCAAGTAAAATAAATCTAATACCAGGGCACTTATCTTGTGACAGGTGAGCGGCAGAGAGTTGTCAATAGTGTCTAAGGGTTGTTGACAATTGGGTGAGCGCTACACAGCTAGGAGATGCTCTCCTCCATGTAGGATGAACAGGCAGCGAACAGATTAACGTAACCAAACCAGAGACGGTAAATAACGGCGATGAACCAGGAGTCGGTACTTTAAAACGGTGATGAACCAAAAGGCAACACCTCAAAACGATGAACCAAAAGTGCACTGAGATTACCCGTACACTTAATATTGCACTATTTAAATATTTCCTCAGTGTGAAGGAAAATTGGACCATATAACAAAAAAAATTCCGGTTTGACTGTAGGCTCAAATCCGTAAAATACTGGAAGTTCCTCAACTGGCACTTCTGCAAGGCTTAACGAGTTAATCCAAAAATTGAAATTTCGTGACAATTAACTAAATCACATATAATAATCTAATCACGAACAACGGCAATACAATCACTATTGATCCCAATAATCAAAATTGGTAACTCACTAAAAGACCTGTGATTGCAATGTCTACTCTGTTAATTAATCCCCAAAACATGGCTCTGCCGGAAAAAAAAGGAAGGAAAAAAAATCATAAAAACCAGCATTTCAGAAAAACCATTCAAATGCAGGAAATGAACGATGTACCGCGTTAATTGTTGACGATCCAAGTCAAGAAGAATGTAAATCCATCGAAACCTACTCACATTTCACCTTTTATTGGTTATTATTAAATAACTATAAATAATTTTTTTATTATGCTTTGTATGTAGCATTATATTAAATGTCAAATGACGCCCCTCCTCATTTCTGCATACATTAATTACCCAACTGTTGTGAAGTTATATCACTTAGAGTTCTAATGACTCGTGCTTCTAGTTCTTCGCGAGTGGCTGACTGTACAATATATACTATATCTTTCAGAAAACTCCAAATTTGGAAGTGCATTGGTGTTAATTCAGGTGACCTGGGACGCCACCTGACCGGTCTATCTGTACCAATCCATTGATTCTCGAAATTCGCATCTAAATAGTTGGTGACTATTCGGGTATTATGAGGTGGGGGTCCCATCCTGCTGAAAACAGTCTATTTCTGGCCTCTCTTGGCAAATGATTTATAAAATCATTGTAAATATCAGTAAAAAAATTCCAGATATCTCTCAGAAGTCAACTGACATTATCGGAGGTAGCAACACATTACTAAACATGTCCAACCAAACATTAAGACCAAATCTGCCTTGCTGGTTTCCTTCTCTAAAGAGGTGTTGATTTTGTTGTGCACAGTATCTAGTATTTTGCTGGTTGAATAATCCCAGATTTATAAATCTTGATTCATCAGAAAATAGTATTTGCCTGGCAAAATCATGATTGCTTCTAATGTTAGTTATATCCCAGTCACAAAATATCACTCTTCTGTCAAAATCGTTTCCATATAAATATTGATTTATTTGATATTTAAAGTTTTTGTAATTGTGTTTCTTTAACATTCTTCTTGCAGTTTCGTGGCTAACATTTAACTCATCACCAATTTTCCGGAGATATACAGTCCTATCAATTACAACAAGGGATAATACATTTACTTCAGTCTCCTCGTTTATAATTACCCTTTAATTTTCATCATTTATCGGGTCCATTTTTCTAAATTGAGCTTCTAGTCTTATGAAATAATTTTGCGGCTGTTTGGAACACGTTCTAGTTTATTAGTTCTAGTTTATTGCACGTTCTAATTTATTGCAGCAACTCTAGGATTTTTCTGGAATTCGCCGTAAATTAACAATATGTCGACTTTTTCATTTTGTGTGTACATTTTTAATGGATATTGAAATAGTAAACGTAAAAGAGCAACAATCAATTAATTAATTTTATTCAAAAACTGACAGTTCAAATAATATTATGTTATTCTCACTTACTTCCAAAGGCAACTTAGATTATTTGCAAATTATTTAAATGCTTTTTTAGTCTTTCATACGAGACCAGAAATTTTAAATTAGTCACAATTCATTTATAATGAAATCCATTATAATTAAGCCAAGTTAAAGCTTAATTATAACGATTCCTATAGGGAAGGAAAAAATAGGGGTTACTATTTGAAACAAATTAGTAATTGTCGTCCAGAAGTTAGGAAAAAATTATTATGAATTTTTTTCAACAATTTCATTATCATGAAAAATATTCCCTTCATATTGCACCCAAGTATCAAAAATGAACCATAATATGATATCCAATGCCTACTTGGAAAATTTTCATTATACAAAGTTTCAATTATTAATTTTGAATTTCATAAAAAATTGAAATAAGGCCGCCATATTTGAGGGCAATGTCAAAAATTTTGATTTATTATATAGAAAATCTCATGCATAATCAGAACATGTTAAAATATAAATATACAGTGTGTTCCATTTAAAAATTCATAATTGATGGCACTTCCGGTGAAACCGGAAGTGGTATTGATAATATGTTCATCAAAATAAGCCCATTTACTTCTCATACGTGAGTTGTAAATTTAATAGTTTTATTCCAATTTTTAAAAAAAGGCTGTCCGATACATGATTTAGTTGACACCCGGTATATATCGTGTTTTTTAACTCTTACATCGTCATAACTCCAAATCTAATTAAGTTAATCATTATATACAAACGAGCGCTTGTTATGCTAATGCTTTTATCGAATATTAATTATTAATTAGTTTAAATTACATTAACTTGTTACAATGTTTTTGACAGAGAATTTCAGGTAGGCTAGTTTTTTGATATCCCCTCTCTTTCACTCTCTCGGTAGGCATGCGGACTGTCTGGCTGGCGGGAGAGGTTGCGTTTACCTATGCGCATAACACTAATACAGGTAAAAATATTAATTTCAAACATTTTGGAGGGAAATTTGGAACGCAGGAATCTCACGAAATGGAACTTTCGGGATCGGTTTCTGTGTATAGATCGAAGTATTAAGGTTGGAAAGGAGCTTTGCGCGTCAGCACCAACCTGGATATCGAAGATTAAGGGCAGCAGGAGCGAACGAAAAGTGGCATTTTTGACTTTTACACTAAAAATCGTAGACAATTCAAGACAATATGGCCGTCAACGTGAAGGAATTTTCTTACGCATCTTAAAAAAATTCATATCTTTTTCGTTGCGGGAAAATAAGGAACGAAAATATCGCTACGCACTGAAGAATTACTTATATTTTCCGTTTTGCAATCGCGCGCCCTCAGAAGATAGCGCGGAAAAAGCCTTTATAGGACCCCCCCCCCGATTTCTCCAAATTTGAAACGCCAAAAATCACATTTTTCGTTCGCTCCTGTCGCCCTTAATCTTCGAGATCCAGGTTGGTGCAGGCGCGCGACGCTTATTCCCAACCTTAATACTTCGATCTGCACACAGAAACCGATCCAAAAGTTCCATTTCCAAAATTTTTAAATTAATATTTTTACCTGTGTTAGTGTTATAAGCACAGGTCAACGCAAACTCTCCCGCCAGCCAGACAGTCCACATGCCTACCGAGATAGTGAAAAAGAGGGGATATCAAAAAAACTTGCCTACCTGAAATTCTCGTTTTGGCGATGTTGCTAGCTCTCGTACTAATAGTTCCACTAAGCAACAAACTTTTTTTATTTATGGAAGTTTTCATATACATGCTGCGGATAATATACAGGCTCCGGTTTTCCCAATTTGATTTTTTTTTGAGGCGCAGCGCAATGGTTCACGTGGTATGTAATTTCTCCGACACTATGGTAGCAACAAGCGTCTCACTAGGAGTAAGCTCCTAGTTTCATATGTATACCTTTTGGAACTATTTTATTATTTTAGTAAATATATTTTTCTTTAAGCATAAGTAAATATGTCATAAAGTTCACCAGACCACTATCTAAAATAAATGATAGATAAGACCCATTATAAATAATATCAACGGGTGTCCAAAGTTAATTAGTTATAATCCAATCTTTGTAATAGACACCTCCAATAAGGAAGACAAATAAGTGTATGTTTTGTTACTCAAAATTATTAAAAAGTGTTTTGAACCTTATTGTTCAATATAATTAATGCAGTCGGTAGGATAATCGAGTCGGGTGTACAAGGGCAAAAGTTATCAGGGGAACCTCAATGTACTGGACAAGGCATACCTCTGGATAGGGTAACCACAGTACCTTTCGTCGACCTTTTGGTTTTAACCATTAGGACTCATCAAAAGAACAGTAACCAATTTTTCGAGTCAATAGTAAGTGTTACCATTCCTTTCCTTCTGGTTTAGGATTGGTAAATATAACTCATCTTTGACTTTAACAAAATATTAGAACTTATATAGGTTAAGAATCCCAAGTAAATTTTTTTTTTAAAAACTTTTTTATTATACCTTTAAAATTTTTTAAAAATAATAAAAATGACCTCACCAAGTATAAACGTAAAAAAATGCAAACGCATCAAACTTTCAATTATTTGAAATGTTTCTAAATGTAATACCAAGATCCGACTGTATTGAACGATTTTCTATCAGTCTGCGATGGACTCGTATTCAACAGGACAGAGTATAGTACAAGATAAGTTTGTTTTGAGAGCTATTAAAAGTAAATCGCATAGCCAAGCTCAAATCAATATTGCTTCTCGTCTACAATTAACTAACTGGACAGATATAAAATCAGCCCTAATCATTACATTCGGAGATCCTAGAGATCCACCAACTTTATAAACAGAATTGATTCATTTCCTAGAAAATAGACACTAACCTCATTCGAAAATAAAATAATCGAGTATCAATCACTTTAAATTTTAAAATTAAAACAATCTTCCAAACCATTCTCCGTTAAGTAAGCTATGAGTTAGGTTGACCACAGATTAAGTTTAGATACTTATATCAGAAATTTGCCTCTTAATTTTAAGCAAATGATCAGAACCAAAGAAACAGATAATTTGTTAGATGCAACAGATTTTGTTTCCCATGAAGAACAATTCCAAAATTATAATAAAACAGTCAATTCATCACATACAACACAATCATTTCGTAATTCAAACACACTTTTTCAACTCCAACAAAAATCTACTTGGTTAACAATGAACCTAATTCTACCAACACAAAGTGGGAGACAAAAGTTCCCCATGAATAGACAGGCATTCGGGAATCAAAACAATCACAGACAACAGAACGTCACGACTCTAAAAAACATTCCAATTAATACACGTTCTACACTCATGGAAACATCAGCTATAAATAGAACTTTGCAGCAACCAATTAGAAATGATTTGCGACCAACACCAATGGAAACTGCCTCTATTAACAAAACTACACGTCAACCATTTAGAAACTTTCCGCGATCAACCAAAGTACTACTTCACACAAGCTGATATCACTCGGCAATACTATACACTAGATCCCACAGATCTATAACTCTTACCTTGCAGATTGGATGACACATTTGAAGAACTTGCACGAATAGATTACCAAACTTACCATTAGACGATCCAGAAGAAAATTACCCAGCAATAGACTAAATCAGATTTTTGTACGAAGAATTCAACAAAAACCTAAATTTTACAGACCAGCCTCGGGAGAATCATCCTATATAATGGAATGTAACATAGTGGATTGAACACAATATCCACTTCCAGCTCACTATACAATTAAAATTTCCGTCAATTAATCTTTTAATCGACACAGACAGTTCTAAGACTATCTCAAAGTAGAAACTTATTGCCCACAAACTATTATTAATAACCCGGTAAAAATTAAAACAGGCATTGGTGAAGCAATTATCAATGACCAAGCATAAATTCCGCATTTCCCGAATTTAACTGGACGATGTATTAGGACTCGAGAATACTCAGAAACTAAAATTAAACAATTCATTTTCAAATAATATGATAATAATTAATCAATGTCAATTACCCATTAATTTTAATAAACCGCTGAAACAGTTCAAGGCAGAGAAATCCGGAAAGTAGAAACCGCGATCAATCTCTCTGAGATTGATACTGATTTATTTATACATGAAATAATAAACAACAAATATTAGATTCTCGAAACGATAAGCCCAGTGAAGAACAAGATGTTATCATACAGTATCACACAGCTATAATCCACATCCAATACTTTTTAACCACAATGATTTACAATTTTTAAAATTAACAGGCCTCGACAAATAAATATTCTTTATCAACTCCAGAAAATATTATTACATCACAAGTTGATTCTCTGATTATGTACTCAACATTTAAACAAAGAGCAAAAAATAAGTTTAATTCAACTTTGCAAAAAATGTAGGGATATTTTTCAAAAACCCAAGGGCCAGTTAACATTCATTAACGCTGTCAAGGATGAAATAAAAACAACAGATAATTTACCCATTTATACAAAAGATTTAGATATCCATATATACTTAAAGAAGTACAAAGACAAATTAAAGAAATATTAGAAAAAAAATGACCGTCACAAACTCCATTCTCATCCCCGATATGGATAGTTCCAAAAAAACTTACACCAGTGAAAAGAAGAAATGGAGATTAGTGGTAGACTATAGAAAGGTCAATGAAAAAATAATCGGAGACCTTTACCCAATCCCAAATATCACAGAAATACTAGAAAAACTAGGAAGATGTTCTTACTTTTCAACTATAGACTTAGCCTCAGGATTCCACCAGATTGAAATGCACCTCGATTCAGTAGAAAAAATCGAATTTTTCGTGGACAATGGACACTATGAATTTATTAGAATGCCATTTGGAATGAGAAACGCACCTGCAACCTTTCAAAGATGCATGGAGAATGTGCTTACGGAATTGCAAAACAAGATATGCCTAATTTATATGGACGATGTAATAGTGTTTTCTAATAAATTACAAGAATATATGCAAACTTACAACTCGTTTTTTGAAACGTTCAGGAAATATAAATTAAAAATTCAACTTTAGAAATCTGAATTCTTATGATATAATATCGTCACTAGAGATGGAATAAATCCAAATCCGGATAAAACAAAAACCATCCAAAAATATCCGATCCCTAAGACTACTAAAGAAATTAAAGCTTTCTTAGGAATCCTTGGATATCGAAAATTTATAAATAATTTTGCGAAAATTACAAAACCTATGACTCAATGTCTAAAGAAAAATGCTAAAATTATATTAAATGAAGAAACATGCAAAATTTTTTTCCCCCTCCAAAGTTATTTTTTCTGAAAAAAAATAACCCCAAAAAGGTAAAAAAAAAAAAAAAAAAAAAAAAAAAAAAAATTAGTTGGGATTATTACAAACAACATAAAGTAGCATACGCCCTAAGTCGTATTAGAAAGAGGACTGTTATATCACCGAATTAGATGATCAAGATAATATGAGAACACAAGTTAAAATAGATGAAGACTCGACTGATTAATTAACGATATTTTAAATGAAAAAAAAATCATGAATCATTTAATGATATAAACCAAATTGCACATGGACTTGAAGATGACACACAGACGTAACACACGGCACATACATAGAACAACCAATTAATTCTTCTATCAAATCATTTTAACAGAATCCAATCACGCCCAGCGAAATCTGCGACACACAAGTAATATTTTCTAATTTAACACAACATATTACACTTCGAACAAAACTAGATGACCAAGGAACACTAAAATTCTTAAAGCAATTTATATTAATAGATGGAAATATTTGTTTAAAATTTTCAAATCCTGCCTTAAAAAGGAAAATTACAATAATACTAAGCTCTTCAATGTTGTATCACAAAAGTACCTAATAAAATTTTAATCTCCACGAATTATTAGAAAATTAACCGAAGCTGAACGAAATAATATAATTAAATACCATCATCTAGGCAAAATTAGAGGAATTAAAGAAACAACAAAATCTGTACAAAAAAGTTACTACTGGCCCAACATCCAAAAATACGTCACTAATTTTATCAACACTTGTCAAACCTGCTTAACTTCCGAGTATGACCGAAAACCTCAGAAAATTAAATTACAAATTATTGAAATACCCTCCAAACCATTTGACAGTGTCCTTATTGATACTTTCATTATGAATCAAGAAATATTCATTACGATACTAGAGACCTATTTTCTAAATTCGGTCAGGCATATTATCTGGAACATGAAAATAGTTTTTGTATTACAGAAGCCCTCTTACAATTCTTCTCTCATAAGGGAATTCTACATAAAATCACTAACGGTACGAAATTCAATAATCAACTTATTAAAGACTTTTGTCTATTACGCAACATCGCTACATTTCACAACAAAATATCACTCAAATTCAAACTCACCTCTTGAAAGATTTCACTCAAAATTAATAGAATCTATTCGATGATTACCAACAGAACATCAAAAACCCATTAAATATTTAATAACTCTTGCAGTAACGTTATACAACTCAATTCTCTCCGTGACACAAATGACACCCGTTGAGGTAATTCATGGACCAAGAACAAGCACGTACGACATGTCTTCAAATGATACTTTCGCAATACATTGATAACTAGCAAATAAACATGCAAAAATTATATGACATAACAAAACAAAAAAATACAAATAAATAAAGAGAGTATAATTAACAACAAAAATATTAACCTCCAAGAACCAGAGCCAGTACAAAAAGACCAAACTGTATATATTCGCACCTACCAAAATTTAAGAAAACTCAAGCCATCAAGACCATTTCTAGAAAGTCATAAAAAAAAAATACAAAAACAGGAATACAACATCTAATACTGAGACTTCGGTAGGACAAATAATTAGAAAGAATAGCCTCCAAACCTACCTTCAACTAGTAAAATCAGATATAACCTTCGATCCTTAATACCCAACAATATTTCTTAATTTAGGCTCTAAACTCGCTTAATTAATTGTTATCGATCTATTCAAAAACTAGAATAAACATTATAGACGCATTTTATAACACTACTAATATGCTTAACGATACTTACACTATAGATAAAGTAATAATAATGATAAAATTGACAGCATTAATAAATAAGCGGAAAATTTGGAACACATTATTATAAGAATACAGAAAATTAATACAAGAAAAAAAGAGGCTTATTCAATGTAATAGGTAGTATTAAAAAATCATTATTGGCATTGAAAAAGACGGTATTATTAATTGTGATTTAAAATTAATAATTCTCTAAATAGAAAATGTTGGACAGAAATAAATTTACGTAATCTCTTTTCTTATTTTGCAAATAAAATAATGTTCTCATAAAAATTTTAGAAAATAACTAAAATAAAAATAATATTAAATATGTATCAAATACAAACAAAATTTTACAGAAAGTAATTATTAATAATTAGATCTTATTCTCTATATTTCAAAAATGAGAAAATTATTTTCTTAGATTATAAATAGTTAGCACATTTATGTTAAACACATGAGATATCTAACAATCTTAATTAACCTAGGATTACTTATCCACAATCAAATTTATTAAAATTTAAAAACATACTCATATTTCCAAGCTTTAAAATCTTACTTTTTTCAAAATTAGTATTCCTACCACATATGTAACAATTCTAATATAATCTTAACACCTCCAACCTCGTTATCATTATTCCAAGACAATAATTATTCCCCAAAATCCTTTATGACTATTGATAGTAATAATACCAGTGGATGATAAAGTACCAAAAACAATATAAAACACCTATTTCCTAGAATATAACCTACAAAATTCCAAGGAATATTTTGTAGAATTATTAAGAATAAGAAGAGCTGATGAATATTGCAAAATAACAAATCTGCACCTTAAGAGTCCACATGTTGAATTATCTCCCACTGATTACGTCATTATTATCGACTCAGTAACTACCGTGGAATATACATGCCACCCAAAAACCTTTTCATATAAAACATTGATCGAAAACACAAAAATATTTCTAACACCGAACTGTGAATTCTATATCAATAACCAATCTTACCCATATGAAAAGCCTTTCACTTCAAGGACAACTTTTCTATTACCAAATATCTCATTTGATACGATTCCGTACGATAATATTTCTATTCCTTCTCTAACGGATCTGCGCTCAGTACAACTTCAGATCGTTCACCTACATCAGGAGCAAATTCACAAATTATTAAACACTTCACAATTTAATTATCTTTGGATTGCTCTACCTCCCATACACCACAAGGACGTCCAGTGGAAACCCACTGGATGTACGTTATGGACCTGATAGACGTACAACGGATTTCCATCTGGATACCAAAAGTAATACACTGGACAGCCGTTTGTCACAAAATTGTACATCCTGTGGATGTTCAATCACGAACGTCTAGAACCCCAAAAAATGGATTATTGTTTTTACCTACATTAACTCACTGTACACACATAGGGACATGAAAGCTTCTGGCGATCAGGTAGCGCCATCTATCGGTTTAGTTTTAAGCTATAGAGATTAATTATTGCATTGTATTAAATTAAAATACTCACCTTGCCTGTTGACGCTTAATCACTGAGACATTGAGGTTCTTATAATAATTGGTTACATAGGCAATAAATTGGTATCAAAAATTGCAGTATTAAAACAATTCTAATATAGGTAATTTATTAACCGATTAATCAATTATTCGATTACTAAATTCTTTGATCTCTAAAAAAATGCGAAATTTAACAGCAAAAAATTTGTATTAGCAAATTCGGATTCACCAGCAAAAATTATAATTTATAATTTTCTGTTCAACTTTGCCGATCAGAAAATTATTTTGCAAATCAAATAATCAATTCCTGATACTTATTCACATTGTATAGAAATTTGCATATTAAATTTAATTATAAATTGTTAATAATAAATAGTATTACAAGAAATAAATAATAATTAAACAATC
This sequence comes from Rhamnusium bicolor, assembly GCA_029963845.1. NCBI lineage: Eukaryota > Metazoa > Arthropoda > Insecta > Coleoptera > Cerambycidae > Rhamnusium > Rhamnusium bicolor. The sequence continues at coordinate 29,505 of JANEYF010004077.1, forward strand.
CTTGGGGGGGACCCCCACGGGCTATACAGTGGTGGATTTATGATTTGTCCAAGGGGGGGGACGAAACAGTGGCGTATTTAGGGTAATATTAGAAGTAACCCAAGCAGCAATTTTGTGACTTGCAACCACATTAGCACAGAAATTAACGTTTTATTAGATGTAGAGTGTAAATTGTCATCATGTCATCCACGACCTCTGTCGCGACGTCGCTTATTAGTTGTTGTGACCAAAGTAAAATAGACACGTTTTTACAGCCGACTACAATATATGGAGTGTGAATGTTGGTGTCTTAGGTTTACTATTGACGTTGCTGAAACGTTGTCATAAGACTGAATTTTCAATGTATAGATTAGAGTCATTCTTTAACGTTTTATGTACGAAGCCGATGCATCGTTGTGCGATTCGTGCGTGATAAAGACCTAAGAGGAAGAACTAAAACAAGCAATATAACCTATACATTATATACATCTCCAGTGGATATCCATACTTGTACTTTGGTGTACTATCACAAAACGGACGTCTGTGGACATCCCTTTACGGACAGTGTACAGATATACGTAAATGGATGTCCAGTGGATATCCATTACATGTCCATGGACATACGGACATGAAATGGATCAAAAATGGATACCGTATGGATATCCTGTGCTATATGGGCTGCAATTCTATTTATAATCTTGTTGATTTATTTTTGTTTTCAGTCGCAGCCCTTTATTAGTGGTAGTATAGTTTTATTAACCTTAAAAAATTAAGTGCCTTAATTCTGAAATTTTTTTAACGCATCATAATGCGATAAGTATCTAGTGAGAAAAACCAAAAAAACAAGAACTGTTATCAATTTAACATGCAGCAAAAAATACTAGACATGATAGCAAAACGAATATGAAATCAAAAGAATGGATGCGGTCAAACTAAAAGTAGTATCATGCATCGCATCGTAAAGTTACTAACGAACAAATATTTGGAACAAAAGTCTTTTTCTAAGTCGACGTTTGACATTGTAAAAAGGGTAACCTATTATCAGTAGGAATATAATAAGTGCGTTGAAAATTATCGTTAATTTGGAAAATCTGCATGAGTGTAAATTAATGCGAAAAGCACGAGTGCATGAACTACACGAGTGCTTTTCGCAGCTTAACTTTCATGTTCATTTCCCAAAAATTATCTGTAATTATCACTGCACGAATTATATTTTATCAGAAAATTTCATGATCACAAAACATTTTTAAGAAATGTCACGATGATAATTTATAATAATCGTGTTATCGTTATCAATTGTAGAAATTTTAATAATACTTAAATATGTTAAAATTTTTGAACATTTGATATTTTGTTATTTTATGCACCTAAAAGATACCTAAATTGAATAGGCTTAGCAAGAAATGTCAAAATTGACAGCGATAATTTTGGATATTATGCACTAGTGCAAAATTTTCGTTGTAATTAGACACTGATGAGTCGGAAACATCAAAATAGGTTGGTCAAACATTCATTTTTTTTATCGCTTTATTTATGTTAACGTCTTGGCAGAGTTTAGCACACTGCTACTCCACCACTCAACCAGAACAGAGACACATACAACAATCATTCCCTCCGACATTTGTCAAATGCCGGTATTTTAAAAACGCCACTATACATCCATGCCCTAGCCGGGATTCGAACCCAGGACTCTTTGGTCTCAAATCTAACGTGTAGGTACTGAGCCACTGAGCCAAAATTTAATAGATGAATGAAATTTTCAAAGAAATATTCCTCTAGTTTTGAGAACGTAATCAGAGAGTATTCCGAAACATCAACTTTTAATCATCTAAAATATTTGACATTTAAGTTTCATTTTCAGGTTAACATTTTTTAGGTGACATTTTTGGATACGCAAAAATATTTTTTTAAAAAAACCAACTTCAGACTAATCCTTTTGATGCAGAGGTATATTAAACAAATTTTTTAAATAACATAAGACAGTGGCTTAATACCCAAAGAAGGTGCGAAGAAACATAATTTTTTTTTAAATTTACTTATACAATTTATTATTGAAGGCTCCGTTTTTACACATTATATTCTCATTTTTATTTCATATTAATAGACCTACATTGAATAGGCCACGAAGTTTTTGTATTTTATAACGAATTTATCTTAGTATCCTTATATTTAATTATGTTAGACAGATTTTTTTCTACTTATTTCTGTTTGACTTTTAAATTATTAAATATTATTATTTCCCAAATATTAGGAAGTATGAAAATTATCCTATTAATATTCATTTTTATATGAAATATGTTACATTTTATGGTTTATACAGGGGGTTTCAGATTTAAAGTGACAGTGTTATGGGAGGTAGAGCACACTTAGCTGAGGTCGAAATACCGACAAACTTACCTTTGATTGTGAACCGTTTTATGGTTTTTGACTAAAAGTGTAGTCGGCCATATTTCTGGAACAAATTTGAATGTTTAAATAAAAGCTGATACAAATATTATACTCCTTTAGTCCAATCAAAATCATAATTTTAGTAAAATTCCAGGACCGGACTCAATTTTTATAATGTTGCTGTCAGTGCCGATGAAATCACCCTGTGTATCATTTTTTAACAAATATTAGTAAACGTTTAAAAAGCCAATGGACCAGTGTATAAAATAATATTATAATATTTAATGGTACGTTTAAGGGCATTCTCCAATAAATTATCAAAAATATTGAATGACCAATTAAATTCTACAAATAAGACTAACGTCACTATTTTATTAATTTTGCTTAAATAGCCTGCAGTAATTAAGCATCTCCATTATTTTGAACAGGAAATATATATTACTGAAAAACTAATGATTCGTGCAGAGCTGGACTCGCTTAAACTTCCATGAAATTACATTTTATTTAAATTGGTTACTCACAATATGAAGATCATTTTTGATATTGTAACGTTGTAAACGATTTTAAACAATTATCTGTATGAATTACCTCGAATGATCAGTAATTAGTTACTACTAGAATCGATTGCCATACCGTTTATTCGAGCTTGTACTCCATGCGGTGTACACGGGGCAAGCTAAACTAACGCCATGCAGGAAACACCTGTTGGTCGACATAGACCGTAAAAACGGGGAGACAATTTTTTACCTTCAAGCGTTCAAGACCACGTGGAACAATAAATTAATTGATGTGGTTGGCATTTCAAGTAGCATATGGTGAACAGTGTGAGTTGGATTAATTCTTTTGGTACATGGATTAAATAGTTGCTTAGCCAAATTTAAAAATTTAAAATAATCTGTTATATCCAAGTGTCCTTAAAAAAAAGAGGTGATATAATTTACTTAGAGTACCGTAAAGTTTGAACGTCTCGTAACGTTTACGAGATTCGTGTATGCCATCTATACCTTTGAAATTTATCTAATAATAATACTACATGTATTACCATCATTTGAATTTCACTTATTTAATAGAGTTTATTGCGAAATTTACAAGTAAAGTTGTTTATGTGCCATCTCACTTTAATTAATTTTGTTGTCGACTTGTGGAATTTACGAGGGCGAGACTTGTCTCATTATGGTTGCTAGGTTCTGTTAATCTGACTGCTTGATTTTTCTCTCTATTTATAAATATCTCAATGTATAATAACAGTTGTTATGTAACGTAGGTAGGTTAATCCCATATGAGTAATTATTCATGATGACAAACAGAAAAATTCTCATAAAATTCCTTTATTGGTGTGACCGGTTTCGTGAACAAGCAAATTTAAAATTCCCGTGTCTGATGATGTGAAGTAAATTTGCTTGTTCACGAAACCGGTCACACCAATAAAGGAATTTTATGAGAATTTTTCTGTTTGTCTGTCATCATAATATAGTTTTCTTAAATAATATTCAGTGACCACCTGAATTATTGAGCTTATAATTTATTTCAGGTGTTTTGGGGTTAATTGTAGTATTTAAGTAAAAGTTAATTTTACGGGATAAATTCATTCAAAGGGTATTTTTTGAATGCTTAATTTATGAGTTCCTAATGTAATTTCTTTCTTTATTTAGATGTACTTAATTGACATTATATAAAATTATATTTTGTATATCTCTATTCACTTCATAGCTTTTTTTATATACAAAAAATAACTTGTCATTTTTCTGCTCTGGAAAACGCTTAGTTGAAAAATACTAACGTTTTGTTTTTGTTCTGATATAGCCTTCAGCTAATATTAGATCACGATAATGTGTCAGAAATTTTCAAAAAATATATTCAATATATTAGTTTGTGTTGCATAAAACTTGTTCAGACACCGGGAGTTTTAAGATAAGTTTTGTATTATTTCAGAGGTAATTGTCAGCAGAAACAGACGCGGCAGTGCAATTTCTCTGACAAATAGCCATAACAATTTATAATATATTGTGTATAAAAGCTTTTGAGATTTTTGTTTTTATTTTTACACATCTATAGGAGATGACAGACTTTATGTTTGGATTAATAAGTTAAAATTTGTTCAGTCATATATTACATTCAATTTAATTTTGGGGAATTATTATTTCTTACGGAAATTTGTAGTGAATATTTATATTCGGAATAAATTGCAAGTTTCATCTTGTGCATTTGTCTAAAGAAAATTTCACTTAAACTAATACCTGTCAGCTCTGTCTTAAGTAATTTTTTTTAATACTTTTTTTTATTCTCGAGTAGAGAAGATGGCGCCCATAAAACCGGAAGACAGATTTTAATTTGTTTGTATTGTTGAAAATATACTTAGTCCATAGAATAATTTATCAGTTAGGTAAAGTCAAGGTAAAATGAAACACACTCACGCCCACTAGATCAAAACTGAGCAACCGACCGACACCCCAAATTTGCAACACCCTGTGTCCTCCATAATACCAAACAATTTTGAATAAATAGAAAAAAAACATCGTAGGTGTTCTCGCAATATACAGTAATAAAAAATTTGACGTGTTCATTACTAAATTGGAATAATACTTCAACCGTATTATGTCATATGTCATATTGTTCCCCTTAAAGAAATTTTAACAGTATAAGACACTTAGGGAGGTTAGTTTATTTAAATTTTCTGAGACGTTTTGCCAGATTTAATGGAAAGCATCAATAACAGGATCATTTGTTTTTAGCATGATGGTGTTGAAATACATTTTTCTGTACCATTCAGATATCATCTGATCAGCATTATCACAACAGATTGATCGGACGAAGAGTTTTGGTTAACTGGTCACCGAGGTTTACTGATCTTACACATCTAGACTCTTTTTTAGTGCCAACTTAAGTGTGGAGGTGTACAATGAAAAAGCCGATGCACGGGAACAGTTGCTAGAAAAAAATATTAATATATGTGAAAACATTAGAAGAAATAACCCGAAAATGATTGTTAAATCAGTGAAAACCTTTTAAAGCATTCTCAAAAATATATTGACGTTGGAGGTGGTAATTTTGAAAATCTGTTGTAATTTTAATTAATTGCATCGTTATGTTAATTAATTTGTTTTTGTTTTTTTTTAATTGTAAGTGTTGTAAGTTGTTGTTTAATAAGTTCCATTTTTACTTTATTTTAACAAAATAAAATTATCAATCTTCATCTTTAATACTTTAATATTATTTCTATAGATGTTTACAAGTATTTTTAATTACTGTGCTTAGTACGCACCTCATTATTAACATTAGTTTTTTTTTCATGAAAAAAATTGGATGTACGTTATTTTGAATTGAGAATTTTAAACTCAAAAGCTTAGAAATGCTGCATATAAGAAAAAGCAAATAACAAACTATTCTTATCAATATTAACTTTTTAGTTTCTTATTATTGTATTTCGAAAATAATTTACATAATGTCAATAACAAATTGAAATAAATTGTACTTAATCATAGATTCTAAGCGAGTCCAGCTCTGCAAGAACCATTAATTTTTCAATAAATGTGCTTTTCTTGTCAAAAAAATATGCTTAACTAGTGCAGGGCATTTAAGTAAAATTAATAAAGTAATGACGTTAGTTAGTTGATTTCCTTGTGTGTAAAAAAAATTTAAAATTTGAATCAATATTTGAAAATTTATTTGAGAATGACCTTAAACGCGCCATAAAATAAAATAATATTATTTTATACACTAACCCATTGCCTTTTTTAATTGCTTGCTAATATTTACTAAAAAAATGATACACAGGGCGATGTTATCAGCACTGAGAGCAACTTTATAAAATTTTCCTCGAATTCTTCCAAAGAAAAGTATGCTTTTGATTGGACTAGAAGAGTATAAATATTTGTACCAAATATTCAAATATTTAAAGCCGTTCCAGAAATCTGGCCGACTACAATTTTAGTCAAAGGTTAACATTCAAGGGTAAGTTTGGGGGTGTTTTGAATTCAACCAAGTGTACTCTATCGCTCACTACACTGTCACTTTAAATCTGAAACACCCTATATATATGTTTGATTCTTAATTTTATTTTTTGGTCTTTCTACCATTAGAAGTTTGACATAATAAAAATGTTGAAGTTATGTCATGTTTCTACTCTTCTTTCGTTTCCATGACGACTTTAAATCCTATAGGAATAAACGCTTGTTTTATTTCCTGTTTTGAGGCAGTAAAATATTTTATTCCCGTTCGTTCGAAAAAGGTATTTAAATTAATAATTAAAATAAATGCTAATGCACTACAAAGATAAAATAAATTTAAACAATACTTAGTATAATGCATATGCACTTTTCAAGGAGCCACCCTCATATATCGCACATCTGAAATATAAATATTATTTTGAAATTTTGGTGGTAAATACAAGGTAATATTTTGATGTTCTTTGATTTTAGTAACAGGCGTTCGGATTTAGGATGAAAAAAAAATGGTTGTTTTTTAAAAAAAAAAAAAAAATGTAAGGATTTTTTAAGTACGTACAATTTAATATTATAATCATATTTAGCATCCTCTGGGCCAAATTTAGACAAAATATTTTTACAGGTGCTCCGAGCAGAAGTACCATGAAATGTAATTTTTTCACTTTAGTATTACTAATAACTCCAAAACTACTGAAGGTACATTGACGCTTCCTATTACTTTTTATTTGTAATTAAAACTAGTATTACATCTTGAGAAAAAGCCCACGTAACAGAGAAATAAAAAGTTGGGCATGTCTAAAATGTTTGCCTCTATAAAAATTTTCGATTTAATCTCCAATAACAAAGCTGGCTGTGGAAACAACTGACTGCTATTGTCACTTTTATTATTCGAAAGAAGGTCATATTATCAGACAATAAAATCATTTTTCTTATTAGTTATTACTATTAAAGTGAAAATATGACATTTTTGACTGCTCATATCCGAAGGACCTTTTTAAAGATATTTTCTTCAAATTGGTGCAGAGGGATTTCTAAGGACGCTAACTAAATATTTTAGACCTTGGGTACTCACTCTCTCAATCTCAAATACGAACAGTTCGTATTTGAGATTCAAGATTAACAGTTATATTATGTTTTGTGTATCATTTTTATCAGTTTAATATCCACTATTTGTACTATACTGCCAGCAACAAAGGATTTTAAATTGTACTGTTATTAAAAAATACAGAAATGAACCGTTTTATTGTAGATCGTATAAATATTTTAATTCAGAAGATTTTGCGCGAGATGCCAATAGGGTGAACTGGAATGTAATTTTTGAAATAGAGAACATAAATGACAAAGTTGAAGTATCATGGAATTATTTAACAAGCATGCACCGCTAATACTTGTTAAACCTAGAAAACATAATCCGTCGTATATTACCTATAATATTAAGGAAATGATCAAAATAAAAAACAAAGCACATAAAAAATATATTCAGTCAAAAACGGAGAGAGATCGAGCTTATTATATAGATTTAAGAAATTACGTCAATAGTGCTGATCGTCGGGAAAAGCTTCTTAAATATTGCTGGAAGCACAGTTGTTGCCGACGACCTTTTAGAGTATTATGAAAACAACAAAAAAAAAAAATTCATCTTTTCAATTTAACGAGGTAAGAGAAAACGATATTTGTAGGACGATTTCAGCGTTAAAATCGAAAGCGTATGGAGTGGATGATATTAATGCTGAAATGTTAAAATTAATTTCACCATACTGTATACATATTTTAACACATTTAGTCAATTATTCTCTAAATACCGGTACATTTCCAAACATATGGAAAGCAGCAGCCGTGCTCCCGATTCCGAAAAATGAAAGGCCTCTAACTTTTGACGACCTACGACCTATAAATATTTTACCTTCTTTATCTAAACTAATGGAAAAAATTGTGAGCTTTCAATTTAAATTATATCTGGAAAACTATAATATACTTCCCTCAATTCAATCAGGATTTCGCCAAAAGCATGGTACCAACACAGCAACGTTAAAAGTTGTGAATGATATTAGCGGTGCAATGGATAATTCCATGCTAACTGTTCTGATTTTGCTTGATCAAAGCAAAGCTTTTGATCTAGTTAATACGAATTTATTGATTGCAAAGATAAAATTTATTGGAGTAGAGCATAGTGCTTTGCAGTGGTTTAATGATTATTTGCGAAACAGAAAGCAATTTGTTAAAATAGGCCAAGATAATTTCTCGTCCATGCAACAGGTGTTAAGTGGCGTCCCTCAGGGCAGTGTAATGGGACCTATACTGTTTTCGGTATTTACGATGGACCTTCCGGATATTATTCAGAGTTGCCACTTGCATATGTACGCATATGATATCCAACTGTATAAGTCCGCAAAGCTTGATGAATTGCCAAAACTAGTGACAGATGTAAATGAAGATTTAAATAGTATTTGTACATGGTATAATAAAAATGGACTGAAACTTAATCCAAAAAAATCGCAAGCTCTTTGTATCGCAAACGAAAAGTTAAGATCAAATCTCGATAAACAAAATTTTTATATCATAGCAAATAGCACTAAAATTCAATGGGTAAATAAAGCTAAAAGTTTAGGAGTAACGATAGATGAGAATCTTAGCTTTAATGATCACACTAATAATATATTTAGAAGCTCATATGCTGCATTAAAGTCAATTTACAAATTAAAACATGAAATAGATGAAAAATCAAAACTAAAACTTGTAAAATCAATTATTTATCCAAAAATAGAATATTGCAGTTCAGTATATTATTTTCAGCTAACAGAGTACAATAAATATAAAATACAGAAAATACAAAACTCTTGCTTAAGATTTGTCTGCCATATACCATATGGTGCGCATGTAACACCATACTTGCAGAATATGGGTGAGCTGAATATCAAGTAGCGCATACATTATCTTCATAGTATATTCTTATATAAACTTGTTAAAAATAAACAACCACAATATCTTTCAGACTTATTGATATTAAGATCAGATATACATGGTGTGAATGTTAGAGTTGATAGTTACACCACACCAAGGCATAGAACAAAAAAATTTAAGGGGGAGCTTTGCATACACAGCGCCGACGACATTAAATTATGTCCTACAATTTTTAAATGAGTCCATAGATACATTTAAAAAAGAGTCAAAACTGTTGTTTTATAGAAATAATGATATAAGTATATAACCTCCTTCTTGTTGATGTGTATATGGGTGTATTTGGATATTTGTTTGGATATATATGTGTATATGTATACACGCGTGTGTATATGAACATAGATAAAACATTAACTGTAAGTGTAGGTTATATATTTAAGATACGTTTATAAACTATTTGATACCTAGTATGTATTAAAACCACATATATATGTTAGGATAATGAATTAACATATATTGCAGGAATATAATGTATTATATTGTAGTATAGATTTAATTTACTCTACATGATATCTTGTAAGTTGTACGTACATGTATGTGTATTGATCAAGTGTAGTAGTAATTATGTTCTTGGGAACGTGGAAGAGCGGCTATGCCGAACTGTTTCCCATTTGTGTACATTCTCTGTATTGTCCACAATAAACGTTATTATTTTTTTTATTTTTTTTTTTTCGGTTTCCCGATGCCGGTCAGTCCTCCCGTGGCCTCCGACGCCTCACGGGAGTCGCGCCGGCGCATCAACTACAGCCACTCCCCACATCCCGCAGGGTTAGTGACTGTACATACCAGAATCGTGTGTCCTAAGCAGACGGAGAGAACCCAGAATGACCGCCTTCTGCATTTGACCTGCCCTGTTGGTCCTCCAGTGCGTCCTCAGTGTCTCGTGGGCCCACTCATCGAGGGCCGTTGTGACCTGCCTTCTTGAAATACCTAACATAGGCTCAGGCCCGTGACAGGGTTCCTCGGCTCCGAGTCTAGCCAATTCATCGGCCTTCTCGTTGCCTGGAACTCCCATATGTCCCGGGACCCATACCAGTCTCACTTGTTTATGCCTGGCCAGCTCTTCTAGGGCATCCCCATACTCCTGGACGAGAGCTGATCTCGTCCTGGGGGAGCACACCGCCTTTAGAGCAGCCTGGCTGTCAGAGCAGATGTATATTATCTGTTCCGCCCCATTCCTAACCTCAGCCCTACCTGCCACCGCTAGGATGGCGTAAACCTCTGCCTGGAAGACCGTGGTGTACGAGCCTAGAGCAAAGCTCTCCTGTACTTCTTTGCCTTCCAGATATATTCCCGCCCCGTAAGACGGTCTAGTGGCCAGCCGAGATCCGTCTGTGTAACACACCAGAGAGTCCGGGCGGAAATCAATTCTTCCTTCACTCCACTCCTCCCTACTAGGAAGAGTGAGAGTGTAATTCCTTTCCAACCTTAGCTGATCTTTCGCTTCTCTCACCTTCAGGACAGCGAGAGGGATTTCCCTCTCCGTCAGTCCAGCAATTGCTGCGTGACCTTCAGCTCTGCCTGAACACTGCCAGCTCCCAGAATCCCGCATTCTCAGATAGACCGCCATAGCCTCCCTATTTATCCACGAGGGAAGCGTTGGCAGGCCTAGCAGAACCTCCAGAGCAATTGTCGGTGTCGTCCTCATTGCGCCAGTGATCCCTAGGCAAGCTAGTCTCTAGACTTTTGCCAGCTTTCGGGACGTAATCGCTCTGTCTACGCTCGGCCACCAGACCACGGATCCATATTGGTGTCTAGGCCTGATGACCGCCGTGTACAGCCAGTGTAGGATCCGTGGGTTGAGGCCACAGTTCCTACCTACCGCTCGGCGCAATTGCCAGAAGGTCGCAGTCGACTTTTTGATGACGTTGTCGATATACGGCCCCCATGACAGTTTGCTATCTAGGGTCACTCCCATCTAGGGTCACTCCCAGGTACCTAACCTCCTGCACAATCGCAAGAGGTTTACCGTACATGGTTGGTGCCCTAAAATCCTCTATTTTCCTTCTCTTGGTGAATAGGAACATCTCAGTCTTAGATGGATTGACTGAGAGACCTGTTTCGCCGCACCATCTTTCTATTATTCTACAAGCTACCTGCGTTCTGTTGCAAACGACATTTAAGAAGCGGCCGGTCACTAGGACCAGCCCGTCGTCCGCATATGCCTGCGCATAAAATCCTTCCGAAGTTAGGCGCTTCAAGAGGCCATCCATTATTAGACACATAGATGGGGTGATAGGCAGCTGCCTTGTGGACAGCCGCCCCTCACCCCGACGTCCAATTGGCAGTCTCCTAAAGCAGCACTAACTCGTCTCTCTTCCAGCGCAGATTTCACCCATCTGACCAGTACTGGAGCAGTACCTCTAGTCCGAAGGGCATCGCAGATAGTAGTAGTCCTTGCTTTATCAAATGCACCCTCTATATCAAAAAAATATTGCTAGGGTGACCTCCTTATGCAGGAGGGCCCTTTCTACCTTATGCACGACGGCATGAAGGGCTGTCTCTGTGGACCTCCCTCGCCTATATGCGTGCTGATTCTTGTGGAATGGGTACCTGGCTAGGTCCCCTTCCAACAGATATCTGTCCACTATTCTTTCCAGTGCATTTAGCAGGGAGGACGTGAGACTGATCGCCCTAAACGATTTGGCAGCTGTGTAGTCCTTTTTTCCCACTTTGGGGATGAAGACCAATTTAGCTGACCTCCAGGTCAGGGGAACATATCCCAGTGCCAGACTGGCCACAAATATTCCTCTTAAATGCGGTAGAAGTATATCCAGGCCCTTCTGAAGCAGAGCTGGGAAGATCCCGTCTGGCCCCGCTGCTTTAAAGGGCTCGAACTCATTCACTGCCCAGACTACAGCTCCGTCCTTTACAATCTCCTCGGCAAGCCGCCGGTCAATTGGTGGCATCGACCGCTCCGAGGGTACTGCAACGGCAGGGCGTTCGCCCGGGAAGTGAACCTCTAAGAGATGACTTAATGACTCCTCCCCAGAAGTAGTCCAAGATCCCATCTTGCCTTCGTAGTGATCCTACTGTCTCCCTTGTCTCGCAGCTAAGTATTTTCATCAGTCTGGCGGTTTCCGGTAGGGAGTTCATTTCCCCACAATACTGCCGTCAGCTTTCTCTCTTGCTACGCCTTAGTTCCTTTTTAAAATTTCTCCTAGCCTCCTTGAAGTCGTCCCATGAGGAATCCGTCCCTCTCTTGACGGCTCGATTGTTAGCACGTCTGGCCGTCCGGTGCAGGTCATCAAGCGACCTACTCCACCATCGGGCCCTACGTACTCCCACCGCCTTGAGTGGGCAGGCTTCCTCATATGCTGAGACTATATGACTTTCTATAGGCTTTCTACCTTTATGTCCAATTCCTCAGGGGGAGATAATCCCCCCCCCCCGGTTCGTCTTGAAGACTTGCTAGAGTAAGGAAATCCCAGTCAGTTTTCCTTGGATTTCTTCGGAGGGTGTCCTCTGTCCTATCGGACCCAATCTCGAATCTAATCATCCTGTGATCGGACATCGAGATATCCTGAGTTACCCTCCAGTCAGAAATTTTTTCCATCAAACTTTGAGAGACCAGCGTAATATCTATCACTTCCTGGCGGATGCGGTTGATAAACGTTGGCTCTTTTCCTCTGTTCATAACCTGTAGGTTCGTCGACGCCAGGTACTCTAATAGAGCTTCGCCCCGGGTGCTGATGTCGGAACTGCCCCACACTATATGATGAGCATTGGCGTCGCATCCAATTATTAATGGAAGACCTTCATTCCTTGCAAATGCGACTATATCTTCTAATTCCTGAGTAGGCGGTAGTCGCGCGTTATCATATGGAAGATAAATACTGCTAACTACTATCTTACATTTAATATTTCTTACCTTATATTCTAGGACGACTGTTGTAGCATCCTTGGTTCCAAGTTGGGGCAGTGACACCAACTGCAGATCCTTGGAGGCTACTATACAAGTTCTTGGTCGGTCGTCCCCTCCTTCCTTTCCGACTATCACCTGGTAGCCGGACATTCCTAATCCCCTAACTCGATTCCTAAAAACGTAGGGTTCCTGAATTAGTACAATTTCTCCAGTTCTACCTGTCAAGATGTTCACCAGTTCCCCAGTGGCATCCTGACTGTGCTGGAGATTTATTTGACTCACCCGCAATAGGTCCATGGGGGATCTGCATGGTGCGGGTTTGGGTGACCTATTTCCCTTTCTCCTCGGTCGGCCTCGACATGTCGACCCCGGAAGGCGCCTGGCGAGTGGCTCCACCCCAAGCCGATAACCTGCGCACTGTCAGAGTTACCAGCTCATAGTAGAGCACCCACCCGGCGTCCTCCTGGTGTCTGATCGTGTCTTGGCCAACCATGAAGATCAGGTGCCACCCACCAGGACCTCCTGTTGTCTCCAGATGCCGCCATGTCCCAATGTTGAGGGAGCGGTTCTGGAGAGCCAACACTCTAAGGACTCGGCTAAGGTCGACCTCTTGGCTTCTTAGCCAGAAGCCAACCCTCTCCGGTCATGGGGCATCAGCCGCTCGCAAAGCGCGGAAGCTGACGTCTCCCTCGACCAGAGTTGCCCAGTCCTCTAGGAGCCAACGTCTGGAGGTTTCATCCTCGGCAGATATCAAGAACCAGCCCGGTTCTACCAGGCCCGAGTTCCTGAAACGAAGTTCCGGACCTTGAGGGTGCCCTTCGGAGCCCGCCATGGTCCGCAACATCTCCTCCACGAGATGTCCTCTTAGACGCTCTGCCTCTTCAGGTGTGATAATACCAGCCTCGCGGCTAGACATTATAACGACCTGATTTTCTCTCCCTGGCAGCAGAACTATAGCTGGCCAGTTGTGGCCCAGCCCCTGAAGCCCGCAGGTTTGCAGCCCCTGTGCTTCCCCTAAGTAAGGGAGATACATGGACCGCATCACCTGCTGGCCTCAAGGGTGTCCGGACCGCCCTGGCTCGCTTGTTCCGCCGCTCTGGAGGGGTGGTCTTCTCCTCACATAAAAAGTTCCAACTCATTTCAGTACGATAAGGGATGATTAAAAAAATATCCTTTAGAATCGGTTCTATTAGTAAAAAATCTCCACCAAACTCAATTTTTTTGTTTTCCCAAATTTGCGAAAAAAAATTAAAACCCAAGTTTGGCCCCCAACTTTGGAGGGTTGTAACTCAAGCGTTTCCGGACATACGTCTACAGGGAACTTTTTCTTATTTTGAGGTTCTCAATTCAGATTTTAAGTTTGTCCATTCAATCCTGATACAACTCTGTGTAACTAATAATTAATTATTTTATTAATAAAGCTAGTAGGAGTAGTAGTAGCTACTTATTTTACTATGCTATAAGCCACAATTGGCCCTTTCTGCCTAGGGACCTACAGTTTAGCGTGGACTCCAAACCACGGTACTCGGCTGTCAACTAACTCACGTCCTGGGTCTGTCCGCCTGCCCCGCTGATGGAATGGCAAGTCTTCTGGGTAGGTCTCCACTTAGGCACGCATCTCCCCATGTATCAGGCTAGCGGCTTTCCCGGGATAGTCCGATGACAGTCCACCGACATCTTAGACTAGCTTATCGCAAACACAAAGGACTTATTTTTGAGTGTTTGGCTTATCGATTTCTTCCTAGCTGGGGTTATTTATTTTTCTATAATTAGATGCCACGTGACTGCGTCACGAATGAAAATTATAATGATTTGTCTTGTGCTTGATCGATTGTGGGGATGGTCTATCGCAAAGTCGATTTTTGTTGTTTAGAGATACAAGGTGGACTGATCTTGATCTCGTGTATTTATTATTTTACTTTTGGCTATGCTGAGTAGAGCAGAGTAAGTTTTCACCCATTGCAAATTAATCAAAAAACATTTCTTATAGACAAACCAAAAGGTGAATATACAGGTAAGGCATTCTGAGCATAACAAAATGATCGACAGCGATGCAACATCATCCTCCACGGGCTTAGAAGTGAGCCATAGAAGTAAGGCCAGCAGGACAAACGGAATGCAAGAGAAAATGCAGACGGTCTACGTGCCCATGGAAGTCACCAAAAATTACAACGAACTGCCATGGATGAAGCCATCAGCGGAAAGAAGGAAAAAATCCAGGAACGAGGATAGCCTAAACAGATTAACTAGAAAGACTAGAAAAGAGCCCGGGACAGACGCAGCAAACGAGTACCCGAGCAAATAGGAAAGCCAAGCACCAACAGCCAACGACGGCAGCCAAGCGTCAGCGGAAGCATCAGCGACAAAACTGCCGAAAATACCTCCAGTAATTCTGAAGAACAAGGAGACCTGGAGGCACGTAAGCCTGTGACTCAAAGAAGGGAGGATCAACTACGTGAAAGCAAAGTTGACCAGCAATAGAATAGCCGTGGAGCCAAGCACCGCTAAGGACCATGGGAAACTAACACCTGGCTCCGTGAAGGACGAAAGTGCTAAGAAAGCACTTAGGCCTTCACCTCCCAGAGCTATACAGTTCATCCTCACCTTGTCCAATGATCCAGACGACAATGTGTCAATTGACACTTTGTATACTGGCAGTCAATCCCAAGTCACAAAATATCCACACAGTCCCTGACAGACACATGACTACCCCCGGTGGTGACAAGCTGGCGAAGAAAGAAGACGAAGACAGAAGAGGCCCTAGCTAGCAGGGTTCATCAGCCAGGACCCAGGGAGATTGGTCGAAATCTTCGGCATCGCTCACATTTGTGAGTGGGGCCGTTAGTAAAGTAAGCTAACCAGCCCTGCACGAGGCCGGTCCAGGTCTACAGCGATGACTAGGGTAAAAAGGCAATAGTCCTGCCTGGCCCTAGCATCCGAGACCGTCATCAAGCCAAAGGATATTGGCGCGCACGCTTGCGCCATTCTAGTGCAAATAGTTACTGAGTAGTAATCGAGCGCACTTACCTGTGCAACCCGAACAAGATAATCGAAGTTAAGCAAAGTTGGAGATAACTAAAGGAAAGCAACGTTGGATAATGAAATACCATTTGCTCTTTTCAGAACTATAAATTTATTGTAATAAAGACTCCCAACACTGGAGACAAAACTTCCCCATCCCAAATTATTCAAAAACATTTTTTTACATACAAACCGAAAGGTGGAAAATCACGTGGCGCCCCTAGGTTTTCCTATACCATTATTATCCACGCCCATTCGAGCTAGCTGTGGGACAGCTATCAGTGGAAGTCTAAAGTAATACTTGATGTGTATGTAGCATATAACCCTGTGTGTTGTGACACGGTTACACCCTGTATATTTAATTTTTTGACACGTTTAAAATAAAAAAAATCCCTTAGATTTTCTACATAGACGAAATATTTTATTTCTAATAAGTGATGAATGCTAAACATTATTTATTTATTTATTTATTACATTTCCAGCAGGTAACAAAGAGCCTAATTACAGGAAATACCAAAACATAATTAAAGACATATAAATGTAAAAATAATAGAAAAAAATTGTAATAAAAAATCAGAAAAGCAATTAATTATATCTAAGAAATAATAATATGCTAAATGTAGAAAAACTAAATATGAATACATGTACATATAAAAATAAGTATAAACATATATACATATATAATTCATTCCTGCTTAAAATACTTGTAACACAATTAAAAAAGAAACAAACGCTTGACCATAAACAGGTTAACTATATACATACATATGAACGAAAATACATCCATACTTATAAATTACACATATAAATTATACACTCAAAAAATACACTAGCTATCAAGTATAATATTTTAACATTCTAACACAATCATAAAATAGAATTAACGCAATGCTTAATATTATCCATATAAATATCACAAATTGACGAAATTTTGTTAGCATTAGTGCACATAACATGTATTGGCGATTTACACATTATATAAGTACAAATTGGATTAGGATAAAAAATTAAATCGAACGTGATTCAGTTCTTGGAACATAAAAATTAAACATATTAAGTAATGAAGGTGAATCAATATTATTGTGTATAAAATTATAAACAAATTTTATGGATCTTACAAAACACCTAGGTTCTAAAGAAAGAAAACCATATCTATCTAAAAGAATTTAAATTATCTATACCCCTATTGGGATAAACCTTATCTTCTTTAAATTTTAAGAATCTCCTTTGTACATAATCTGTATTACTTATATGATTTTGGTACAGCGGGTAATAAATGAGACATTTATATTCTAATTTTGATCTAACAAAAGCAAAATGTAATATTTTGACACTAAACACATTACTGAAGTGTTTACAATTCCTTAAAATGAGACTTAGTGTTTTAAAAGTACACAACATGTTCTATATGTAATTTAAAATTTAACTTAGTATGAAATAATATGCCCAAATCTTTCATTTTACAACACATGACAAGTCCAGTTGTCAAGATTATATTAAAATTCAGTTATATATTTTCTTCTAGATTACGACATTTATTTATTTAAACACAAATGACTCCTAAAACACCAGTCATTCACTATATTCCAATTATTTTGAAGGGTTATACAGTCATGGATGAACAAATTTTAAGATCATCCGCAAACAATAAATGTTTAAACTTAGTGTTATTTGAAAAATCATTGTTAAATATAAGACAGTGTAACGGCCCAAGGTTAAAGCCCTGTGACACTCCTGAAGTTCTCCTTAACAGTTCATACTGATCAGATCTAAAACCTTCATATTCAACAAATTGCTTACGTTTGAACAGTTACGAATTAAATAATTTAAGTAGCTGGTTCGAGCGGCCTGTAAGTTCCAGCTTTGCTAAAAGTACAAATAAATTTATTTGATCAAAAGCTTTATATTCATATAAACTGCATTAACTTGGCGTTGCGCATCTAAGACTTCAGAGACAAATTAAGTAAAATAATAAAGATTGATGACAGTAGATCTTTGCTACATAAAACCATGCTGATTAAGATATATAAGAGATTTCACGTCGGTATACCGGGTGTAAATGAAAAGTGGCTCACCCTCTCTATTTCCATTGTTTATATATATAACTCCTGCGGAGGGCCGAACGCTTCCAGTGTTCCATGAAAGGGCTTACGGCGTTCGACGAGAGGGCCACAGGCCTTTTGGAAATGTTGAATTGGCCTTGCGGGCCGATTCGCCATTTCTAGTTCTCCAGAGACGTGGCCATTTTCCCATGAAAGTTTTCTTTCTATTTTTTCTGGAAAAAAATTGTTCTTTTTTGGTGTCTTCTTTAAAAACACTCCGTATATTTTTTCGAGGTATTCGACCGATTCCCCGCCCCGTATATAGTCGGAACCCGGAATAATTTTTTTCATACTTGGGACACCGGGTACACTAATTTTATTTGAGCCACCGTGTACATTATAAAATTTAGTTGTCGTAATGATGCTGATGGCGCAGACAAAAATATTAAAATTGGCAGAAACGGTGACGATGATTTGTAAAACTGCTTATAAATTTTTTTTAATTTTTAAATTTTCTTCGAACACAAGTACGAACGAAATTCGTACAATCCAGCATAGTAGCACACCAATTTTTATGCATAAAAATTTTCAATTTATTCGAACACCCTGTATATATTTTTTTCACTCCCAAACGTTCCGCCACTGCAATACACTATTTTTTTTAGTAAAACAAAATTTCCAAATTTTTCTAACACCCTGTATAAATATTTTTCACTTTCAATTGATCCGCCACTGTAATACTCTTATTTTTCTGTAAAAGCCACTTTTTCAAAGAAAAAATATTTTTTTCGAACACCCTGTAATTTTTTACTTCCGAAAGATTCGATAATACACTTATTTTTCTGTAAAAACAGCTCTTTCAAATTTGTCAATTTTTGTCGAACGCTACGTATTTGGCACACACCCGACCGATCCGGCACTGTAATTGCCACATTTTTTGTATAAAAATCAGTTTTTTAATTTTTTTTCATTCTTGAGAACACTATATTTTTTCACCCTTTTGTTCGATTCCGCTTTTAAAAACACCCCTTATATTTTTTTCGAGGTCGCCAATCGATTCCCCAATCCATATATAGTCGAAATCCGTAAGAAAATTGTATTTGGGACACCGGGTATATGATTTTTTTTGGGCCGCCGTATACATCATAAAATTTAATTCTACCACAAGACTGATACAGAAATGGAAATGGTGGAAAATGACGAATTTTAAAAGCTCATATATTCTTTAAAAATGAACGAGGCCTAGTGGACGGCATGAAAAATGAAATGGAAAGGCCTATACTTAACGCTTGTAGTAAATTTGGTCCCCCAAACAAAAATTGGGGCCGAAAAGAGCGCACAAAGAAGGGGCTACTGGTAGAAATTTTATCG
Organism: Rhamnusium bicolor; assembly: GCA_029963845.1. Lineage (NCBI taxonomy): Eukaryota > Metazoa > Arthropoda > Insecta > Coleoptera > Cerambycidae > Rhamnusium > Rhamnusium bicolor. The sequence goes on from JANEYF010004077.1 coordinate 49,073, forward strand.
AGAAATCTCGAAATATGAACTTTTAAAATTTGCAAAATTGGGGTAGTTTTTTGGCGAAAAACGTAAGCAGGAAGATTTTTAGGAATGTACGACGTAAATAGTATCTTGAAATTAAAAAAATGAAGCCAATAAAAGTGTTGTAGCTGTATTTGACCTACTTAGAAATTTTCATAAAATAAATTTGTCATAATTTGGAACGTTCACTTCACGGGTGCCGTATTATATAAAAATCGAATTAGCAAGGTTCAAATTCACTGAAAAATGAAACGGTAGTACTCAAATAAAATATTTACACTATTATTTGCATAAGCATAGTAGTGAATGTTTTAGAAATTTACGTTTGAATTTTCTACGTTTCCAGAATTAAAATTGAGCTAAACCGACCTGATGCTTTTATTTACATAAACAACAAAACTACTGTCCCTCTGTACGTGTTTTAATAATTTTGAATTGTACTTACCTCAGTTTACAGCTTCGTGTCTTTTAACGTGATAATGTTAGGTATGTACATTAGGTTAAACAGGATACAAATTTTATCAATTTCTTTACAATTTTCGGCATAAAATACAATTATTTGTTATTTCCAAAGTATTATTCGTTGCACATACACAAATTACACACAATCTACTGCACTTTGCTTGAAACCAATAACATTTTTTTGGAGAACAAATGACATGACAACCAGTCTGCTTGATTTTTCTGTCATATTGTTTCTTGTGGCCAGCTCGTTCTTGACTAATCGGAATCCGATTTTTTTCACTTTTTATAGGCGCTAAAATATAATTCCATAGCACGTCGCATTTTTTTTATAAAAAAATGATTATTTGATTTATTTGAACATTTAAGTGAAGCTACGAACCCACCCGAATGGCTCCGACCGTATCGGACCTTCTAATGCATTATTAATTCATTTAAATTACGGAAACAACAGACACATGTGCGCGCGTGAGTGCGTGTGTGCGTGCGTGCTTGCATGCGTGTATCTGCATGTGTGTGTATCCATGATAACTCAAAAAATATTAATAAGAGACTTCCTAAATTTGGCAGTTAAGATTTTCAACGGCATTTTAAGTGACACAATAAATTTGGTGATTATGGTACCACCAGAAGAGACATTAATGAATGAATGAATGAATGAAAAATTTAAAATATTTATTGCATTTCTGGACGAATCTCGACAAATTATAATGAAGAAAACATAACTTTATGAAGAAAATCTGTCCGCATATCTGTAGTATCGCGATAGCAGCCACAGTTTTTGAGGTAAATCTTTCAAATTTGGTACACATGTTCTAATGGCTAAAGACAACGAAAAATTCGATGATGTGTAAAATTGGCTAGCTGAAAGGAGGTCTACGAGACCCAAACTTTTTTGTATTTGCCTTTACAAAAAAAAAATATACTTTATGAAAGATTATAAACCATGCCTATTATATCACGCCAATAAAATATATTTTCCAAGTACTTAAATAAAGTTGATGTAAACTGAAATTTTTTACACATATAACCTCATAAAATGGGGTTAGGATAAATTTAACAGGTTGACATTTGAAATGTCTAATTTAGTTACAAAAATGTCCATGTCAATAAGAAAAAATTATTAAAATATATGACATGAGTAATACTGTCAATAATAAGTATTATTATTGACAGTAACGAATGACGCTGATAATTGTTTATTTAAAAATTTTAATGAAATATTTCAAGGTACTCTATTAAAATTTAATTGGGGTAAGTGAAGAATTAAATATAATAATTTTTTTAGATCGGAATGATATATACTGGTATAAGAAAGTTATGTATTTTAAATATATGAAAGAAATTTGCTTTTTAACGTTTCAAACATATTTTATTAGAAACTCTACACGTGTTTGGGCTTTTTAGGCCTTTGTCAAGAGTACAGAGAATACTGAACAGTAAAATTTGTGTTCATTGCTTATATATAACCACATCTGGTACCTACTATAAAACTATTGTAAAATATGTTTTTATAAGTTGAATATTACTTTATTTTTTAAATCTAAATTATTTTATAAAATATGGTAGCCGGTAAAAATTTGTTGTTCATTCGTTAAATTTTTCTTATTTTTAACAGCCTTACTTATTTCTAATTGTTCTAATAGATCAAGTTTCTTTCCTTTCTTTTCCGAATGGAGTAATTTGACATCAAAAATTTATAAAATGACTGTTTTCTATACAATGTGTTGACATGCCCCTACTATATACATTGTTTACAATAGATTTTCTGTGTTCCTCGAATCGCTTTTTTACATTTCGTCCAGTTTGTCCAATGTACATAGCATCACAGTCACTACATTTTAACTCATATACTCCTGTTTTTTGTAGCTTTTCAGTTTTGTCTTTATTATTAATTAACATTTTACCTAAATTATTTTTATTTACTGAAATTGTTCTACACCCCAGTTTATTCAGTTTATTACTAACTCTATTGCTGATCTTAGACCTATAATTAATACATTTATATCTCTTATTGCATTCCTGAAAAGAAGCGGCATAAAATTCTTTACGTAAAATTTTTTTTTTGTTTTTTATTAGTTTATCTATTAGGTTTTCTTTATAGCCATTGTTTCTCGCAATTTCTTTGATTACGTTAACTTCTTTCTTAAAATTCTCTTCGCTTAATAGAAATGTTATTAGACGATGTATGTAGCTGTGGAATGGTGCCATTTTTATTTGCAATGATTGTTTAGATTTACTATGAATTATTGTATCTGTGCAAGTAGGTTTACGATAAATGTCAAACTCTAAGCTATTATTGATATTTTTTTATATTAGTGTCTAAAAAAGTTTAAACCCTCGTCATTTTCCATTTCTAATGTGAATTGAATTTTCTGATTAAGTGAATTTAGAAGACCTAAGAATTTATTTAACTGCCTTTCCGTACCTTTCCAAATGCAAAACACATCATCTATGTAACGGGTCCAGAAAAATATGTTTTGAACTGAAACGTTTTTTATATTAAAGAGTACATTTTGAAAATCCGACATAAAAATTTCAGCTAGTATGGGAGATATGGGTGAACCCATTGGTAATCCGTCTAATACTAACCGTCTAATACTAACCAAAATTATTTTAAATTTAACGGGGAAATTTATAAATTATTAGATCATTTTATAGATTTAAATATTGTCTAATTACTCCATTCGGAAAAGAAAGGAAAGAAACTTGATCTATTAGAACAATTAGAAATAAGTAAGGCTGTTAAAAATAAGAAAAATTTAACGAATGAACAACAAATTTTTACCGGCCACCATATTTTAAATAAAGTAATTTAGATTTAAAAAATAAAGTAACATTCAACTTATAAAAACATATTTTACAATAGTTTTATAGTAGGTACCAGATGTGGTTAAATATAAGCAATGAACACAAATTTTACTGTTCAGTATTCCCTGTACTCTTGACAGAGGCCTAAAAAGCCGAAACACGTGTAGAGTTTCTAATAAAATATTTTTGAAACATTAAAAAGCAAATTTCTTTCATATATTTAAAATATTTAGTTGAATAAAAAATAATATTAACTGAAAATTTTTGTTAATTATTATTTACTAACTTTTACAAATCTTATCACAGATAAGTATAACATATATCTTTTTAAACAATTATTTTCCCGACTATTTGCCAAAACGCTGAAACTTGGATTACAAAAAAGATAATATGCAACATTATGTTCAGTACTACTGACTCAATAATGTTATTTTTAATTTCAACTATTCTGTCTAAGAAAACCAAAAATAAATAAAACACAAGGTACTCACCAGTTGACACTCACTTTAAAATATCTACCGACACGTGTTTCTGCTTGCCTTAGCTCCCGCGTATTTAAATCCAAAGCAAATAAACTTGTAAACCCCAATGTAATAAACATTAATGGCTTCAGAGAACAGAATAATTGAAATTATATAGTGGAAATACCCCTTATAAGGGTCAATGAAATAATTTAAAAACAAATTAAGTTCCTCTTCTCTGATAAAAGTTACAATATAGAGTGGATAAAAATTATTAACTGAAAATTGGGTTGTTACAATTATTATTTTTGCTTTAGAAATCTTTACAGATAAGTAACTATATTTTTAGGTTACCGGCTATGCCAAAACGCTGAAACTTGGATTCAAAAAAGATAATATGCAACAATGTTCAGTACTACTGACTCAATAATGTTATTTTTAATTTCAACTATTCTGTCAACTGGTGAGTACCTTGTGTTTTATTTATTTTTGGTTTTATTAGACAGAATAGTTGAAATTAAAAATAACATTATTGAGTCAGTAGTACTGAACATAATGTTGCATATTATCTTTTTTGTAATCCAAGTTTCAGCGTTTTGGCAAATAGCCGGGAAAATAATTGTTTAAAAAGATATATGTTATACTTATCTGTGATAAGATTTGTAAAAGTTAGTAAATAATAATTAACAAAAATTTTCAGTTAATATTATTTTTATTCCACTCTATATTTCAACTTTTAGCAAGAAGAGGAACTTAATTTGTTTTTAAATTATTAAAATATTTAATGATGTTTCACAAGAAGCCAACCGCAGAATCAGTTCAGTGTATTGAAAGTTATGTGTTGGCCACATCAGATATTTTATCTATGAAAATTAAGAAACGATGTTTTGGCAAATCGTCCAACACATAAGGGAGAAACGAAAAGGCAGCCGCCCTTCCACCTTTTAACTGAAGCCTTTGCAAACTTACAAACTTATCTATTTTATGCCATTTTTTTCTCGTCGGAACCGAAACGGCCAAACGTGAAAATTTCAAATGGCCAGTTCAGAACGGAAAAAGCTTTCGGAGTCTATTTTTTTTTGTACAAATCAAAGCACGAAGCATTGAAAGGAGGTTACGTCGTGGATTTCAAGTGCCCCAAAGGAAATTAAGGTCGGCACGAACGTTTGAAAGGTGGCATTTCATACAATTCCAGACAATATTGCCGCCGTTTCCAAAAAACACATGATTTTCGTGCTACGTAAGCTGCGACGTGTACCGAATTGCGGAGGTATTTTCAAAAACTCATATCTTTTTTATTTATGGAAATTAAGAAACAGAAATATCGCTACGCACTGAAGAAAGGTTAGAACTTTCAATTTTCGCAAATTCCGATCGTCGACCTGTAGCCAGAAAAAAGAATTTGCGTGCAGAACTTTCGCTCACATTAAAGAGAGAGAGTCCGATGAGATGCAGCTCTCAGCGTTAGAGAAGCTGCGGCGCGTACCGAAGCGCAGAGGTTTTTTCAAAAATGAATATCTTTTTCATTTACGGAAATTAAGAAATGAAAATATCGCTACGGGCTGATGAAAAGATGATTCTTTCGATTTTCGCAAACCCCGATCGTCCACCTTTAGCGAAGAAAAGCCTTTACGTGCAAAACTTTATGCAAATTAGATAGTGAAATCCGATGAGAGGCAGCTATCACATTTTATAATATAGAAATGATGAAATGAAATGATGAAATTTTAACATGTTGATATACACGTAAAATTGCAATAGAAGATAGTATTTTAATTTTTATACACTTCAGGCTTCGCCGAAAATTATCCCAACTTTTTTATTTTAAATGGAACACCCTGTATATTTTTACAATTTTGAAATCTATAATGAATTCTAAATATAACTGTATACATTTCTCATTGATTTATCTTATTATTTTTTTTTAACAAAAATTTTAATTTTTAATTTAGAGTGCTGCGATTTTTAAAATATGAATCTGCGGGGTTTCTTACTATTGCAAAAATTGAATTACTGTTTTATGATACATACTCTCTTACACAGGAACCTTCAACGGTGAGAAAATTGGTTTTTCTACAAAATGCATAATTGTCAATCTCAAAATGGTGACTCATCAGGATATTTAGAAAATACATCATTTTACGATTACAGTGATACCCATAACTTAGCAATTCCATAAGTAGAAAAATCCAAATTATTCTAAATAAATAGGTTTTAAAATGTAATTCACAAAACCCGATACACAAAGTAGTGGGCTTTGAAAACAATTATCTCAAATAAAGTTATTTGTTTAAAATAGATACCCTGCTAATGGGGAACGTGAGTTAGGTCTCGGACGCGCGACGAATTTTTTACGTAAAAGGGGTATTTTTTGCGCACATTTTGCCCTCATATTCGCAGATGGTTTGACGCGCGTTTTCGAGGGGGTGGGGAGTGAATTTTGAAATAGTCAGTTTTTTCGAAAAAATGGTTCCTGAGAGTACCGTTTGAGACGCCGAGACGAGTACAACGTCGTCAAGATCGCTTCGATATCTCTTCCCGTTGCCGAGAAAATGGCCGCAGAAAATGTTTCTTCTCCCTCCTTGCCGCCCAATACGCAACACGAATTTCGTGCAGCGACTTTTAGAGTGCCGCGTTTACCTCATAGGTCAATATTAGGGTGATACGAGATGAAAAATTTCCATCATATCCACCTCCCCACCACGGGGGCACGTGGGGGTACGACGTACCCCGCGTAGAGACGAAAAGGGTCGCGACCACCCAGGTAGAGAGGCAAAAGTCGTCGCCGACAAAAAATTATTGGGGCGCGAATCCAATCAAATCGACCGCGCTCTCGCAATTTTTTTCAAACGGTCGAAACAAATATAAGATCGGTAGATTAAGGAACTCGCTCCCTAGGGGGGCGAATATTCGCGAGGAGGCTTTCGGAAAAAAAACGTGGGTCGGGGAGGGGGGATCATTTTGGAAACCGCGATTTTGGCAAATTCGTGTGCGGCGTGTTGTTTTGCGTCGCGAATGGCGCAGAAATGCCTAATGGCCATTTTCGATTTGACGCACCGTTTTCGACGAACGAAAAAAACTTCCCGTTGCGGGGGAAAGCGCTCCCGTACGCGTACGTCGTGGGACCAGAGTGGGGCGCAAACAAATTGGTGTGGGGAGGGGACATCGGGGAGGGGGTGGGTAAATTTGGAAATCGGTTTTTCAGCAGATTCGCGTACGGCGTGTCGATCTACGTCGCGAACACCTAATGACTGTTTTCGATACGACGCACCGTAACGGCGCGGCGTGACGGATGTCGGCGCGTTGAAAAGTTTTGGCGCGCGATAAAATTTAATTCCGTTTGCGGAAGGCGGATGCGTTCCCGTACGTATATGTTGTAGGAATCGAGGATTGCGCAAAAAATTGGGTGCCGATGGGGAGCCGGAGAGAGGGGTTCATTTTGGGAACCGTGTATTTAGTAAATTCGCGTACGGTATGTAATTCTACGTCGCGAATGATGCAGAAAAGCCTACCGAATGTTTTCGATACGACGCACCGTTACGGCGTACCAGACGTCGGCGCGTCGACAATTTTTGACGCGCGGAAAAAAACATTTCCGTTTGCCGAAGGCGGATGCGCTTCCGTACACCTTCGTTGTGGGAATCGGGGATATCGCAAAAAAACTGGAGCGGTGAATGGTCATCGGGGAGGAGGGGTTAGTTTCGGAAACCGTAAAAACTCCAAATTCGCATGCGACGTGTTATTCTACGTCGTCAAGTTCGCAGAAAAATTTAATGATAGTTTTCGATTTGACGCACCGCAAAGGTGTAACGGCGCGTCGACAAATTTTGAGGGTGCAAAAAAATTGTTCAGTTTCGGTAGAGGCGTGTGTCAAGGTGTATATGGCTGATATGGGGTCTCTGGATGTGGTTAGGAGGGAGGGAGGGGGCTCGTAGAACGTAGGGAATCGAAAAATTAAAAGAATGTAAAAAAAATTAAATTGCACAAAATAATGAAGCAAAAATTAACTTTTGATAAATAAGGGAAATAAAGTTAAACATTTAATAAAAACAACTTTTTAAATGGATATAGAATGAAACAAATAAAATTTAAAACAAAAAAAAAAATTTCTTCTGCTCATGAATTTAAATATGGGTTAATCGAGATTATTATATTTTACACAATCTAGGAAAAAATATAACAAAAAAATTGTACAAATTAGGGAATCAATAAATGAAAAGAATAATAAAGCAAATTAACTTATGACAAATAAAGGAAATAAATCACAAAAAATATATTTATAAATATTATATTTGACGAAAACAAATTTTTAAACGGATATGAAATGAAATAAATAAAATTTAAAACAAAGAAAAAAATAATATAAGTTTATGAATTGGAATATGATTTAATCGCAAGTATTATATTTAATATAATAAAGAAAAAATACGATTGTTTCGACTTTCTTTAGTTGTCGAAGAGCGTTAATTGAAAAAAGCCCGGCCAACGTCGCAAGCATGACGGCTGTGTACACAGTGCAACCAACCATACGGTGAAGAAAGCCGCGCGCACGGTGCGATCAACCTCACAACGAATAAACTGTGCACACGGTGCGACCGACCCTGCTACGAAAGAGCTGTGTACATGATACCGTCAACCCCTCAATGAAAGAGATGTGTATGGTACGTAAAAATTCTCGAGCTTAGTCTAAATTAATACGTTAAGAACTATTATTAACTTCTATAAATTTGTACATTGGTTAGCCGTTTAAGTTTTAATTTATATTTCGTACATAGTATTTTTTGTTGGGAAAGGGAAGGATGCCTTGCCCTGCGCCAAATGTGAGCGTAGCGCACATTTTTAAACATAATTAACAACATTAATTACTTTAAACATATTGACATGTTTATTAAAATTTCTTTTTAATCCTGTTCTCTAACATATATTAATTTATACGGAGGTTAGTCGTTTAGGTTTTAATTTTTTATAAGCACAACACACTATTGAAAATACTGTTTTCTAATGCAATTTTGTGTGTATAACAACATATTAAAATTTCATCAATTTATTTCTATAAACAATGGAATAATGGGGGTGTAAGTCGTCAGGGGAAATCCCATATGCAGATGCTCTTTCTAGAAGGCCCTGTCAGGGAGACCACAACCACGGCTACCGGGTGGAAAAACAACAAGGGATACTAATTGTAGACACTGTTAAAATTGATGTTCCTGATGATTGGCTAAAGAGACATTAAGAGAAGAGCAGTTAAAAGATAAAGAAACTGAAACAGAATAGGACTGTTCTGGAATAGAAAGAAAGAGAAACTTGACCCAACTGAAATTACTTTTCAGATAAGGCAGTGGGGCTAAAGGCTTTGTGGGTACAATGGGATTCCCTTAGAGTTGAGAATGGACTGTTGAAAAGAGCTTGGGAAAATCCATATGGGAAGAAAATTATTTTGAGATTGGTAATTCCCAGGTGTCGCATACCAAAAGTACTTCAGGAAGTGAATAACGGAACGTCTGGCGGACATTTTTGCATGAACAAAACTCTGACAAAAGTACGCAAACAGTTCTACTGGGTGAACAACCGCCAAGATGTGGCGACTTGGTGCCGCAAATGTGAAGTTTGTGCGGTAAGCAAGGGGCCACGGACAAGAATGAAACAATATAACATCGGGCTACTTTTAAACGAATTGCGATCGACGTAGTTGATCTATTCCTAGTGGTAGTTGATGTAAATAAATACATCTTGGTTGCCATACACTATTTTAGTAAGTATGCTGTACCAAACCAAGAAGCAGCCACTGTCGCCCAAGCTCTGATAGATAATCTGGTATGTCGATTTGCCGTACCCCTAGATTTGTATTCGGACCAAGGAAAAAACTTCGAATCAGGTGTGTTTCAGAAGATGTGTCGCTTACTGGGAATTCATAAGACAAGAATAACAACCCTACATCCACAATCAGATGGAATGGTGTAGAGATATAATAAAAGCATAGAGGAACACCTATCCAATGTTGTTGAGAAATATTAGAGAGGTTGGGATCATCACTTACCTCATTTTCTTATGACATACAGATCCCACATTCATGAAACAACAAAACGGACGCTGGCGCGCGTGATATTTGGATGTGAGATTAGACTGCCATGTGACTTGGTGTTTGGTACAACAGATGAGGAGCGACTTTGCATAAATGACTACGTCGATGAAGTTGGTGAACGGCTGAGGAATATCCATGAGTTAATACGAGACCGATTTGCCATAGCAAGTGATCTAATGAAGGCTCGTTAAGGCGAATTCAGGAGGATTCCAGGCGGGAGATCTGGTTCGGCTATATAACACACAACGAAAGAAAGGCAGATCCTCGAAGTCTCATCCCCCTTGCGAAGGACCATGGTCGTCACTAGAATAAACGACATAATATACCAAATTCAGCAACGATGAAGGTGGTGCATATAGAAAGACTAGCCAGGTATGCAGGGAACAATGAATTGCCTGATCGCGACGTTCAGGCTTAAGAAGGGGGCAATGTTACGCCAGTAGACTGTGTAGACTTAGATGGAACTAGAATTGTACGAGAACGGTCGGGAATGTTTTGAAATGTTCTAGACTGTGCATGGATGTAATATATAAGGCGAACGATGCGTCCACTAGCTCAGTCTTAAGTTGAAAGTGAATGAGTAAAGAAAAAATAAGAAAGAGACTTATAAGTGTTTAATTGTGATTATAGTTAAGACAGTCATTAATCTATTATTGATAATTATTAATTAGTTAATAAAGTAGTGAGTAAGTGTTACCTGGGCTTTCAATCAACGAATCTACTAGTATACGTGTTTGTGGGGGATAGCAAACATGTAACAATATCAAATTTTTCTTGATTTGAAATTTGTGCGTCATTTTATACTAATCACACTCTTGAACAGTAATAATAAGTATTCTTGAAGAATTTGCAATACTGTCACTACTATTTAGTGAATAACTGCCAACTACCAGTTATGCTTATTATTTGTTTTAATCCACAGCCTACTAAATTTTACTGAAAGTTATGTGTGAATTTGGTCGCTATTAAAAAGCTTTTTTCAAATTTTACTAATTACTACTTTGCATGCATGAATGCTCTTGATGAAGAAGATTTCTTTGTTCAAATTTTGACCACTTTATTGACAATTTTATGACAAATATAACCTTAATGATCGTCTAAAAATTGATATTTTTAAAAAATTGTATAAATAGAGCAATTTACAGTAGATTTTAAGTACGTAGATAATAATTAGTCACCGTCTGAATAAGCAACTTCCTTGTCTCTGGCTTTACATAAACTTTTTGATTTTCCATGGCCTAATATTTTGTTTTGTTAAACGATGGATAACTTTTCTTAAATTAGTCCCTTGAAAAATAATTTTTCCTCGATATGTGATACATCATCTAAAAGCTCTTTTTAAGAGCAATCTGGAAAATCAAGTATGGTTACCATAAGAAAAACAAAAGTTACCTCAGATATCTCGAAAATAAAAGACTATCGTTAATGTGCCACCTATTTTAAGAATTTCGAATTGAAATACCTACGAAATTTTATGTCGATATCTTAAATTTATTTGCAAAAAAATCGGAAAATGGTTAGTAAATCATACAGAATTAACTGGACAAACTTAATATTTTAATTCAGGATCTCAAAATAAGAAAAATGTACCCTGTGGAGGCATGTCCGAAAACGATTCCTCCAAAGATGTAGGTTAAAATTAAATTTTTAATTTTTTTCTCAAATTTGGAGAAAGATAAAAAAAACAATTTTGGTAGATACTTTCTACTAATAGGAACGCTTCTTAGGGATATTTTTGCAATCATCCTTTATCGGTAAAACGGGTAAAATGGGCTTCGTCTCGTCTGGCAATTTTCGGTAATCATACGAAAAACTATATTTTTCGTCCTATGTAAATAATTATTATTCCACTTATGTTGAAAAATTTTTCCTGTTCCCACTAACAAACCTCCTTCCAAAACTTAAAACGTCAATATCTCGATTTGAAATGCTTCAAAATTTAATTCAGTTTAGACAATTTTTGCGTTCCCCTCGTATTATCTCCGAAACGAAAGTCCAAATCAAAATGTTGTACTCTTAAGAAAAGTTTACTTTATCCTTTCTGAACAAAAAGGATCTGTAATTTTATGACTAATAATAAATAAGTTATAATAGTAAATGCAACATGATGCTTACTCCTATAGACGAAATTCGACCTTATAAGATGTCGTGCATGCGCTCATAAAAAATATTGGTAACTAATTACAGAATAATCGTAATTAAAAAAAATAAAACAATGTTTAGAATTCTGAAGGCTATTAATACGTATTTTTTGATAATATTAACAGTTAAGTAGTTAAAGGCATGTTAAGTAAAAAGTTTTCTTGATTAAAACGGCAAATTTCAGAAGCACGCTTTAAACGTTGACCTTCTGCATTTATCTATGTGCTTTGGAAATTGTTTAGTTAATTATTTTTTACTATTTACGTTGATAAACATTATATTATTATTTAACAAAAATGTAGACGGTATTCTATAGATTAAAATAACGAAAAATTATTTTAAGGGTAATTTTTATATTTCACACCCTACAGCCATCCCGTTCAGGACGACATGGACGATCAACGACCCAAAGGGTAAAAAATAATTTAAAATAAGTTTTATCTTTTAACCTTTAAGTGCAAACAGAAATCGTTTCTAGAAGACTTTAAAACTGTCGTGGACTCTACTAATACGATAAACATTAGGATACTTCTTATATACTTTGTTAATTTAAATCTTTGCGCGTACGTCACAATCACAATCTGTATCAAGTAAATAAATTGAATGTCATCTTTATTTTTGAGCATTGGTGTGTACTGGAGATCCATATTTTTTATATATTCCAACACTGAGATAGAGCATACCCTAAATGTCATCGGCCGACACTGAGTACCTGTCATTGGTCAAAGGTTATTTTCAAGTTATAAGATTCATACAGCTACTAATATCATGTTAAAAATATCGCTAGTGTGGGATAGATGAGCCAAACCGTTTTACAGTGAAAAGGTGGGGTTAAAACCACTCCGCATCCAACTTCAAGTTAATTAGTAACATCGTTTTATCGAATACTTATCTAATACATACGATAAACCTTTTTGATATTTGAATAAAAGGCGTCATAAAATGTACATATCTCAGCAACATTTTTGGTGTTTAAATGAATAATGAAGTATTTTATTTTTAAAGTTATGTATTTAAGAATTATTTAAAAATTTTTGAATGAAATATTTTACTTAGAATATTCAGTGGTTAAGGTAATGTAACAATATTTTAAAACTGAAAATATTAGTATGCATATTCACAAGGCACTTTCTCTAAAAGTTATCTAATTCCATTCCAATCATAATCTAAATTAATTTGGTCTAAGAACGATTAATAATTAATTATTTTAAAAAGTAGTTCAAATTAATCGAATATATATATATATATACTAACCACAATGTATAGATAGATGTATGACATACTTATTATTAACACTTGGTAAAAACTAGCACAATGATTAATTGTATTGCTTTGGTAAATATCACTCAAACACTGACCGGTCGTTCTTGTAAATCTAGGCACTCCGATGACTGTAAAGGTGGGCGAGCCCCGCTACAAGAATCAGAACGCAGAGATCATGTAACATGTACGTAGGTACATACATGCAGTAGGTTGTGCGTGCTAACTTATAATTCATTTATTTTTTACTGCTTTTAATCATCTGCGCGTATGGTCCAATGTAAAAACGGCGTGAACAATAAATTCATGTCATATTTAGAATTTGGAATTGTAGCAAGAAATGGAAATTGTGGCTTTATTTTTTTTTTCGACAAAAAAAAACCTGTTTTTTTCACTTATTACCAAATTTGGCATTTAAGGTTTTTCAAGAAAAAAAATATATTTGTATTTTTCTAATTTTTGCTTTTATTTTAAATCTCGCCAGGGCAGATTTTTTACTTCTGAAATAAATTACTACGTTAAAGGCACACATTTTATACCTCTACCCACTAAACAAAAAAAAATCGCTGATATGAAAGATCCATGATATTTTATTACAATGTAAAGTTATACTCAAATTATTAACATTCCAATAACCTCTAAGCATAGTCATATATCCTTAAACTTAACAAGATCCTTGTAATGAAATAAGAAGAATGTTCCTATTTAATACTTGTTACTTTCTTAGAATGACATTAAGGTAATAATAATAATAAATAAACACCACAGAAATTAGACAACCCCCGAAACCAAAGACGAAGCTGCATGAGCGAGGATTACACTGATGGAACAATGCTGACACACAACTATTCCTACCGACATTACCAGCGCCGGTGGCGGGATTCGAACCCGTAGCTACGATAGAGAGATTATCAGTTGCCACCGCGTGCTCTAGCCAACTATTCCACCGAGTCGGATGTAATAAAAAGTATCAGTTAATTTCCTTAATATGTTTGTTGATACATTTTAAACACATTGTCTAAAACTTCCCCAAGATAATGTCAGAATGCATCGAAATTACATTACCTATGTATATTACTCAGTAGCTTACTGTCAGTTTTACACACATCATAGGCACTAAGAGCTTCTGGTGGTCGGGTCACACGATCTATCAGTTTAGTTTTGAGCTATAGTGACTAGTATGATATATGAAAAACCATCTTTGATTATGTATCGAACCTCTAACCTTAGGACGCTTAACTGACTAACCTTACTAGGAGTATGTATAATTGAAAACCTACATAAGCAATAAATATAATTTCAAAAACTGCAGTATTAAAACAATTTATATTTTAATATAATTAGAAAAATAAAAAATCCTGATTTTTCACAAACACGCCTTTATATTTTCTTTTGATCATCATGCATAAGAAAAATATAATTTAAATTTTACTTGCTTATAGTACTGTTTTGTATTTAACTAGAATTAAATAATCATGACTTAACTGTAAATCTTTTTTATTGAGAGGTTATAATATGATAGACAAACTTTTTTGGAAGCCGCCAGTGGCGTCACAATACAATATATCTATCTTAACAGAACAATAATAGCCGCTCAGTATATAACATCTCTTCCTTAAACTCTTACCTACTTATGTTATTATACAGGGTGTTTCACTGAGGATGGACCAACCGGTGCAGGGTAATAGAGGATCCCATTAAGCATCGATTTGGCTGCCATTTGTGTTATGCCAAATTTGTTAGTTTAGGAGTTATCAGGGCCGTCGTGATATTATTAGTACTAGCGTCATGATTTTTTTTATGTATGTAATCCAATAGTGGGCCTATCATCCTAAGAAATAACTTTTTTATTGGAATCGAAACGGTACAAAAAAATAATCTTAAAATTTTATTAAACTAAAATTATTCCTTAACTTTACATAACTAGCTAAAAATAAATAGATATAAAAATAAATAGTAACCATCTTAAAAACTGGCAATCATCCAGACAAATTTCATTCAGCTAGCCGCATCACTTCACATAAAAAATTTTAAATTTACACTAAAATGCTCCTAGTAAAGCCAGTAACAAAAAATATGATAAAATCAAGAAGAGTTCATGCAGTTTTAAAAATAATTTATTTACAACCCACCAAAATTTGACAATTCCATTAGGCCAGTTTTCAAAAAGTATGAAAACTTTGACAACTGCCATTTTTGAGGAGAGTCGTAATTTAGGCGTACCAGGAAGCGCTTGAATTATCTCCAATAAATCAAGTGGTCAAAAAGACCATAACCTAAAATAATAATAAAAAGCCAAAGTTGTTATGTTTTAGCAATTTATTTAATACTGTAAATTCACTGAGATGAATTTGACAAGTGGTACTATATCAGTACACATGCGTTGTTTTATATCCATCTGCTGTCAACTTCTCAGCATAAAACATTAGTTTATTTATATATCATGGATTTATGCTAAAATAGTGATGGATATAGTAGATCCCAGCATAAATTCAGATTGCTAATGTAAAGTAAATATTTCACAGCATATGTACAATAAAAAAGACCAAAAATTTAGATACCATCTACATAATGCATACAAAAATAATTTTCTTATTTGCATAAGAATTGGTTGATTTGAATAAACTATGGTAGGTATGTGGAAGATATCTAGTTGTAAACCTACGTATTATTTTTCACTAGTCCTGTAGGCCAGTTTTCAAAAAGTATAAATACTTTTACTGCTGATTTTCGAGAAGAGTCGTAATTTAGGCGTACCAGGAAGCACCTCGCAAATTATCTCCAATAAATCAAGTGGTCAAAAAACCATAACCTAAATAATAATAAAACGTCAAAGTTGGCAGTTAAGAAAAAATATAATGAACAAAACCCTAAAAAGCCAAAAAAGCATAATATTCAAGTATAATCATAAAATAAATTAATGAATACACAGGTACACAAAAAAAATTGTCCGTCCGGTAGACAAGACTACCGGACCCCAATGTATTTTGAACCCCTGAATATGAATCCGGACTTGATATTAACGAGTTAGCTCTTTGGTTGTTCTCTAATCTAAAACAAAAAACGTCTAAAAATCACCAATATCACACATTTTTTTGAGGTTAGGGAACGACAAAGAGCTCGTTAAAACCGACTCCGGATTCATATTCAGGAGCTCAAAATATATGGGAGTACGGTAGTCTTGTCTGCCGGACAGATAATTTTTTTTTTGGTTGCCTATGTAATTAATAAATCTAGACTAGTAAGAAAAATAAATGAAGAAAAATAATAATTTCAAGCAAGTATAGCAAGTGCATATTTATCTGAGTTGGAACAGATAGAGCGAACGGTCTTTCTAGAATTATGTTAATAAGTCAAGAAGAATAAATCATAAATAATAAGTAGAATTAAAATATAAGTACAGAATTTCCGATACAACATAAGGACGTCCACTGAAAATCCACTGGAAGTACGTCAAGGACATGACGGATATACAATGGATATCCCTATGATACTAAAAGTAATCCATTGGATATCCATTGGACATCCATTTGTCATAAAATTGTACATCCTGTGAATGTCCATTCAAGGACATCATGAGTTCTCAAAAATTGATATCCGATGAACATCCATTTATTTTACACACGGACATCCTTTGAATGACAATTTAATAATATTGAGAGCTACAAGCCCTATCTCAGTGAAATAAAACTCAAGAAAGCATTGTACTTATTTATTGTAAAAACAATTAATATTTGACTTGTTAACAAAGAAATGATAACTTTAATCCTAAAGTGGGATGGTACTTTCGGTGTTAATACACGAGCATTGAAGTAGTTTCCACAAACATTAAAATACTCATCACTAAACTTTACGCGCGTTTCACCAACCACAAATCTCGCTGCAGATGCCAATTTGGTTGGTGAAATGCGCGTCAAGTGGGTTCGGAATACTAGTGCTAGATATTATCGCACCAAAGGTTCCATCCCACTTTAGGATTAAAGTTATTTTTTGTTATCAACTCAAATGTTAGTTGTTACAATAAATAAGTACAATGTTTCCTTGACACTAAGTTTATTTAAGCCACTTTGTTGAATGAAAAGAACGTTTAGTGATTGGGCCAACTTCACCGAGACGATACTCGTACTACATTTCGATCTAAAATCATATTTTCTCAAAACCATCTTGTAGCAACAAAAAAATGTGTTTATTGATACATACCTTCTCATTTTATAAAATTTGTTGAACACATTAGTTTTTCTATTATAAATTCTTATTAAAATTCATTGCGCTCTGAAGTACAAGGTATCCTATCAGACAGCGGTGTAAATGTCCACTTCCTAAGTGTCTGTAAATTGATACATTAAATAGTTATAGCTTTAAACTGTCAACGTCAAACCAGTTTTAAATATCAGTATAAAATTAAAGAGTAAGGCAAATACAGAGGATTTACCGTAATAAAAAATATATACGTACTGCTTAAAAGATTTATTATTAAATTTATTCTACTTTTTTTTTGTTATTTCATTTGCAGCTCCCTCTTTGGCCCTTCTTAACAATTTTTTAATTGCCTCTTCTGAATTTTTTTCAGTTCCGTGGAGATTTTTACAACTTGAGGCTGACTCTAGACAACAATATAAAAAATGTTTAGTTTTTGCATAGATAATTGGAGTTTTTTAAATTTATTTTTCAATTATTGCTCCAATGTGCTTTGGTGAGGACATTAATTTTATGCATATTTATAAAGAAAAACTACAAAAGACTCAATAAATTTTTTGAATCAATTTGTTGCAAATAAATAAACTTCTTATCACTTGTGAAAAGGACCTATGTCTAATCTGCAGAGAATATTTAACATACCTTTGTATGTGCCTAGAACTAAACATTATTGGTCAAATATTTTTTAAAAAATACTAGCCCAATATTAGTTGCGTTCATAATTTCGTGTTAAGCTAGTCTTTCTGTTTTACTACTTTTATAAATAATACCGACATATACCTAATTCTTGGTCAAAAGAGTATGAAAGGAAATAGGATAAACAGATATATCATGTATTACAAATTTATCACACTATAACTAAAACTAAAGACTTAGGAGGACAAAAACTTGCACTTGATACAACTGAAGAGAAAGGAGAACTAATTTCTACAAAAAAAAAACATTTTAAGAAAAATTCTTTACTTTAGAGTGGTAGTTTGTTTCATGGGAGATCGTAATATAATAAAATGCATTTTGCAGTTAATAATTATTACTTATTAAGAAATAAACAAGTCAATAGAAATAAATGTTTGTATTTGTAAAACACACCTCAACTGTATGCTACTAGAACTGCAACTAGTTTGTGATGTCATTATGTTCGTGCAGAATTGATGAAAAATTTTCACGTCTCCTGTGAAACAGACCCTAATATTTTATTTTTTTCATGTTTCATTTATGAATAATCTTTAAAAGAGACCTTGTTATGTACAAAAGCACACCTAAATTTAGTGTACTAGTAGGCACCATTACAGACTACACTTACTTAACAGTAGGTCTGCAATTCTAAATTTTCTAAAAATTTTCTTCTGTTTTGCACCATGCCAACTGTATTGTGTTACCAAATCATTGGTTAATAAAGAACTTAGAGCTCTTTTAATAAATTCATATACTGAGCTGCCACCTAATCTGGATATATCTGCAACCTAAAATTAATTAAATTGTTTTACGCAGCAAAAATTGTGTAATAAAAATGTTGAAGCAAAAGTTAATTTTTAGCAATTTATTTAATATTATAAATTCACTGAGATGAATTTGATATGTAGTACTATGTCAGTACACATGAGTTGTTTTATATCCATCTGCTGTTAATTCATATACTGAGCTGTCACCTAATCTGGATATATCTGCAACCTAAAATTAATTAAATTGTTTTACGCAGCAAAAATTGTGTAATAAATAATGTAAATGTTGATGCAAAAGTTATTTTGTAGCAATTTATTTAATATTGTAAATTCACTGTGATGGATTTGACAAGTGGTACTATATCAGTACACATGAGTTGTTTTATATCCATCTGCTGTTAACTTCTCAGCATAAAACATTAGTTTATTTATACATGATGGATTTATGCTAAAATAGAGTGATGGATATAGCAGATCACAGCATAAATTCAGATTGCTAATGTAAAGTGAATATTACACAGAATATGCACAGAGTTATTCATTATAAATTACCCACCCCTTTCATCGTTATTATTGCCTATAGAAAAAAAGTTATGTGGTTATAACTGAGTTCTGTTAAAATGCTATCAAAAGTACGGTATCGTACAAATTACAGGGGATACAAAAAAAGTAATATGTTTTTTTAAATGGAATGCTCTGTATATTATTAAATTTTTGAAATAATCCTTAGCTCCTGATTTCAAAAATATACCATATGTTATCCCTACCATATACAGTTTTTGAGTTATTAAAAGTCGAAATCTTATTTGAACTAGTTACTGTAAATATGGAAAAGTTAACATCATTAACGTGAACTATGAAAATGACAACTATTATGTTTGATAAGTGACATTTCTTTAATGAAATAATCAAAATGGTTTACAGTGAGGAAGAAAAAGTTGAAATATTTACTTGTTATATACAAAATAACAAACATAACTGTGCAGCAAAAAGAGCATATAGGGTGTTGTATCCAAATCGTCCAACACCATCAGAAAATACGTTCAAAAATGTTTACAGAAAGGTGAATAATACCTCCAGTTTTAGTAGAAAATAGCGTGTTAGTTCAAGCAAACCAGGAAGAACAGCTAAATATACTGCTTCATTTCGAAGGTAAGCCAATCCATATTTATTCGCGAATAGACTTTTTTGAAACACTGTATTATTTTTTAGAAAATTCTGAATGTAGTATAAATAATGCGGTCGATCAATTAGGTAAAAGTTGTTCCAAAATCCAAAGTACGTTAAAAAATAACAACTACACCGCCTAAAATTGAAAGAAAGTTAATTTGATTTTTTTTTTATTAAATTTTCAATTCTTCCTGTATATTTAAAGTTGATCTAGTAATTTTAAATAACTGAAATGTTTCACGTGTTAGATCATGAGAGTTCTTTTGTTTTGCTTAAATCAGGGTCGTATTTTGGTGGCATTTAAACCAATAAAAGAAATCATAATTTCAATAGTATAGGAATACCAAAAGAAAAGAAGGAAAAAAACCTACTAATTAAGTAAGCCAAAATACAACCAACTGCCGAAGGAATACTCTTAGTACTCATAAACTTACCTAATATTAGGACTAATCGGTACCGGCTATTAGTAGAGGCAGGGTTACTTGATGTCAAAAAAAATTCTTAAGGGCGCCACGTGACTTAAACGATTAGCTCCCAAGTCACAAAAGAGCTTTATTTTTGTCAGACAAAACTTTTGGCAAATCAGGGTTGATTGTTTATGTGCTTTCTAGTACAATTATGTGAGCTTAGTATAGTAAAATTTAATCCCAAATGTTTCCTGGATGAAATAAAAAATATATATATATATATATATATATATATATATATATATATATATATATATATATGTACGTTTAGATAAAGCTGTAATAAATAAGTTGAAAAATACATAATCAACAATATTTATTTATTATAAAAATAGAATAATAAAGAAAAAAGAAAATAAACATATGTTATTATATATTACAACCACCTTTTGTGGTGTTTACCAAGGATATAGCTATATACAAGTTTACAGGCTGTACAGGCTGATAATATCCTCTTTTAATCTATGTTATGTAATGAAATAAATAAGTTATACAAAAAAAAGTATATTAATTTTATTTAACTAAAAGGTAACGTGTATGATATTTTATTTTACTTTGGTATGACCAGTATGTCGTGCCATCCTTAAATGTACAGGGTGGGGCAATAGTGTGTCGGATCTCGATATCTCGAGTTCTACAATAGCTAGAATTTTTTAAAAAAATTGCAAGTAAACTAGATAAAAAAAGTCAATAACCGGAAATTATTTTCGAACATACAGGGCGAGCCAAGACGAAATTACAGGACCAAGTGCCTTTTTTTTTAAATGGAATGCTATGTATATCAGTACATTTTTTGAAGCCTCTTTCTAGGCTCTATTCATTCGTATATTATTATTGGCTATCTCCCAACCACTTTGATGTAATGAATTTTTTTTGTTGAAAAATGTCATCTGCAGATGGATATTAAAAAAATCACCACAGTAACAATTATGGGTTTTAAGAAAAACTTATGTGAATACCAGTTACGAGACATCTAATTAATATTTTTGAATAATTTTCATTTCCTAAAAATGTACAGGGTGGCCAAAATTAGTATTCAATTAAGAACTTTTTAAATTGAATTTTCTCAATTTTTCAAATGGAACACCCTGTATATTTTTCAACGATGTGATGTAAAAATGAAAAACGAACATTTTTTGTAAGTACTTCCCTATGGCTAATTGCAACCATTTTCGTTTTATTGAGCAATAATTACAACATTCAAAAATAAACTTAAAAAAAGAAGTTTCTTCAAATAACTCAGTAGAAAAAAATATAATAAATGTTCCACATGTTGACCATTTTGATTGACACACATCTCTATGCGCTTTTTAAATGAGGTTCCCACTGTTCCTAAAACTGCCGGTGTAATAGATCTAACGGCAGTTATTATTCGTTCCTTCATATTTTGTACTGTTGTTGGTGTGTCTCTATAAACAATTTCCTTCACGTATCCCCATAAAAAGAAATCCATTTTGGAGATACCCCTAGTCCCCCACTGTCCAAATCACCAGTTACCCCTAAAACTAATATTACGATATTTCCAGCAATGTCACCAGATGCCCTGCCAGTGACTCCGGAGTTTCCTGTTACCCCAGGTAAAAACATTCCCTGCCTGGTAGGTGTCCCAGAGGAAAGTACCGCCCCGTCCAGACCACAAAATCGCAAGCGGAAGTTCCGGTCCAGGAATCCCGATGGAACCCCCGTCCGCTTATGTCTGCCCGGCATCAGTAGGTTGCCACAAAACTAAAACTATGCGCGGATGTTTGTGTCGTCTGTGCGCGTTGACTGTAATTTTTTTTGGGCAAGTACCGTTTTTAGTTGCCCTTATCTGAACTCTGTTTATAATCTTGTTATACTTTTTCTACATGATTTTGAAATGTATTAGAATCATTTTTTTTTATTATTCCTTGTACACAAAACTATGTTATATATATTTTTTATTAACTGGCCTCGCTCTGTCCGATCCAACAATTGCCCCGCTGTTACCATGCACGGGGGATGCTGGAACGGCTTCAGACCGAAATTGTTTTTGTATATTTTGATTTGATTTAATTTTGAACATTGCTTATATCTGACCTGTTGGCTTTATATATTTGTTATATTTTGGTGTAATTTTTACACAGTTTGCTTATTTTAGAATTAACGCTACCTGTGTTTTAGCAGTATAATTTCTTTTATATACGTTTTTGTACCTGAACTTGATAGTATTGTATTTTGTTTTGTAGATTCTTTTGCAATAAGTATACTACATTCTTTTTTTTCTCTATGACGTATGAGGGGAGTGTAATGAATCATACGCATGTTCATTACTATAGTTTCGGAAATTCCCGTTAGTCTTATGCTGTCGCGCACTTCCTGCCGACATATGATGAAGCACGCAGATATTCATTCCTAGAAGTTTCTGCAATTACCGTTTGGCGCTGCCACGTACTTCCTGCCGCCATGAAATATTGACGTCACCAAGGCCAGGATTCTGGTATAAATAGTATGGCCGTAGCCGAGGAAAGGCATTCAGTTTTCTGCTGACAACTACCTTCAGCGTGTTGAGCTGGGTAGTTGAGGAGTCTTAAGCGTGTTGAGCTTGACTCCATTTGGTTAGAAATCAGAATCCGACGACGACGCCGCCCGGCTGAATGTCTGGTAGCATCTTGGGGTTTTAAGCGTGCTGAGCTTGACCTCCTGGTGTTGGTAGCCATTTTACCGCTCTGCACCGCCGTCACCAGTCTAGTAATTATTTATCGCCGTAAGTCTTCAGCGTGTTGAGCTGGACCCATGGTTGGTAAATGGTTGCTAAACCAACCGCCGTCACCAGTCCCCTAATTATTTATTGCCGTGAGTCTTCAGCGTGTTGAGCTGGGCCCGCCGCCGTTAAATAATTATTGAACTTACCGCCGCATCGAATCCTAGATGTTTTACTTCAGTACTTGGAACTGAAGCCCACCGTCACCGAATTACACTCCCCGTAAATTAATTTCACCGATGTAAATAATATTTGTTAAATGTACTTGACTTGGTTTTATTGTTGAAGAATCTGATTTTATGTTTATTTAACTTCATGTTTTGGATAAATGTTACTTTAATAAAATAAACTCTGTTACGAGTACTTTGGGCTTTCTTATTTACAACTAACAGGAATCCTGGATTAATTCTCCAAACCAGCTATCCGAAAGCAAATACTGTTACGACGCCCAAACATACTTCGCTACATATTTTGGGCGTCCGTACAGACACCGTTACAATGTCTACAAGTTCCGCTTTATTAAAATTCATATTGTAAAATTCCAAATATTTTAAATTCAATACACATTGTAACTAACGACCGATAAGTGTGATAAATGCTCCTTTGTACACGACAATTTATACCAAACTGAGGTTTTATTGCTTGTCGAATAACGAAAACAGCAAAAAAATGTACAAAAAAACCTTACAGTAAAGGATTGGTTAAATACTATTTACTCATTACAATGGAAATGGTCCCACTAAATGGCCTCATTTCAAAATTGCATAAAGATGTGTGTCAATCAAAATGGGCAACACGTCGAACACCTATTATAAATTTTTCTAATGAATTATTTGAGGGAACCTCTTTTTTTAAGTTTATTCTTGAAGTTGTCACTTATTTATTTATAAAACGAAAATGGTTGTAATTAGCCATAGGGAAGTACTTACAAAAAATGTTCGTTTTTCATTTCTACATCATATCGTCGGAAAATATACAGGGTGTTTCATTTGAAAAAAATTGAGAAAATTCAATTTAAAAAGTTCTTAATTGAAAAATAAACACTTATTTATTTATAAAACGAAAATGGTTGCAATTAGCCATAAGGAAGTACCTACAAAAAATGTTCGTTTTTCATTTTTACATCACATCGTTGAAAAATATACAGGGTGTTCCATTTGAAAAAAATTGAGAAAATTCAATTTAAAAAGTTCTTAATTGAATACTAGTTTTTGGCCACCCTGTACATTTTTAGGAAATGAAAATGATTCAAAAACATTAATTAGATGTCTCGTAACTGGCATTCATATAAGTTTTTCTTAAAACCTATTATTGTGACTGTGGTGATTTTTTTAATAACCATCTGCAGATGGCATTATTTCAACAAAAAAATTCATTACATCAAAGTGGTTGGGAGATAGCCAATAATAATATAGGAGTGAATAGAGCCTAGAAAGAGGCTTCAAAAAATGTACTGATATACATAGCATTCTATTTAAAAAAAGAGGCACTTGTTCCTGTAATTTTGTCTTGGCTCGCCCTGTATATTCGAAAATAATTTCCAGTTATAGACTTTTTTATCTAGTTTACTTGATATTTTTTTATAAATTTCTAGCTATCGTAGAAGTCGAGATATCGAGGTCCGACACACTATTGCCCCACCCGTATATAAAGCTTTCACTCAATTTACACTCTTTTATTTTTATATTATCCCAGACTTAAATATATTTCTAAAATTAGTTTTTTTTTTAATCTGAATTAACTTGTAATTGCCTCAAATTAACTATTTTACTTATATTAAAAAAAACAGAACTAAAAAAAAATTGTTTCGACAAATCAAAATAGTCAAATCGGATCACTCGGTATGTATGACACATGCATACCAAATATTTGTCTTTCCTTATCGCAAGTAAGACAAGGAGCCAAAGAAAAAATAAGAAACTAGGTAACTAAAGTAAACATAACACACTACATTTTGAATCTTTTCAATTAAAATTATACGGCATTACGGTTAAATAAAACACAAGATCTGTTGGTTCATATTTATTGAAACACACTGACCTTTAACTACCTTTTTTCCTTTTTTTTCCTTTAAAGCTTACTACTCCTTGGAATGCCTAGGAACATCCCTTTGTAAAGTGGTAAAATTCCCTGGATATGTTTCGTATAATATTCGCTGAAACCACCAGTTGTTGGCTAAAGCACCCTGGATAATTTGGGGAGAAAACCCAACAAATTGGGAAACCCCCGGGGAAACCCAAAAATTAAAAAGGGAACCCCCCGGGCCCCAAAAAAAAAAAAAAAAAAAATATTAGGAAATATTTTTTATTTTTAAAAAAAAAAAAATTTTTTTTTTTTTAAAAAAAAGAAAAAACCCCCGGGGGGGGGGGGGGGAAAAAAAGGGGGGGGGGAAAAACCCCCAAGCCCCAGGTGGGAAGATTCTCACACAAAATTACTCAAAACCAAAACAACGTAACCGTGAAAATCATAAATGTGTTTTGGAGAAATGGATAAATCCCAAAGAAATGGTTAACAATAAAATTTTCCACTTTCCAACACGTGCATCTGTCAATCTTTAGCCAAGCTATCCAAGTCACCCGATTTTTTTTCTTTCACAATAATAAAAAAGGCCATAAAATCAGAGTGTCTAACAAAACATTCGAATAAATTACGATTTTGAAATTAAAAGAAAATATATACTGACATTATATTAGCACATGAAAATATATAATCATACAAAAGTTGATATGTTCCTCTTGCCTCTAATTTGTTTCATTTATTGTTTCTTAAAAATATTAATATTTACTACTTGTACTAGCCGGCGCCGGGAAGGCAGACAAATATTTTTGACTTCGTTAAAGAAAGATAATTTCCTAAAAAGGAAAATGTAAGAAACATTATTTCTGTTTGCAGTTTGGTCTCCAGAAGTGTTTGGCCCCGTCGGCAATAGGGAACTTGCACATTTTTTTTACTTCATAAAAATGTTCCACAATACTAAAAAATAAGATATGGACTAAAGGATACATTATTAATTGTTTGCTGTTATTTATGTTACAACTTAGTGGCATAATGAGTTGAGGTTGAATATAAGAGTATTGTTGCTAACAATTTTTCCTTCCAAGGTTTGCAAATTAACGTTATGCTGTTATGCTTAATTACAACTAAATTTTATCGATAAATCAATGTTAATTTACATAGAAGTCAAGTAAAATATGTATAACCATGCATTGATTATAGTGAAAAATTCTTTATTTTAGATTAAATAAAGCAAGAGCTGATGATCACTCAATTTACTTTAGCTACAATTTATGAATATGACACACAAATTATTATTTTGTGTTGTTTTATATCTCATACAGGGATGTAGGCAACCAATGTAACAAATGCTTTTGCGCGTAGTGATTAAAAATGGCGATCGTCACCGTAAGTCAAAATTCTGTTGTAGCAGTTATTGTTCAAAAGAGTGTTTGTTTATATTCTTCGTTCGGTTTATGTTACAGTGTTTTTTTTTTCATTAGTATTGCAGTAATAATCATATATTAATGAACTAATCGATGTTAATTTACGGTAAATATGTGGTCAATTTCCTGTGACTGCTCAACGTCTACTTCGTTTTCCAAATAGAGGTGCACCAAATACCGCATGATTTGTACCCCTTGTACAACGAGCAAGCGATATTTCTGAGTTATGGCTCCGTTGAGAACGTGATGGTGATCCTGCTAGGCCTTGGTGTAACTTGAACGCTTACGGTGAAAACACAACACAGCGGTGCGACGTCGCATCGCAGAAATCAACGACGTCGTAGAAATTTGCAATGCGACGTCGCTTAGTACAAATCCTGGGCGAACCCACAACACTGCGGTGCGACGACGCATCGCAAATTTCCACGACGTCGTTGATTTCTGCGATACGACGTCGCACCGTAGTGTTGTGTTTTCACTTGAGATCGGGAATGATTCTCTCAAGCAACGCACGCGCAAATCATGGAAGTCTGGTTGTCTTTTATACGCGACTTAGTCTGCTGTGCCAACAGGTTGCGTGTGTACAAGATGTCCACTAGAAAACTGATCAGCGTCTTCTCGTGTCTCGTACAATGCCATGCCACAGAAAACCTAATAGTCCGGGAGCTGGCGACACTAAATTTTGTAAGATTTCATAACGATTAGTTTTACTTTTATTTGTATCATATCGAAGCTATAAAAAACCTAAAATCGATTCCTGCAGGAGTACCAACGGCACACTGATTGACCGTGATATGGTAATTATGTTAAAAAAAAGTTTAATTGTTGAAAATAATAAAAGTTGAAACTTCATCAATTTTTTAATAACATTTAAATAAGACATAAAACGACCTCCTGCCACTTTTTCGGTAGACCGATCTACTCCTGCCATAATTTTATTTATGTAAAAAAAATTATCAATTGATATAAATCATAAAAGTTCAAAATTTTTTTATCATTTCATCAATAATTAAGATAACTAAAAAACATATCCTGCCAGTCATTTGATGGGACTTGGCTTCGGCAGGAGCTAGTAAAGTAGTAGGATCTACTAGTTTAGATCTGTGACATAAAAACAGAATAGAAAAAAAATATCAATTAATATGAATCATAAAAGTTCAAATTTTTTTTACCATTTCTTGAATAATTATTATAATTAAAAAACATATCCTGCCTGACATCTGATGGGACCTGACTTCGGCAGGAGCTAGTAAAGTAGTAGGTTCTGTGACATAATAACAGAAAGGAATGTGTTTCAACGCGTAAGATTATTTTATATTTATTTTTGCACAAAAAATATGTAATATTGAAAAGTTTATAGAAGCGAATCCTCGTCGATATATTCGTAAACAGTTTCTACAAAAGTGGATAAATCTTCGGTTTCAGAATCATCACTATCGCTGGAATCACTGTCACGTTGAATATGCTCCATTGTATCATTGTCATCTTGTTCATTAGTTGCCATATCAGATTCTGTAAATTGATTATAAATAATTTGAATATTAGTGGCATTGTTTTATCTATTATTAATTACTCAGTAGAGAAAATATTATTATTACCTGCGTCGTCGGTTTCAGCAATTTTATCCATAATTATGTCACTGATTGAAGTTGGTAACTGGTCACCCTCAAACAATAAAAACTTCAGCTTATTATTAGCTTCTTTCCATCCACAATCGGCAGAAGATAGCAACGTCGAGTGTTGGAAGTGTGCATTACACCACACACTGGAAATATAAATAGCCCTCAGAATTTGTTGTTGCAATTCCACTTTGCACGGGGGTAATATGTATCCATAAAAACTTGTCGACTGTAATTTGAGCTGTTCCTGGGTGTCCTTGAATTTATAGGCTTTCTTGAACGTTGCTAATCGTACTTCATTCACGTTACTCATTGTTTCAAAGCCGTACAGTTCACAAATGAATTTCTCCAGAGTATCAAAACGCATTGAGAACGTTTGGATTTGGAATTTGGAAGCCTAGAAATAGCGAATAAAGTTGTTCGCGCTCAACAACTTTGCTCCTGCCGAAGCCAGGTCCCATCAGATGTCAGGCAGGATATGTTTTTTAATTATAATAATTATTCAAGAAATGGTAAAAAAAATTTGAACTTTTATGATTCATATTAATTGATATTTTTTTTCTATTCTGTTTTTATGTCACCGATCTAAACTAGTAGATCCTACTACTTTACCAGCTCCTGCCGAAGCTAGGTCCCATCAAATGACTGGCAGGATATGTTTTTTAGTTATCTTAATTACTGATGAAATGATAAAAAAATTTTGAACTTTTATGATTTATATCAATTGATAATTGTTTTTTTACATAAATAAAATTATGGCAGGAATAGATCGGTCTACCGAAAAAGTGGCAGGAGGTCATTTTATGTCTTATTTAAATGTTATTAAAAAAGTCGAAAAAAGTTTCAACTTTTATTATTTAAAACATTTGTACTTTTTTTTAACATATTTGGCATACCGCTGACAATCGTTGTCCCGCCAACGAGATGGCAGGAATTCATTTTCTTGATCAGTGATATTAATATTACAAAATAAAAGATAAATCAAGTTTTATGAAATGAGACAATGAAAAGTGTCGCCAGCTCCCGGACTATAACGATTCTCTGCCTTCCCGCCAATATTGAATTTTTATGCGCCATCTTTTTGGTGGTATTATTGTCAACCTATAAATCTTTTTATTGTATTTTGCGTGTTATTGTTAATCAAATATTTATTTTTATATTTATGCATATGGCTAGATTTGTACTACGGATTGCGAAACAAATCTCGTTTATATCCTTTAGTATTGTATAAAAATGATTTATTTTATTGGAAAAAATGTTTTATGTTGCCAGCAGCTTATTTGGTTTACATATATCAACGTGTCGCTTCTGGTATAGGTCTTCTGTGGCCGTGCAATGAACGTTCATCGCATCGCATTGCGGTGCGACGTCGTTTTTGCGTTGCGTCGTCGCACCGCACTGTTGTGGCCTGCAACAGACGTAGGACACGTATTGTGCGGTCCACATCTCACTAGAAGCGTCTCTCTGCGATGCCGTGGCGATGAAGTTTTAACGTTGCGTCATCGCATCGCATCGCCGTGCGACGTCGTTTTTGCGATGCGACGTCGCACCGCTGTGTTGTGTCTTCACCCTTAGGAGAACATTTTAATTTTGGTAGAGGCGACCATCTAACTTTAAGTTCGTCTAATCGGACTGTATGGAGCACCATGCGGGAAAATAATTTTACCCGTTTTCACGTATAAAGAGTTCATTCACGTTCTACAACAACAAGATTCTCATTTTGTGTGTTGACGAAGGATGTGGCAACATTGAACAGTGATTGTGTAATTTGTTGTGTATTGGGACAGGACATTCAACTTCGATTGCAGCAGTTCTCAACATGTTCTCACTTTTTTTTTTGAAAGGTCACTTATTTTTTTCTAATTTTTTCAGGTTTTCTTATTTATATACGATTTATTATATCAAGATGTACTTATCCTAAAAAAATAATTCCTAAGTTTGTAAACACCCTATATACAGGGTGAGTCTTAAGTGCGTAGTTATATTTAAACCACCGATTCTTGACATCTGTAGAAACCCACTGACACATTTTTTTTCTCTTAATTCCCACGTAAAATTGAGTTATCGACTTTCAAAAAAATAAGATGAAATTGTTTTGGAACTGCTGATTACTAGAAACATTCCTCATTTTATCTGAAATAGTGCATTGACCTTTAGCAGTGTTGCCGCATTTCATATACAATTTGTCATCTAGCAGTAAGTTCGTTCCGGGACATAATTTTGAATGAAATAATTACCTACTTATGCGATTAAGTGCTCCATTTGAAATAATTTTTAAACATTTTAAAATACCTTTTAATATAAGAAATGTACAAGTTTGACTTTTTTCTTGCATCAATTAAACTTTCTTTCAAGTGTTTCGTAAACTAAAACCAAATTTTCCGATAAACAGTAAACATAAAATGCTACTGACAATTTTGATTTCGTTTTTTCAAAGTTTATAAAAGAATTATTAATTTTTAACATAGTAGTTACTTACCCTGCGATTATAATAATTTGAAGTAATCCTGTAATTTATTAATAAATAAATCGTTTTCTAACAGTCATCAGAGACAACCACCTCTGCAGTCATATGTTCATTGACCTGATATGTAGGTCAATGCGTGAGTTACACTAACCTATCTTTTAGGTACATTACATTACCAACCAATTTATGATTCAAATTACAGACATCAAGCATATTCCTATGAATTAAGATGGAAAATCTAGTTCAAATCAGTAACTAAAAGTCACTAAATAAAAACAACTACGTAACTATATTTGTAAACAAAATCCAAGCTTTGACAAGAACTATTCTAATAACAAAAAGCACTTTTAGGTACTGTTAAAATATCGCAAAACTGAAATAAAAAAAGTACAGAGAATAACACGCACTTAAATTGAAACTAAACTTATTCTCGATTTACCTAATACTTAATGTCAATGACGCTAAAGACGTTTACGTAAATTCACTCTGAACGATTTCCAATTATTATTCTCTCTATTGCTATAAGAATAACAAAGACAGCGAGAGTGAGTTGGCCTCTCCAGGTATATTTTCGTAAACCGCTATGACCGATACAAAAACAACAATTTGCTTGTTTACATATCAACATAGATTTATGAAAGGGGGAGATAGAACACGGCGCACGCTGCCAATTCCCCCGCTGCTGTCACCCACCAATCACAGGCAGTGTGTTGGTATCTTCGACAGTTCGATCGCATCCATATTGTATTTCGATGTTCGTTGTGGAAGTGAGGTTTTGATTCAGTGACTATTTTGGTGACTATAGCGTGAAAAATGCCCAGATGCGTTATAAAAAGTTGTGTTTACCACAAAACTGCAAACTGTGTGAGGGATAAATCATCTATTCATTTATTTCGGTAAGTTACTTAATAAACATGTTTGTTTTGGAGGCCATATTCGATTGTTTAAGGAGACACAGAGCCGTATTTCCCATTTCCGTGTGATTTGCAAAGATAATTATTAATTATTGCAATAATGTGGATTAATCAAAGAGGATTAATATATTTAATGTTGACAGTAGCACGTTTTATACGATTTTACATAATAGGTACCTTAAGATTGTATTATTTTTAGTGTTCCAAAGGATACTGAGAGAAGAGAGGCTTGGAGAGTACCTTTAAATTTGGAAAAAGAAGATATGTTTGTGAATTCCAATGTATGCCACTTACATTTTACCCAGGACCCAGATAGCACAATATAATCTAGGAATATTCTTACAACCTCCCAAATGGAATATTTAAATTTAAATATTCTAGTCATATTCCAGGAATATATATATCTGCGAGAATATTCCTGTCATATTTTGAATAAAATATTCAAGGAATATTCATAGCAAATAATACAGTAATATTTCTTCTGGAATATTCCCATCAGTAATATTCCTGAAATATTCAGGCGGGCATATTGCATTATATTATTATATGAAAGTGATTTGGAATGTTTGTAGATATACATACATTATATTATTAATTTATTATTCAAATGTTTTTTAAGAATTTAAAAAGAAACATGCTTTGATACGATATTATT
>JANEYF010004078.1:0-308307 GCA_029963845.1 Rhamnusium bicolor
AAAAAAAAATTAAGTACAATTAAATATCTCGAGGAAAATTCTTTCTATTTCTTTATAAATAATACATTTCGATTTACAGGTGAAAGACTTGTCCTACTATACACCAGGTTCTTGCAGCACATTTATGGGACAAGACTGTTAATTTTTTTTACACTGCATATTTTCGTTAAAAGAATTAATTGAAATTTAATAACCATTCCCAATGATATAAACAAAAACATATTTTACATCAGACACACAAATCTAACGACTATGTTCGATAACGGGTGACCTTTCCAAGTTTTGATTAAATTATCATTCTTAGATTTGGTTGTTTTGCTGTCATTTTTTTCTGTCCTTTTGTAAAACAAGCAATTTGTTCCGGACTTTCTCCTTGACTTAAATAAAAATATTACTGTAATAATGGGTATTATTTTAAAACCGTATTACAAACATTTCCCAAGCCCGCTATATCCATAATTATACCAATTTCTTAGGCATAGATGTTATAATTTATCACGTACTATAACGTTAAATTTATTTGTTCCCCCTCACAGTGTCACAATTCAGAATGGTACCATGGACGTTGCGTCTGAAATTTCCAAGGTGGAGATGGAGCAAAATTGCTTAATAATTAAGAATTTGTATTGTGGATGACCAAAAAATTGCAATAAAATTTATTTATGAATGTCAATTTAACCGTTTTTTTATAATTATTTAGCATAGTAATTGATTCGGTTTCATCATAGGACCTACTTATCCACACATTAATGAAAAATATTCATTTTCTGTCAAAAGACAGGGGCGGCCATCCCCTCCTGTCGCCCTTGGCGAAGCATATGAATTTAAACGAAAAGAACATAATTGAATTATAAACATGCAACTTAATAATGAGGTACGAAAGTTAGAGATACATCAGATATTTAGTGGAAGATACCCTAACTGGAAGCTTATTACATAACGATCAGAAAAATGTATGAAAGTGGTGTTAAAGACGTTGTGATAAAATGGCTGATTCCGGTATTATCAACATTTTAAAGCGATCTTTATTTAAGAGAGTTTTAGAGACAAGAAAATTTATTATAAACAGAATATAAATATCAAATAATAATCCTGTAATTTAAATAAAAATTCTGTTTAATGGATATCGTATTTATATCTCGATTTAGGTTTTGCTGGAATTGCTGGTAATACATTTTCTTGTCAGTAAAACTCCCTTCAAGTTAAAGGTCCTTTTAAAATGTTAATACCGGGAGTGATTACATGTAGTAATTACAAGCACTTCTACGAAGCTTAAAAAAAGCTCAACATCTATGTTATAACAATTTAAAAACCTTGTGGACTCTTGCAACGGGAACACACCTGAAGGATGAAGAAAGTTTTTTTATGTATTTTCTTATAGGCCTAGAGGTGTAGTGCTCGAAAAAAAATTTTCAATGAAGAATTATACATTTTGGGAAACAAAACTGGAGGGGTACAGTATAACCCGATTTGTGCAAAAATTGCTCAAAGTGGAGCTAAGCTATAATAAAGAAAATTAAAGGTGAAGATTCAGCCATCGGGTCTACACTGATTACGAAAACACACAGATCAACACAGTTACATTGGAAAATCAAGAAAAGACTATATCTGCTTCAGCCAACCATAATGTTATTCATAACAATTGCGTATTTAATTAAATAATTTAAACTATTCGAATTTAATATCTAAATAAGAAATATGGATTGTTGTTGTTTTTTGTTCTGGTAACAGTCTAATAAATATAGTGTGTGCAATACAAATGGTCTAAAATTTGGCATTTTCGTGTTTGTTGCCTTTAAGAATTTTTGGTAATTTTTAACGAAATGAAGGTCCATTAAATATATTTGATAAATAATAAGTTCCATGGAAACAAGTATTGATACAATTGTATCCAAGGAAACTATCTATTAAATACATTTAAGGGGCCTAGTCGGGAAAAAGCTTCGGATAGCTGTGTCACTCTCTAGAAAGTTTTTATACATGCGCCGCTGAATAATTTTGCTCTTGACTATACCTTCACTGGACGTTTTATTCACCGACTTCATTGAGGTGCGATTCCCGATAGAGGTAACACTTCCTTGCTCCACTTGTAGTGACAAAGATACTTATTTAGAAAATTCTTTTCAACCAAATGGTACGGAATAAAAGTTTGAAACTTGCTGAGCATAATTATGAAGATTCATTCTAAACGACATGTATGAATTTTACCTCGAATTTTACCGATTGATATCATAATTCAGGAGCTAATCACGTCCAAATTTAACCTATATTTACAGTATAAATTTTCCCTACATAAAGTGAAAATTAATTAAAATAGATATACATGTACCCTCTAGTACACTTTCAACAGCTGATCCTCCAAATTTGGTGTAATTTGATCAAACCGTATGGAAGAAATAAATTTTGAAAAATTACCTTACAAACACTGGTTCGATTAGCCCTCTTAATAGGAGATGAAAAGATCGGCCCTTAATATATTAATACTACAGAAATTGAAAAAATTATAGTATTTCCAATATGAATTGGAACAGCATAAAAACGCCAACAACGGGAATTTAGTCATATCCATGAGCGTCGACCAAAAAGGTTTAGAATTATCTTTTAATTCTTTAATATAAACAGAATATTTTTTTACTATTTTATATGAGTTTATGTATATGTACAACACCTATAATAACCTTTTTATTTATTTACTTACTTGTTTATCTATTTATATTAGTTGAATAAGCAATTTTGATGATTGAATAAAAGTTAAGAATCTTACTCACTTAGTTAATGATATTTTCTACAAACAATTCGTTAAAAACTCAAATAAAATCAATTATAAATCTCTTGAACCGTTCAAGCTATGTTGCTTGGATTAAACGTAAAAAACATTTAAACAAAAATAGTGGCAATTGAATTATCAGAAGAATAGTCTGAACTAGAATCGTCACCGGTTTGAATAATAATTGGTGCTACGGGTGGCAAAATAGGATACTCGTTTTCTTTTTGTATAACATGACTTTCGCATTTTCCCCATATGTCGCTATTGCTCAGTTCATTTACTACTTGTCGTATATTATCAAGTACTACTGCGCTTAAAATTGGTGACTGATTGCATTTCTGTAAATGTTTCTTTATAGTGCCCCAAACCATCTTGATCGGAATAAATACGCAATAATACGGTGGCAACCCCGCGAGCTTATGACCGTGTCTCTTGCAAAGATCATCAACTACATATTCGTTTTTAAATTTATGCTCCTTTATACGTTTTAATAATTCTTTCTTTATCGGAACCTTTTCAGGGATGTCCATATTTTTATTCCTTATAAATTTTAACATGCCCTCCTTTTTGGTGCCATTATTAGGTATTTTATGTAATAAACGCGAGTGATACGAAGCATTGTCCATAACAATGACCGAATTTGGAAGAATGTTAGGTAGAAGCTGTTCAGCGAACCATTTTTCGAACAAATCCGCAGTCATGTCTTCATGATAATCAGCAGAGGATTGTGTTATGTTTTTGGCCGACAAGAGCAATGCGTTGGGTACAAAACCGTATTTGCTTCCAACATGAATAATTATAACGCGCTGTCCTCTCGAGCAAAGTGTGTTCAAACTACAATTTTTAGAGTCATCTACCCAACCGTACTGAACAACATCGTGTGTGTCAAACCAGGTCTCATCGAGATATACTATATGCCTATTTGATTCACGGTATTCTTTCATTTTATGTAAGTATTCTCGTCGAAGTTCAACGATACGTCGCGATTCCATTATAACCATTCGATTATCTATTTTTTTGTGTTTAAAGCCGCAATCTAATAAAATATCTCGTAGCGTTTCTAAAGATTTATAATTATAATCCGGATAGTCACGCAATTTATTACGAATCATTTCTAAAGTTGGTACTTTATTTTCTTCATAGAAACTATAAACCGTTCACCGAATAACGTATTTCGAGGTATCGTCAATTCTACAAAATTTTCGGTTTTTTTCCTTTCTGCTTTGTAGATTGATCTATAACATCCCTTTCCTTAATAACGCAATAAATCGTAGAAGTCGAAAGTTTAGTTTATTCATAAATTCTATTTACAATGTCCCTATCTGTCGTTTCAATATCTTCTCTCGTTAAACATTCATAAATATTTAAAATAAGACGCTGATATTGAACATGTAAATCCTTGTTCTTATTAAACTCCGAACTAGTTTCAATTAACGGCGCCACCGGTTCAATATTTTCTTCAGATAATTCATTTTCATGCGTTTCAAAGGGCCTCCAAAAAGCAATGTTAATAATAATAATTAATACAAATATTGAAATATTACTAAAACCACTTAATGATCACTAAAATGCTATAAATACCTCACAGAAAATAATTCTATTTATCCAAAATTATTACATGAACTGCACTGTCCGGTCAATATAAACAACTAGTCCAGTAGTCTATTCAAATCACGACTTAATTCGTCAGAGTTCGGACACTACCGCCCGAGTTTCACATCTGGTCCGCTGCATTGCCACATTCTCATATCGAATGTAATGTAGAGGTATCGTTCAATAAATACAAGCACAATTTGCGCTCTATTTCTTGGACGATGAGAGTGGAAATGTGCCCTCCTGGTATAAACACTTTAGACT
Source organism: Rhamnusium bicolor (assembly GCA_029963845.1). Lineage (NCBI taxonomy): Eukaryota > Metazoa > Arthropoda > Insecta > Coleoptera > Cerambycidae > Rhamnusium > Rhamnusium bicolor. The sequence continues at coordinate 4,625 of JANEYF010004078.1, forward strand.
GAAGTGTTTCAATTCATATTGGATAAACTATACCACATGTAAAAAATGATATTCCTTCATGTCATCACTATATAAAATTAACAAGTGGTTTCCAAAAAAAATGACCGCTTAAAGCTTAGTGTGACGAACTGCCGTTAAAAATGGGTAAATTTTTTTGGTATAGGTAAATTAAAATATGTCCACAACGCTTTAACCTGCGTCAATTAAATTTTAGTGGGTGGTTTTACAAGACACAATGAATATATAATTTTTCGGTTTCTTCTGCTTCGCCATTTGTAAGATATTCGCGGTTAAAATGAAGGCTAAATACATGTGAATCGTATATTATAGTATGTAGTTAATAATTACTGAATACATCTTCATAACTTACAATTTTGTTTAGCTACTAATAGGTGCTTAATTTCCCAGTAATGCGAATCTTCTAAGTAGTGTCAACGAAATAACAGAGTTATCAAGCGTAAAGGCCACGCCCTAGATTTTTCAAATACTTTTTCTGTTTACAAATATGTTTATGATAAATAATTTTGGTGCTACCGTTATAATCTACTAAGCTTCCACGCCTTTTAAACAGTGTCGATTGATCTCTCGCGTGCTGTTAGCCTACTCTGGGTTTTTCTGGCGAATACTATATCAATTATTTGAATGCCATGAGTCACGTCGCCAAGGTTGAATTTTAATATTTGACAAGAAAAAGTGTTTTTATTAATCTGAGATTACGTGCGAGTTTGCTCTGCGTTCGCTGTAGACGCATAAAAAATGATCAGTTGCACGTTCTGATTGATGGTCCAGGATATGTTTGGCAATTTTGTTTTGTCTGATATTCATCAAGTGCTATAACATCGCTAATACTTGCATAACAATAAATAACATAAATAAATATATAATGCAGAATAAAGCATACACCAAAAAGTATATTCAAGATAAATGTTTCAATTCAAATAAACAGTAAGTTCGTATACAGGGTGTTTCTAAAATAGGGTCCCAAACTTCTACGGCGTGAAGTATTCATCAAAATAAGTCAAAAAGTTCTTAAACATGTGGCATAAAACGCACCCCAAGATAGTTGGAGGCCCTTGTAGGGGTTTAGATGAAATTTGTTTTTCCTATTATTTGAGAACGGTTAAATGGACAAAAATAGTTAGAGGCCCTTGTAGGGGTTCAGAGGAAATTTGTTTGTCCTATTATTTGAAGAACGGTAAAATAGACAACATTTTTGGCATTCACTTACACTGGCATGCATTGTCGTTCTTCGGCGACCCGCCAGCCATCACTCAGCAATGAATTCAGGTTTCATTCACATGGATATGTGACTACGAACGTACGTATCCGTGATCACGTATCCGTTAACTGACCGGCCTAATGGGGTATCCATAAATCACCAATGAGTTTTATAATGGAGATGCCAGTTTTGCCGCATTTAGGTATTCTAACCTCAAAGGTTATAAAAATGCATCCTAAAAGTTATGAATTCGTTAAGTTTGCTGTTAGTTACCAGCAGAGGTAGGATTTACCAATCGGATATGACGTAAAACCAGGGTGGGCTTTAGGTGGTTATCTGTCAGATTTGCATGCATAGATGAAACGATATCTTAGCGAATTCCATATTATCCAAAGTTGATAAATTCGATTTATTATAAACACTCACTTAAGGAGAACTGGGGGTATAGGGGGGATGTACTTAACAGTAAACTACACATAGTATTTTTCACTGCCGGTTACAAGAATAAAAGTATATTGTTAATATCCGTTCTAAATGTTTTGTAGTTAAACTTCGGAGCCTTTCGTTGAAAATTCATTTATATTGCGATAAGGACCGCTCGACGTCGACAGATGTAACTGGAGCATACTTAAAATATATAAACTTTCGCAAAGTCACCACATTCATGCCCGGTGTAGAAAAGTCTACTTCTTTGCCGTTTAAAAGATGTATTACACCTATCATCGTAACAAATCCGGGATTTTTTAAAACAGTTTGAATTTTGTTTGTACCCTCGCAGCAACTTCATATAATTTACTCCATCGGTAAGAAATAATAAGAACTTGTCCTTATTTTCTGCATATTTGTAACCGCTGTAAGGACTGTAATCAAAAAGTATATTGGACAAACTAGGCGACCAATTCAAACTAGATTCAAGGAGCATATGGCTCATATTAAATATGATAGAAGTCCAGTGTTGCCCAACATGTATCTGAGAACCATAAAATAAAAATTTGTAATATCAGATTAATTAGGAATATATCAACTACTAGACAGCTACATGCATTTGAAAGCTTGGAAATCACAAAGTGTAAAAATAGTACAAATAGTGACAGAGAGTCAATCCCAAATAGCCTGCTCTATTGGCTAGTAAGTTCGGTGAACCGTGATAACGGTTTAAGTATAAATAGGATACATTGTTAGCATCAGATTCGTGTTAATCATCTTCGGATGATGTCAACTTGGTTGGCGAAACACAATTGCAATTCGAAACAATATTTTTTTGCGATTTTAGGACATATCAGATTCAGCTACAGAGTAATGATGATTTACCACCACAATGTTTCTATTTTTTTCTTATATTTCTGCTGTGGAAGAAAACAAAGCTTTCCTAGTGCCCTACGTATATTTCCAGATGTCATCATGGACGACACAGGTAATTTCTTAATTAAACTACATTAACTATGCCTGTTCCTTTTGACACAGTTTACTAAAGAAATGTTTCTCTTAAAAAGGAAACTTAAGATAATAGATCTGCAAATAAATCTCTTGTACGATTTGCTGCTAAACAACTATAGCGTTTAACGTTCTAATTATATGTGGGGCTTCCCAAAGTATCATGGAAATGAGGTTATCTCGATAAAACAGGTTAGATATTTACCGTTGCTAATCGAACTTTGCCCCAATTTCACCAAAGTTGTATATAAATATTTAGATATAGGAAGAAACAAATCGTAATAATGACCTCGGTTTTCGGATCCCCTGTATATACCCAGTGTCTCTAATACACGCGAACAAACTTTGGCAAAATATCTGGGATCAAATTTTATTATATCATAAAAAAAGTCTCAGAGAAAACAAAAATTCATTTCAGATCATCCTAACATCAAATTACGTTTACTCTCTAGACATGGCATTAAAGAAGCTGCAGATAGTAAGCGTTGTCAGTCAGCTGACTTGTGGCGCGGTTTCAGAATTGGTTTTATTCATAAACAATTGCCGGCCGGTAATTATATTTATAACAAAATCCCAAAGAATTAACTAAATACAGTCTAATAAAGAATTTGATTTTTAAGCTATGAATATTTGGTTGAGATATCAAAATGGTATTATGGGCAACCCTGTATTTATCCGATTTCGTCAAATAGGTATCAATACTCGTTACCAGGTGCCGGAAATCTACGCCATTTTTCAGAGCCGGCATCTATAAAACAAATATAAATATTAATAAACACACCACATAAAAATTCATGTGGTGTATTTATGACAACTACGATGGATATACAACAGATATATATTTCATACACGCCGTGATTGTGAAAGATATTTAAATTTGGCTATCATCGACACAATATTACTGTTACAGGAATTTGTTTATGATGAGTGTCATTTTTTTGGGCATCTAGTATATCTTTATATATCTATATCTCTAAACAGATATAGATAGACCGGCACATTTTATTTTAACAAAAAGTGATGTATTAAGCCCAAAAAAATATTTATGTGAGAATATTTTTACAATATATTTGAACAATTATAAATTTTCAAAGCAAGACGTTGCAGAATTGCTGTATCAATGAAAGCTTGTGTATTTACACTGTGGTTTTCTCTATATTTTCATTTTTAGATGTTTTAGAGTGATAATGAACTTTTAAGAACATCGTACAGGGTTATTCATTATTAATTACCCACCCCTATTATCGTTATTATTGCCTATAGAAAAAAAAGTTTTAAATAAAAGTTGTGTGGTTATGATTGAATTTTGATAAAATGCTATCAAGAGTACAGTAGCGTGCAGATTTCAGGGGATACAAAAAATTATACATTTTTTTAAATGGCATACCCTGTATATTATTTAACTTTTGGAATTTTGTTTTTTGTTCTAATGTTTTTTGTTTATGTTTTAATGTATTTTAGAAATATTTTTTTTTAGAATATAGTTTTCTAATGTACATATAATTTTCGGATCTTTAAACCAAAAATTTGTCATTTGTTTAAACTTCAGCAACTTAGCTTTAATATTTTCTTTATATTTTAACATATCCGTTGTGGAAGAAAGTAAAACCTTTTTATATAAAAACATAATTATTCCTCATGTAGGTTTTCTCTTATTTTCTTGATATTAATAATTATCATCTGTTACATATTTATAAATAAAAATATTTGCAATCACTATTACATATGTTTATATACTTGTTTTTAAAAAGTGAATATATGACATATCTTCTAGCAATAAAAGCAGCTTTTTACACTTAGCACCTTTATATATTAAAAAATATACAATTGGACTTATTTTTATAAATAGACCAAATCATTTCTCAAACATAAGTTTCATTTAATAAATAAGACGTCCATAATAGTCATCTGACTAAAAGAAAAATTCCATTAATTTATTACTCTATTTATATTGCTCGTACAAACTTCAGATGTGTTTAATTTTCTTTCTGGTTAAATCCTCATTTGAAAAATCTAAAACACTTTTTAGTTAAAAAAAAAAAGAGTTAAACAGCATAATTTTAAAAAAGACGACGTATCGTAAACTCGGCTATCCTCTTTTCGTTTATAGTCATTGGCAATAGCTACCGGTCCTGGATTCCGACCTAGTTTCCTTACCCTGCTCGTTACCAAGCCATAATACATTGTAACATGACAAATGCAAAATTTTAAAATATATTCAAAATCTAAGTGTAGTTAAACAAAAGCAAACAAATTACACGCATTGTGTAATATTTTGGGTAATTATTGTTTTTCGCATATCTACTAGAGAAATAAAGTAGAGCAGCCTTATCTTGTTTATGTCAGATGATAATGAATCGTAATTTAATTACCTACTTGTTATTCTCTATTAATATGTGGGTATTAATTTTTTTTGCAACAATCAACCGCAGTTATCACAATCGGCTAAGTACTTTATTACAGTTCATGGTTTTGTTTATTTTTTTCAAATAATATGGTCAATAATTATCTAAAATAGTTGAGAATAAAAATATAAAACACATCACATAAATTAGACAATTCTCAAACCATAAAGTAGATGCTGTGTGGATTTTTAGATATAATAACACAAAACTTGGTAGGTATGTTTCAAAAATAAGTTGGCAGTTGTACAGGATATTATATATGCTCAAGCAATTTTTTGTAATTCGCATTCAAAATGAGGGCTCAATACTTTCAAAACGTGTAGTAGTTAGGCTTTTCCAAGTTAATTGCAACAAAGTGCCACTAGATGGTGTAACAACTCATTATCTCAAGTCGCTTACTTATAATGAGTCAAATTTACTAGAACTGCCAAGTGTCATGTTTCCGTAGTGTTACCACCTTGAGGGATATATCCCGATTCGAGGGATTTTTGAGGACCACAAGGCACAAAGTGATATTCACGTAATTTTGAGGGATTTTTTAAAACTTTACAATAAATGAATTAAATAATATTTCTTCTGTTATTGATCGTTGCGTTTGTTTTATTTAATTGATCATCCCCACCATCTTGTGGACAGGAAGAGAATCAACAAATATTGTGCTGGTTCATTCGGGTGCCATTTAGGTCTATTGGAAATGTAACGAACTTGAACCTAAAATTATACGTATGAAATAGAACATCTGCACATGACGTTACGTTTTTCAAGGTCCTTGCTTGGAGGAAAAACAAATAACAAATCATAACCTCACTTCAGTTCCTTATAAGTAATATAAAAATATACATTGTATATATTTAATACCTTTCAATTTTTATATCCTTATATTTTTAATGCCAAGTTTTTGTACTGTGGTTGGTTGTGAAAATGACGTAGCAAGAGACAGTGTCAGTTTTTATATAATTCCATCAGTCCTTGATAATCATAAACAACATAATCAATTGGCGTGTGATAAATCACTATACATGATCAAACCCAACTTTCCTGACAGCAAACACAGGAATACGTTCACAATAAAATATTACAACCAATAACCAAACTATTATGTGACTAAATAGCATTTGAGGTTATGGCCCCTTCTTAGTATTACCTCCACGCAAGTTAGCCACGCCCATAGCCGCAGATGCTCAAATATGTTCTTTCCAGGAAAATTTATGTGGCCCGAAGTTATAAATAGGCCTCGGGAGATTTTCAGTGTCTGAAACATTTTTTATATTTTATTATCTAATTTTTATTTCATATTATAATATTTTACTACCTAATTTAAATTAATTGGAATATAATTTAAACTTGTCGGGATTTTTAAATATGGGATATTTTATGCTTCAGCGTGGGATGGTCTGTTATACTCAGGTGGCAACACTGTGTTTCTGGGATACTTTGTAAAATTTGTCACTATTCCAAAAATAAATAAATAAATAAAATTCCTCAAGAGATCTGCATTGTTATAGTAAAGTGGTACTTGTTTGCTAAATACGTATCTCCGTAAAAATTGCCTACTGCGGACATTAGATATTGCAGTGTGTAAAAAAAATCTGCACATAAAATTGCTTGCAAAACATACCTAGTAAAACAGCATTAATAAATTTGTTAAATGTACCTTATCCAAATGGTTTTGGGGCGGAAATAACTAATCGAAGCTATCTGTGTACTTTTTTACAAACATACTAGGTATCTTGTTATTTAAATGATAATAAATAATAATTATAATCTGTTTGCTACGATAATGCATTTTCATGTTATCTGATGATACTGCCTTAAGTGGGTTTTTAAATCAGAAACAACCATTTTTGTCCTACTGGACTCGTTTTTCCGGTGTAAACACAAATACTGACCGTGTTTTCTTATAGGCTAAGAATACATGTAGGTATGCGGTAGTTCTCTGGAATTTAAAAAAAATCTTCATTCTACAACCGGGATATTGCTAGGACCATAACTTGGGATCAACATTTTATTATAATCGTGTTGCATAGTGGCCCACAATCGATTAATGTTGCTCAAAAATTACAAACATCAAGCCAAATTATGTGGAATCTCCAAAAAGGATTAATACGGTACCCAGATGCGTAAATAAGAATTTACTCAGCATCGAAATACAAATACAAATTATCGTGAAGCATTTCGTCGCCTAGAAGTCAACTCAAAAAACAATGTTTTTCAGGAATTATGTAAACGTGAAAATATGAGGTTTGCAACCTTTAGATTGAGATACAGGCTTTTGAATTTTAAGGTGTAATGCGTAATATTCCCAATATCATGATAAACAGTAATTGCAATTGGTGCGGGACAAAAATAACTCAAAATAAACAAAACTTGAGTTACAAGGTTTTGGTTTCTAAGCGACAAATTTCTGTTGTGCAATTAGCGATAACATACCTAAGAAATAATAATAAAATTTTATTGTTCTAGGAAATAAGGAAACCCCAATATTTGAAAACCAACGTATAAGAAGGGTCGAGACATGTACTTTGATAATTATTTATGTTTCGATTTACAGCATTTCAATATTCTTGACAACAACAAATATGTTTCGTATAATTATTTCTAAAATTAAGTAAATGTCATAATTATAATAAATCCAGGACATAAAAAAAAATCCAAGTGTATCCGGAAGTGTTCGACCTTTGAATGAGTTTACTTAGAAGATACTGACACAGAAAGCGATGACGATATGATAACGATGAAGATGATGCTGATGATGTTATCAGAAGATGAAATTTATTATTTCTTTATTGTATACTATATTTTTTACCATTTATCAATCAAAAATTGGAAAAAAATTGAAAACTTAATAATAACAATAATAATAATAATAATATTATATTTAAAATTGTTGTCTCGAGCTTTTTTTATACTAGTACCTACTGAAATGAAAATATTAAATTTATTCGTCTTCTAAAATCTAAATTATAAACTCAATCTAATCTGTTTTCTTATTAATCAGTTTTTCAAGTATCCGATTAATCGGTTTTCGTATAACCGATTAACCGGTTTTCGTATAACCGATTAACAGGTATTTTTAAAACCGATCAGTCGGCTATTCGGATAACCGATATCCGAGTAAACGATTACTCTAATATCCGATTACCCCATTTACCGGTTTTGATCTATATTTGGATACCCGGTTTTATCCGAAACCGGTTTTGGAGAAAACCGATTAACCGGGTTTGCTTTTTCCGGTTTTTGCCAGCACTATACTAAACGAAGCCGAAATCGAAAAATATGAAGAGGTAACATTTTTAGGCACCTTTCTACATAACTGTACAGTTAAAAAGTTGAAAAGTCAGTGGCGTACAATCGCCTTCGGCTTAAAGTCACCACCTTCCGAGATGCTCTCTTTTTGGCACGCCCTACTACAAATAGTGCTAAAAAAAGATCATCTCGGAACAGGGGCAGCTCTAGACCACAAAAAATGGAGGGCCTCAAAAAATTGATCTGCAGTAACTATTTTATCAAAATTTTATATGCAACCCCAGACTTGACACATTTTTGTAATTATAAAAATAATCCCTTTCAGAAAGTACCAAAAACTAACCCTATTGCCATTAAAGAATAATGAGCTTGATCCCATCTTTTTGCAGTTAACAATGATACAAATTTCAAAATGACGTCGTAATATGCATAAATGTACCAAATTTATACCCCCCCCCCCAAATTTAATATATTTTTTTAACAGTTTACTTTGGATTTCACAAGGGCCTGTCAATACATCTGCCATACACTATACAGTACAAACCGTACCATTAGAAACATGACAACAATTAGAGTAAACTACGAGTGGCCGCCTGGCAGAATACGAAGTCCGAACGAAAGTTAACGAAAGCGCGTAAGTCAGGCCGCTCGCCAGAGCACTGAGAGGAACAGACAACGAGACAACAGGCTAACAGATTTAATGGATTGATATCGACCGCATCGACATTCACGCTGCGATCACCCCCTCGTGCTGACAACAGACGGACGACTGAAACTGCGCATACCACAAGTCGTGTTCTTAACGGTCTGGCTTAATTTGTATATAAAATCGTCTCAACCGTATATCCAGCTCCTGACAACTTTTTGTTGCTAACGCAATTTATTTATTTAATTTATAAATGCAGCTCAAGAAGTTTGGAGGGCTGGACCCCCTCAGAACCCCCGTAGAACCGCTCCTGTCTCGGAAGGCGGTGACTTTAAGCTGATGACAATCGTATATATTTTTTAACAAGATTATTAAATTGCAAGCCCGTACGCACGTCCCTGAAGAAGCCATCCTCACCATTTTAGTACTTTTCACAATCCAAATATAATTCAAATTGCTAGTAGTTTCGGGGATGTTTTGAAAATTTTAAAAAGTAAGAAAACTTTAACACCCTGTGGTCTCAGTAACGAAGCATTTCCGGGCCCATGTTGATAGGAACTATTTGTTTCATTGGGTCAGGAATCTCCGCTTAAGCGATGGCACATGTTTTTGGAAATATCCTGTATAAAGCATAACATGACACTGGTTAAAATTGCTTTTGCAACAAATAAGCCAGTTACTACTACTATTTAAGATTCAACACGATTCATTAAGTACCTATCGACCAACTAAAAATACAAAACTGGTTTGAAACAAGTAGTCATTTATGAAATTGCACACGACAAACACAGGTTAGCAACGAACAATGAAATGGACGGCAGGCGAAAATAAACCCAAAAGGTTTCAGTTGCCAGTGCGCCGCGGGACGGGCATTAACATCAAAAGAAACATTCGAAAATAATCTGGACCAAGACAGATGTTTTCCGCGCTACTACCTGAGAGATACATCTCCACAACAGGTTTCACACGACACCTGATCGTTTCTTTAAAAAGTATTTTTATTTTGCAATGCCTGTGCGGATGGCAGCTGTCGGGACTATCACCTCTTTCGTTTTTGTCAACTTGTGTTAGCCACTGAAAATTTATTAAAAACGATTGTATCATATTATTAGTTCATTGGGAATTAATAAATTCATTTCATATGAATGCCCTTTGAACTATACTGAAAAGTATATGATGACGCTCCAATTGTATAAACATGTACTAGAACAAATAAGTAGGTTTTAATTATCATAATTCCTAGTATTTGTACCCATCCCAATAAATTATTATAACAATTATGTTACCATTATATGTTAAATACTTAATTATCAATTAAGAGACTAACGTGTTTGAATTTCAAAACGGAAAAATCCAGACAATCAACATTACGTGTTAATTTCTGGCGAGAAATTTCCTTAAAATACCTATTTGAGTTTTAAATCATTCATCTATATATTAGTTCCAGGATTTATTATTGAATTTAACTTTTCTGTCTCCCCATTATTTTCGTCTGTAAATTACTTACACAAATACCAAATACGAGCCATTGACAGGCTACTTTTTAAACAATCTTTATGCACTTTCTCCCTTCTTGTCACAATTTTCAACTAGTTTTGCAATCGTCATTTGGTATATTGCACTCACATAAAAATCTCGTTTCGTACAGAATAAATTACGCATAAAACAAAAATTATTTCATATATGGACATAAAAGTATTTGTTTAGGACTGGTAGAATATATTTATTTCGTCAGGTAATTTAACTTGGAACGTGAAAAATTTTTATTTATACATAAATCCAAATTGTCTTGTCCAAGTAGTAGGGATTTCAAAAGGGTTTTACCTGGAACAAATACAGGAGTTTTGAAACTTGACAAGTACATGTTTATGACCTTAGCAACATACGTCATTTGCGACCTTGGCGAGCCACCGCCGGTTCCACCATATTAAAAAAATGGCGTCCAAAATTGTTGCCCATATCTCCCTTCCAGTACCTCCTAGGCAAAAAAGTTATTATAGAAAAGAACATTCCCTACAAGTTTTGTACAACACATTTTTTTCTGAGATCAAAACTTTCCGAGATACAATTCATGTAAAGAGGGTATTCAGTAAGATTGCATTAATGCTTCCTTCACCAGGCAACCCATCATAAACTTAACTCAATTTTTGCCCATAAATCTTATAAATATAAATTTATGCAAAAACGACAGAACCTCCTGCATTTTACAACTTCATTGCCATGTGGACAGATTATTTTAAAATCAAATTTACATTTCATAAGAACGTAATTTTCAATATCCTCATTTCCGGCCAAATACAAGATTACTCTTAACAACCTGCAAAAGCACTTGCTGTCGATTACTTTTTCAGTAATTATTACTTTTACTCGTTTCCACACCATCTGGGCGCGTTCTTTAATTGTATTGGGCCACTTCAGCGTGGGAATTTTTGTCGGCATACATCAAAGAAAGTGGCGGACAGATATTAATTGGCTGCCGAAGGTGAACGACCTTGACCTACTTACCTGTATTTGTATGGCATTATCTTGTCATCTGCCACCCCCCTCCACTTTTACTTTGGCAAGTGGCTCCACTTAGACTCCTGTGGCCCCCGTGTTAGGGCTCCGTAGCCTACATTCTATTGGACCCGCCTATACCCCTGTGGCCCTATCCGGGACCTTGCCACCACTTCATAACCTCACAAAAACAAAAATCCTTATGACTAGAAAACTGTTAGAGATATCGAAATTTCGGAAAATGTTTTGATGGGTTTCTTTTTAAGAGCTACCTGTCTCTAGGGATTTCAGCCATGTACCTAATGCCCTTCTGGCTGGGTATTCCGAATTATATATATGGGACAACGGGGGCGGCAGAGGTGTATTTAATATAATTTTAGGAAATATCCTCCAACTTACATGAACATAACTTCGAAACAATTGAACGCATAAAAAAATTGTTACACAAAACTTGTAGAGAAATTTCCCGTTTACAATTTTTATAATAACTACTTTTTTGTCTAAGAGGTACTGGAAGCGAGATATGGTCAAAAAAACTAATTTTAGGCGCAATTTTACCAATATGACGGCGCCAGCGGCGGCATGCCGAGGTCGTAAATTTAGTATTTATTTAGGCAAACTTCTGTATTTTTTCCAGGTAAATCTACCTATTGCTTGGCCTATTAGTTAATAATTTGTTTGTTAAAAAAATTTAATGTGGAATAAGGAATGTTAATAACTGAAAAAAATTTTTTTCTGAAAAAACATTTTTTTATAAGGGGTGTCCCTAAAATGAGTGGTATAATTGAAACCGTGAAACCGAAAATAAAAACTAGTTTTCTATACAAGATAAAGCCCACCGCTTCCGAGATATTTCGAAATATTTTCTTAAATTTTCTCCAATGTATCCGGAGAAGTACCGTTGTAAAGATAACTTAACGGGATTTTAAACGATATTCTACTTGACCACCAATGCAATTTAAAATTTTGGGGGTAGATTTTACCACCGCTTCAAGGGTTGAAGAAAATCGACGGATCCGAGCGTTTTCGAAAGAATGGGCTTAAATGCAAAAAACACGCCTGTTTCGTATTCGGAGACCCACTCTGTATAGCATTTCGGCGCCCCTCATGGCATATAAGGTAGTACTGGGATAATTCAGATGAAAAATAATCGATCATCGATTATTGAAATATCTCGAGATATATCGAATACCCTTGCCATGAGAATTCGAATGATTTAGTTCTCGAATAGTGGTGCCGTCGATTGCCGATTGAATAATTGTCATTCGTTTCGGCAGCTCATCATTTAAATTTCAAATGCGTGATTCGAGCGATGAGATACGATGCGAGTACTAGTGCACTTGAACGCATGCACAGCCTCTGACGCGTTAAGATGTTAAGTTTAGTTTACTGTCGGCGTTGGTGACGTTTTGGTTGTGTGATCTGCGGAATGTAGATGGCTATTGGCTGATGCCTTTCGGAGTTGGATTGTCTTGAGCACAGAACCGGATTGACGCGTTAAAATTTATAATTGAGAATTGTATAGAAATAATAGCCAACTGCCAGCCAATCGAATATTTATGATTATGAATAATTATGACTAGAGTTCCCGAATGTCGCCTGCCATGCCATCGATGACGGTTTCCCCACTTCTTGAGTACTCACCATAATTCGAATGATCATTCGATTATGAAAAGTAATCGAATGGCCGTTATTCGATTATTAAAATCATTCGATTATGCCAAGCATTCTTATAAGGGGCACTTTGCCCCTTTGCGAGTTGTGCCCAGAGGCGCCGCTACCTTAGTCCGGCTCTGTCTCTAAGAACGTCATAGAATGATTGGTATATATGTTGAATTTTTTTGAACATTTTTGTATTTGAAGAGTTTTTCAATCGCAAATCATGTAATGCAGGTTTTCCATACCGCCAGTGCCAAATCAGGAATACGTCACGGCATATATTCTTAACTAATTGTGTAAGTCAATCAGTATTAAAAGGAAGTGGATCACACATTTCATAAATATTAAACGCTTTAACACGGATATTACGTTATGTCATGGACAGACAAGTTGCACGGACTAGCGTGGCGGTCTGGACTCACTGTTGCGTCAATATGGAACGCATATCCGGGCCGCAGAACTATAAGAACTAGGAGGGTTCGTGTAAATCGATAGACTACTTGAAATTCCCGTATTGTCGTTCTGTAACGCACTTTGAAGACAACAAATCAGCTCTCTTTCCACGGACATCCATATGTTGCTACAAAATAAAAGAAACTATGGCAATCAATTGCAATTTGTGTGGTATTATCAGTTCAACTGAATTCAGGTTACAATAAAGTGTGTCAATTTTTGATAGCTTCTTTATTTAAACGGATAGGAATATAATTTAAAAACAGGGATAAATCGCGAAATATACAGGGTGACTCAAGAAAATGTAGCAAGCATAGTCGCCTTTTTTTATGGGACGCCCATTAAATTTTTTTGTATTTTAAATATATGAAAGAAATTTGCTTTTTAATGTTTCAAAAATATTTTATTAGAAACTCTACACGTGTTTCGGCTTTTTAAGCCTTTGTCAAGAGTACAGGGAATACTGAACAGTAAAATTTGTGTTCATTGCTTATATATAACCACATCTGGTACCTACTATAAAACTATTGTAAAATATGTTTTTATAAGTTGAATATTACTTTATTTTTTAAATCTAAATTATTTTATTTAAAATATGGTGGCCGGTAAAAATTTGTTGTTCATTCGTTAAATTTTTCTTATTTTTTTTTATTTTTATTTTTTTCTTATTTTTTTATTTTTAGCAGCCTTACTTATTTCTAATTGTTCTAATAGATCAAGTTTCTTTCCTTTCTTTTTCGAATGGAGTAATTTGACATTATTTAAATCTATAAAATGACTTATCTATACAATGTGTTGACATGCCCGTACTATATACATTGTTTACAATAGATTTCCTGTGTTCCTCGAATCGCTTTTTTACATTTCGTCCAGTTTGTCCAATGTATATAGCATCAGTCACTACATTTTAACTCATATACTCCTGTTTTCTGCAGCTTTTTTTGTTTTTAAATCACTAGTTCGTTCGTCATTTAACTACAAAATTTTATGGACTACAGTGTTGTCAAGTTATTACTTATTTTTTCACACACAAATGAACAAGGGAAAGGTGCTTGTTTATACAGCAAATTTTTATTTTGAAATTTTGAGAAAAATGTTATGGATATAAAAAAAAACATTAATTACTTAAAGAAAATCATTAATTACTGTTAATAAGCTATGCATATTAATAAAATAGAAATGTAAACTAAACTAAATGTATTTTTCTTTTACAAATTTCAACCAGTTTGAGATTGCAGATGTAACATTCCCCAGTCACATTTAAAATAATATCTTGATATTTTTGAGACAATTTTGTTGTCCTAATGAGTTCTGATTTTATTGCTCGACCTCTGATCTTGAGCAGAAAATCAGTGATATTACTGATTCATAAGCCGATTGCTCAATACAATAAATGACTAAAATCAGATCATCTGCTCCGACACAAATGAACGGCATACCTCAAGTTAAACGTCCACCATAGACATGTCTATGACGTTCAATTAAATTCTGACAGACGAGAGGATAAGGTTAGTTTATTTATTGTCAACTTGTTCCTCTTCTTCTGTTCTGCATATCACTTCATATCTAACTAGCGATATGATGTCACCACCGTTTTCCAGGCACATTCAAATAGCCGAGGTTTTAATAATTTTTTTAAATATACTGTGCTTAAATGACTCCACTATCATATTTCATCATTTAAAAAAAAATTTAACAAACAAATTAATATGAAAAAAATTAATTATTTATTTAGAAACGTTAATATTCTGACTTGATATCGCCTCGGGCACAAGCATACTGTGGTAAAAGTTTACTGTGAAACTAAAGGGCACGGATGGAGGTATCGGTTCCCAGTTTTATGCAGACATAATATATTTATTGTAAATATCTAGTGAAACATTCCTGAACAAAAAACAGAAAAATAGAAATTTATACAACATGATTAAGTGAATAATTTGATTTCATTTTAAAATATTAATACGTAAACTAGTTTTATTGGAAAACGTATGACAAACAACAAACAAGTTATATTTTTTACACTAGCCAAATTTGGGAGTGACGTCACACTATATTTTTTGTAGTTCCATAAATATAAAATAAACTAAAAAAAATTTAAACCAGTATAAAAATTTTTTTAATGGGTTATTTACGTTTTGTTTTTTTTTTTTGTAAATATTCGAAATCAAGTTTTTTTCAACACCCGTTTTTTGTATAAACCCCAACAGGGGAAAGTGGTGGAAATTATCTTTTAGCTTCAGGGTTGTATGTCCAGAAGTTTCTTGACGCAAGAGATCCCAAAGAAAAATCATTCAGACTATTGAAAGAGATTCAGTCGTTCTGGTCAAGTTCGTTATGAAAAAGATACAAAAACAAAAACTGTTCTAAACGAGGATAATTTGCAAATGCACTGACCGTTACTGAAAATCCATAGTGTATACGAGAAATCGGTCGAGATTTAAGGATAAAAATGTCTAATTTCAAAAGCTTTAAAAAATAACAGATTTCACCCATTCAAGCTCTGGAAATGACTCATTTTGAAAAAAGGTTTAATTTCTTTTAGTGGACTCGCCAGAAAATTATCGGCAATGGAAATTTCTTCATGTTTATGCTTTTTACGGATGAGGTGACATTTCACAGAAACTATTTTGTTAACCGGGGTAACATTAATTAATATGATACCCAAATCCACATTCTACACTATTATTAGAAAAAATGTATAGATATGGTGTACGTGGCAAGGCATATAATTTGTTCAAATCTTATCTTGATAATCGATGCCAAAAGGTTTCCATATCCCTTGATGATAAGATTATACAATCAGAGGTCTCTCCGCTATCTATTAGGGTTCCTCAGGGATCTATCCTTGGGCTCCAACTATTCTTAATATTTGTCAATGACTTACACAAGGCGCCTATGGGATATCCAAAATTTTTAATCACTTACGCCGATGACATAAATGATTTATTTAAATCGAAAGATCCGTCTAATTTTGAGGAAACTGCCAATTTAATATTTGGTAAACTAAAGAAATGGCTAGAAAAAATAAATTACCACTTAATAAAAACAAAACTATGATGATATTTAGATCATCTCATTGCAATGTAATTCTTGACAACGGAATTACATTGCAATGGCAATAATTTTACAGAGTCCTCTCAAACTCCTAGGAATACATCTTGATAAAACTCTTGATTGGGGCCTTCAAGTGTATAATCTATGTCATAAGTTAACAACAGAATGTTACGGACTTAAGTAAGTCTATATCACGGCAGTGCAGTCAATATATCTTGATATCTTTGTATTGTGCTAGTTTTTATTCACACCTTCGGTATGGAATTATTAACTGGGGTTTAAGATTTCGATAGAGTATTTATCATACAAAAATACGCATTGTGTATTCTTGGATGTCTCAAACCAAGAGAATCCTGCAGAGTGGCTTTTAAAAAAAATTAAAATTCTGTCTGCCACAGCTGTTTACATTTTGGTAATATTATGTTTTGTATATAGACATTTTCATTTATTTATTAAACACAGAATAGACCACCTATATTCTACTCGTCATAAACATATTCTTTGTCCCGATCGCCAGAATTCTATATCAAAAAGACAGATATTATAATGGTTGTCATTTATACAAGATTATCCCTTTAGGGATAAGAAACTCAAAAAAACATTAACATTTTCAAAAAGAAATTAAAGGAATATCTTAATATCATGTCCTTATACGTTAGATAAATTCATTGAATATATCATTGTAAATAACTAATCACCTGTGATTTTTTCATTTTGTACATTTGTTCTACTGTTTTTCTCCATCCATTTCATTTCATTTTATTATTTTACAAATCATTGTTTACTATTTAGTGTTATAATTTTATAATACATTTAAAATTTTATCTCGCTTTACTTTATTCCTTGACATATTTTGTATTTTCTGTTTGTCCAATTATTTTGTATATCTTTTTTGACCTGTTTTCTATGTATCTGCTTCAGTTAATGCATATGATAATAAAGTGGTATTATTATTATTATTATTAATAACACAGGATTTACAATACAAGAGTGCCCTTAATATTTGAGGAGGCACAGTTTCCGATTACATCATTGGACCACACCTTCGAAGGGCCTTTGACAGGCGAAATGTATTTGAACTTTTTACAAAACGACTTTCCTCTGCTTTTAAGAAATTTGCCGCAACCTGTTCAACAAGAGATGAGTTATCAATTAGATGGATCTTCACTACTTTAGAAATATATGAGAAAGTATAGATCGAACTTATCCCGATAAATGGGTAGGAAGAAGAGGACCAGTCAAATAGCCAGCGACGTCTCCAGATTTGACTAGTATGGATTTCTGCTTATGGAATTATGTCAAATGTATTGTGTATCGTATCGATGCCACTACAAGAGGGAATATGAAAAATAGAATTATCAATGCATTTAACAATATATGTAGGTCCTGCAATATTAAAAATGCTCAAATAATACTTCAGAAAAGATTAGATTTGTTCATGTGTGAAAACGATAGACACTTTGAATAACTAGTGAGATTAAAAGTTTCGATCCATATTTCATAAAACTCGTTCTTCATATGCTATGCATATATAATAATTTTCAATAAAAATTATTTTTTATTTCAAAAGATACTAGAGCTAATTGCATAAGTGTTAGACAGCTATTTAGGTGTTCCCACAAATAATCGTGAATATCTCAAAAATCCTCAAGTATAGGATTATATAAAAGTGAAAGGGATTATAATTTTGCATTAAATAATGGAAAAATATACAGGGGTTTCTATTAAAAAAAAAAACGAGGAAAGCCAAATTGATATCAAACTTTGACATGACGAATTGAACACTTTGTGTATGGCATTAAGCATGACTGTTGATCATAATATGCCCCAATATGCTCCAATTCACGTCTTTTCTACTGTTCATTTCTTGGAGTAAATGGATTTTGTGAAGATTTATCGACTGGCTTAGAGAGACACTACAATTACTAGATAATTTCGTATGTAAATCGCCGAAAATGTGTAAAAACTGAGAATCTTTACTGCGAACAGCCCTATGTTTAATTCGATTCACCTCAGAGAAGTGAACTAGGTCCGTTGCTGTTTCTATTTAACACAAACGACTTGTCGCCACAAAATATTCACAATATGTATGATACTCATATAAGCTTATAGTCACCATCTCCCTCTCTGCTCTCTTTCTTATACACCTAACTACAAAGGAAAGAGAGCATCTCGAAAGGTGGTGACTTTAAGTTGATGAGCAAGGTACATAAATACATAATAATGACAACTTTAAAAAAAAAAACAGTGAGTTATATTCATATATCAGCCATTGAAAGAACAGTCGCATTGACAAATTTAAGCACACATTCCAGAGGAAATCGCCAGGATTCAATTATTAGAATTTGTTACCTGCGAAAACTACAAATATATGCCCTCTGGCAAGGTATAAATATAGGCAAAACATAAGCTTATGCTGTGGTATAGGTATACTCATACTCGGGTATTTGTATGGTAGAACACATAAAAAAGCAAAAATTACTTTAGTGGTGGTAGAAAGTTTTAAAAATATATGGTAAAAAATTCTTTAATTACCGCAACATTTACCATTATCTTATTAATTTATTATTATTATTATCTTTAAATAAATACGATAGGCATTGATTCTTTGTATGTATGGTAGCATTTACTTTTTCCAAAAACCACAATAATTTATTAAAAAACCGGGTACAGCACTGGCTGTCAAAGTTCTTTTTTTGTGTAATATTTTTGTGTACTAATAAAAACATATTAATAAAAATCGGTTTCTTCAATTTGAACGAATTCGAATTATTTTACACCGAAAAAAAATTAAATTAATATCCACAATTTCAAATCAAATATATATGAAATATTTCGTAAATGCCTATCTGCATTATTTGTTCTCTCACTTGTCCTCTTCCATTTTAATCACTGTCACTTTTTTATTTATTTAACTGGTGTCTTTCAAATATTATTATTTGCAGTCAACATTGTAATTGTAATTATTTTTCTTTTTTATATTTACTGAAATGAACTTGTACAGTCCACTCAACCTGCGAAATAAGTTCAGCTTATCAGGACCGTACTTAGGTCGCAATTGACGTACGCGTCAGTAGCCTGAGGGTACGCAGCAAAATCGCACATGAAGAGAATACAGACTGTAGGGAATGTAGCGCTGAAAAGCGCTATGGATGCACCATGGTTTTTGAGAAACATCGACATCTTCAGAAACTTAGAGTAAACGCCAGTCTCGAAGGTGATGCAAGATCGAGAAAAGAAGCTCCTCGTACAAGCAGAAGACTACGGCAATCCGCTAGCCAGACAGGCGGTCGACTACGGCTCCTAGGTACAAAAGACCGAAGTTACAGATCCTGGACAACGGGTAAGTAAACTAATCAGAAATTTCATTTCAGATCGATAAGAACCCCCAAAAGAAACACATGATCATCTCCCACCCCTTGCGGCACCGAACTGGCCAAATCACCGGATCGGAGCCGTGCTGTTAGTCCTGTGCGGACCCAAACCGCTTGGTCTTTGCGCGGCCTGAACTACATGGCTGTACCCTTCTAACCGACGGCCATTGCACCAGTTGCGTCTTGTAACCGGCAGTCAACATCCTAACTCGATTAAAACCATGGGCAGTGGCGACAACAGTCGCTCTGGCCCTCGAAACGACGACGCTCCCGAGAGCCAACAGCCGATGAAAACGAACACGAAGAAAGAAGAGCGTCAGAAGAGAAACGCCCCAGTCGACGAGTTACAACTAGTGATGGGACTCGAGTGACTTTTTTCACTCGAATAACTCGGTAGGTTTCCGAATTTACTCGAGTTGAAACTCGGTTGTCGCTTTTTGACTCGAGTAAATTTTTGATTCGAGTCGCTTTTTGACTCGAGTCGCTTTTTGACTCGAGTCAAGTTTCTTTAATTTAATTGTTTATGGTTTTATTAATATTTTTAAATATTCTTTAGTGCCAGTGTGATTTGTTTATATAATATAAATATGAAAGATTATTTACATGAAGGCAATGAAGGCAGTAATCTTGTAAAAGTAATAAAGATGAAAACATGTAACCATGAATGAAATCACTAATCAATTACTATATCATCGGGTCATCGGGATCGGGAATTCCCCTCCAGGTTTGTTGTTTCATGTTTGTAGGTCAGATTGTATAATTATTAATTAAAAGGTTTGTTCGTAGAGCAGTTTCCAACCGTTTGAAACTATCAGAAGCATGCGCACATTGTTGTAGAGATGCGCTTGTTCAATCAGAACGTTTGTTATTGCAGAGCTCTCGTAATACTCGCATCTCTATAGTCAGAAAACCACAAATCGCCTCTACGTACAAACCTATAATTGTTACATACGACGTTATTACGACGTATTAGAAAATTAAAAATTAGAACAGAATTCTTTAAAATCAAGACTCACACGACTGCAGCAATCAAACTGGCACATTCATGTTCATAAAGATTTGTTTTTCGATTCAATTAATTCGAAATAAATAAAAAACCGTAATCGGTGTGTATTAAATATTAAATACTGTATTTATTTAATATTTTGTGCTAAACAAGAGTTTAATTTAATGTTAATTTAATATAAAAAAAATATATATGTTGGTTTTCTTTAAATGTCATTTTATATACAATGTTAATTAAATATTTAATTTTGTATTTGAAATGTGTTGATTTGCCGGAAAAATAATATTTGACCTGGGTCCATTTATTATTTTGTATTTCAATTATTATGATTTATGTTTATCCTTTCGATTTTTCAAACTTATGTTGGAATTAGATGGTAGTGTTTTAAATGCTGAAAGATTACCAAAAGAAGCAACCTACCATAAATACACTTTAAAAACTTACCGTTTAGAAAACCACTGAATCATCTCCAACTACTTACTCTATAGTTCGCCTCGAGTTTGATTTCGACTCTGCCCTGACTCTAGACTCTAGTCAAACTCAACTCGATTTAAAACTTAAATCATATTAACTCACTGATTCGAGTAGCAATAACGCGACTCGAGTAACAACTTTACTCGAATTGCAACTCGACTCGATTTAAAACTTGAATCATAGTAACTCACTGATTCGAATATTAATAAATCGACTCGAGTAACAACTTTACTCGAATGGCAATTCGACTCGAGTTAAAACTTGATTCGAGTAGCAATAACTCGACTCGAGTAACAACTTTACTCGAATTGAACAGCCATATGACTCAAGTCACTCGAATCGGAATTTGACTCGAATCACTCGAGTATTTTCACACTCGAGTCCCATCACTAGTTACAACAAGTCAGGCCCGAAGGACTGCCAAAACAACCACATCGTTCTCATATGCGGATGGGTTTGCCGGTGGAGCAGGCCCACCCCTTACGAGGTTGGCCCAAACCTACGGCAATGCGGTAGGAGTAAAGAGGGATAGTCCCCTTCGGCACCTGCCATCCAAAGGTCATCGTCAAAGCGTCTAAGGATATTGGTGCAACGTACTACCGCGGCTAGAAAAATCGATTTTTTTATCGAGCTATCAGGTTTTCTGTAAAATTACTCTGTGCCAATCTGGCTTTTTGTGCCTGTCTTGGCATTTATAATACTCTGGTAGAAAATTTATATCATTAACCTATCAAAACTCAAAATAAATTATAAATGATACATTTGGATTTTTTTATACAAGCCACTGTGTAAAACCGTAGTTACAAAGGGAAAATGAAAAGTTACGATTTTTTCTGCCGCAACAGTACTTTTATCAATTTCTTTAAATAAGACAAAAAGGGTTAAATTAAATTATTATTATTATTCATTCTACATGGTGTTAAATTAACATGTTACAAAATAGTCGACTATGAACTGCCCCTAATTTGTCAAAAAATGTTTTAACGACCATATCGAAAGATAGTATAACCATTTTCAAGTACTTGCGAGAATTAAAAAATTCCATAAATACATCAATAAACTTTTCGGGGTCAGCTGAACAGAAATTATTCGTTTAAATATATACGACACATTTTACCAAACGACAGGATATGTTTGTTCACTCATTAATGTTCGTGTACCCATACCAATTAGCACGGTTATCGTTAACGGGGCTTGTTTTAATTATTATGTTGCATTGTGAACACCAAATAGCGATTCAGCAGTTAATAAATCATTGTAAATTGTAAAATGAACAAATGAGTTACCTACTTAACGATTAATTTATTATCCACCGTCGTAAGGTGATTTGCGTGTAGCGTTAAATAACGATCTTTGTTTCATTTGTCTACAGAAGTTAGTTAATGCGTGTTTTTACATTTTGTAAACACTTGATTGTGTGGCCAATAATTCATTATTTGGGTGCTCTCTGAGAGTAGCCATATTTATACATGTTTTTTTAGCAGATATTTTTATGCATTACTTAGAATCAACACATATTTTAAAGAACAACCCATATACCCAGTATATACAATATTATTATCGTTATGTTGATGACATTCTTATTCTTTGGTCAGGTCCTTTAGACCTATTACCAATTTTTTTAAATTGTCAACTCTATTCACACAACAATTAAATTCACACTAGAAACACAAAATAACCGTTCAATAAACTTTTTAGATTTAAATATTACATTAGAAGATAACAAACATTATTTTAATATTTATAGAAAATCTACACACACTGGTGTAGTTATCGATCACACTTCCCTGCATCCCTTTTCACATAAGGTGGCAGCTTTTAATTGTTATATTAATAGATTGTTAAAAGTACCTTTATCTCTAAATAATTATAATCAGGAACTTTCGGTTATTAAACAAATAGCAGTCATTCATAACTACAATACTACTTTAATTGATACCTTACTAACAAAAAGATTAAATAAATATGTCCAAAATACGGTCTACATAAATACATACAGAGAAGTTCCCTCCGAAATTCCATACCGTTCTCTTACGTTCATAGGTCCTGTTTCATATAAAATTTCCAATTGCTTCAAAAATATTTTCCATATCTCCTTTAAATCAACTAACTCTATTGAAAAGTTGTTTGTCAATGGTAAAGACCAAATAGATCCACTAGATAGATGTGGGGTTTATAAACTTTCTTGCAATACATGCAACGGCACATATATTGGTTGCACATATAGAAATTTTAAAACACGGGTAAAAGAACACGTTCGGTGCATTAGCTCATCCTCAGGTTTTTCCCATTTCGCCAAACATCTAGTAGATAACAACCACACATTTGACAATACTCTTAAAATATTACTTCTTGTTGGCAAAGGCAGTTTGATTAATAACCTTGAAAGTTTAGAAATCCTGAAAGATTCAAGAAATCCCAATACATTATCTCTGAATTCACAAATCCAATTTCAATCTTCACTGACTTTCTCTGTGGTTGTCTAATTTTGTTTTTTCTCTACTGAAATCTGTTTCTATGTGCTCGATATTATAACAATATAACCTCATTTTCTTAGAAGTGAATATTACTACCATGTTTAGTGAATTTTCGCTGCTATCACCATCTGCAGTTGAATATAATAAACTCCACTATTGTAAAAAACCTGGTTCACATATAGTTTTCAATCTTACTTTTTATTTAACGTTAGTTCTTAGATAGTTCGATAGAGAGCACTATTTTAATCAATTTTCATTATTAAAATATTTATTCCCTATTAGATTTTAAACAGTTGTAGTGTATGTATGTGTTAAGAAAAAGCACGTTAATTTTATAATTTTTATTAGAAAGTTAATTTATTAGATACAAAAAATTTATATATCTTACATTTACTTACCCCCTTTTGACTATGTTGCAAAACTATTTTAATTTTGACTACCCTGGTTTTGTTTATAAAAATGTATGTATTATATATAAAAATAACCCTCTATTTTTTACACAATTCAATTAATTTAATTTTACATAATTCAAACTAACGTAATCCTTATATTATTTTAAATAATTCAATCTTTCTTGTAAACAAATTTTATCAAAAAAATTTTTTACCAATAAGTTTTTACAAGTACATAAAAAATGGAAATAATTGTCTTCTGTATTCTTGTTTTTAAGTTTTATTAACTTATTAATATTTATATTTATGTATGTAACCACCATACTCATTTTCTGTAATTATTGTAGTCCCGTGTCTGATGATGTGAAGTAAATTTACTTGTTCACGAAACCGGTCACACCAATAAAGGAATTTTATGAGAATTTTTCTGTTTGTCATCATGTTTTTTTTAAATAAGATTTAATTTGCATTTATTGTAGGTATACACTCTGTAAACCTAAAATGATCCAGTGGAGTTCCAAATTTATGTTAAAAAATGCACTTCGAAAGCACCACCGCAGGCAACTGGTTGGTAATAAAAAATATACACACAGTTCAAATTAAGACCATTTATAATTAGTTACTATGTACCAATTATAAAAAACATTACTTTATTACAATAAGAAAAAAAAAACGATTTTCTATATTGATAGTTAGGAAACGTTAAGAGTAATATTTCTTGAGCACTTTATTACTGCTTCCCCCGTAAAATAATCGCACTGATTTATCAAACCTGTATATTTATTAAATTTTCACGCAAATTCAGACGAAGGCTCTTTTTCCTAGGAAGAATCAATCGATTTTATCTGTGATACAACTCAGATCAAAATTCTTTGTTAACATTAACTAATGATGAAAAAACTTTACAAATGAGGGGAAAAACAAGAAATTTGATATTAAAAATAATTATTGAGAAATGATAATTTGATGATTCAGAATGGTGTTTAAAAAATGTGATTCAATATTTGTGTCACAAAATGAGGCAAAACAAGATAAAAAAAATAAGATAAAATACAGAAGACTGTATGTCACGTGGGTATAAAAAAATCATAATTATCTATAAATTCAATACAATCTGATGAAGCATGTTTTACAAGGGGCAAAAAAAATTGGCTCACCGAACATAAACCGACGAAAACAGCATGAAATTAAACATTTTCAACATGAATCTGAAGATGAAATATGCATAACAGACATCAATAGTTTTTACTTGAATACCCAACATTTCAATCAAATACTCCCAAATAGATGGATAGGTGATGCTCCGGTGAAATGGCCACCACGTTCTCCTGACATAAAGCCGTCTGCTTATTTTTAAGGAGCGTTTTAAAAACCATTGTGCTATGGAAAATAAAATAATTGTGGAAACGAATTCAACATGTTGTACTATCTTAAGAATGTTGCATACAATGCACTTTTTGCGACGAATTAATTTTTCAATGTCAAATTTGACCGCAGTAGCTGAAAACAATATTTTGTTATTTAAAAAAAACAGCAATTTTCTTAAGAACTTTCACCATAGCAAAGTAACGAAGCACTTTTGGAGAGGTCAGTAGGTTTCAACCCATTTAGCTTTTAGCTTTTTGTACAAACATTTTAAAGACATCCAGTGTAAAAACTTTTGTTACAGGGTTATTCATTATAAATTACCCACCCCTTATCATCGTTATTATTGCCTATAGAAAAAAAAGTTTTACATAAAAGTTGTGTGGTTATGACTGAATTTGGTTAAAATGCTATCCAAAGTACAGTAACGTGCAGATTTCAGGGGATACAAAAAAATTATATTTTTTTTAAATGGGATACCCTGTATATTATTATATTATTGGAAAGATCCTTTGTTCCTCATTTAAAAAATATACCATATGTTACCCCTACCGTATACCGTTTTTGAGATATTAAACGTCGAATATCTTAGTTAAACTAGTTACTGTAAATATGGAAAAGTTAACATTATTAAAGTGAGCTATGAAAATGACAACTATTATGTTTGATAAGTGACATTTCTTTAATGAAATAATCAAAATGGTTTACAGTGAGGAAGAAAAAAAACAAATATTTATACAAAATAGATAACAAAGATTTATTTAGGAAATTTAAATATAAATAAATGATCTCATAAAAAATGTTCGATGTGTCCACCATTACTGTCAATGCATAATTAATAACGTCTTCTTATATTTATAATTGTACCGGAAATGGCTTCATTATTTATATTCAGTATGTTTATTTCAAGTCGAATCCTGTCGTTAAAGACTTGAATACTATTATTATTATTACTGACAATGTGTTTTAGAAATCCCCAAAAAATTAATCCATAGGGGTCAAATCCGGACTGTTAGGTGGCCATTTAATAGGTCCATTATTCCCTATCCATATTGGGAATACATTATTCAAATGATCTCGAAAGGGTAGGACACTATGTGGAGTTGCCCCATCCTGCATTCAAATCATATCATCAAGTTTGGTTTCCGGAAAATTCTGCAAAAGAATATTTTCTGCTTCTGGGATAATTATTTTCAGATAGGTAACTTCAGTTAAAGTATAATCATAAAATATAGGCCCAACGATCTTGTTTCTGAAAATTCCATACCAAACGCTAACAGTTTTTCTTCCTGACTTTTTTATTTGTTTTACCAATCTTTTTCTGTTGTGCTTGTTTTCCCACGACCTTCGATTCTTCCTATTAAAAACGCCTGCCGTAGAAAAGGATGATTCATCCATAATATTTTAGTAAAAAAAACGGGATTTTCATCCAACTTTTGATTCATCTTGCGGCAAAAGTCCAGTCTTTTTCCTTTTATGAGCCTCTGTTAAAACTTGTACGAGTAAAATTTTATATGGTCTGTAGTTGTTATTTTTTAACGTACGTTGGATTTTGGAATAACTTACCTAATTGATCGACTGCATTATTTATATTACATTCAGAATTTTCTAAAAAATAATACAATGTTTCAAAAAAAGTCTATTCGCGAATAAATATGGACGGGCTTACCTTCAAAATGAAGCAGTATATGTAGCTGTTCTTCATGGTTTGCTTGAACTACACGCTTTTTTCTACTAAAACTGGAGGTATCATTCACCTCTCGGTAAATATTTTTGAACGTATTTTCTGATGGTGTTGGACGATTTGGATACAACACCCTATATGCTCTATTTGCTGCACGTTTATTTTTGTTATTTTGTATATAACAAGTAAATATTTGGACTTCTTCTTCGTCACTGTAAACCATTTTGATTATTTCATTAAAGAAATGTCACTTATCAAACATAATGGTTGTCATTTTCATAGCTCACTTTAATAATGTTAACTTTGCCATATTTACAGCAACTAAGGAGTGGGTAATTTATAATGAATAACCCTGTACACGACTCACTTTTCTCTTTCACTACAGATAACTACAGACGTATCGTCTGCATACATGAATATCTCGCATCACTTGGTCAGGTAAATCGTTGACGTATGAAAATAAAATGAGGGGACCCAGAACGGTACCTTGTGTATGCCAGGTTCAGTTTGGTAACTGAAAGGGCATAGATATTTTTAACAGTAATGTAGTATTTAATACTTCATTTATTTATTTCTATAGAGATAAATTTGTGATACATGGTATCGAATGCTCTGGACAAATCAAAAGGAGTTCAATTATATTTGCAGATGTATCTTTAAAATATATTGAATAAATTCAATGGTAGTATATTCCGTCGATTGTTTTTTTTTTTATAAACCGAACTTGAAACTGGTTAATAAATGTGCAATTTTAACAGTGAGCTAATATTTTAATAACTCGCAATTTTAACATGAAATAAAATTACCGGAAAATATTCATCACATTGGGAGTATTTAGTCGTTTTCCTTTATTCTTGAACCAACATTTATTATTCAAGTTGGTTTATTTGTTCAGCTGCTTTAAAACGGTGTAAAAAAACTGCTACACTGAAAATTACGATTCGATTAAATGCCATATCACATTAATCAAAGCCTGTGTTAAACAGAATTTCAATCAAAATCCCTCGCCGGGCGCGACCGCTCGAAGTTCAACAAAACTCATTTAGAATAATTAGATACAGAATACCACTCATCATTAACCGCTGTATTTCCGGCGATTTTTCAAATTAATTTCGTTCGATGATTTTGCCAAGCGGAGGATCTTTCGTGCAAAAAACAACGAAATGTAACCGAATGCTACACTTTTTTTATAATATATGTATGTTAGAATGAGGACCCAATACGGGGCTTTTTATAAAGAATTAGAGCGGATTTAAAATATAGTTGAATACATGTGAAACATTAATTAACATTTTAAATTAATTTTGCATGAATATTAATGTTGAAAAGGTATTTATGAAATGAACAAAAAAAATACCGACTGGTCAGGAAAAATTTACATACAATTAAATAATTAGTTGTGGAACTCGATTTAAATTTATTCGTGCAACCAAACACTGCTCTCTATGACGGCGTAGAAGGGCCACCGAAAATTCTATTTTTTATTCCGACTTTAAAGTCGGAATTCCGAGATTAAAGTCGGAATTTCGAGATCACTGTCGGAATTCCGATATTAATGTCGGAATTCCAAGTGAAGAGGATACAAATATCGAATCGAAGTTACATGTTCATGATAAGCAAATAACATGTCCCGTAGAACAAAGGAGAAATTCCAACATTAAGGTCGTAATTCCGTGTTTAAGCTCAGAGTCCCGACCTTAGTATCGGAATTCCGACAAATCGATATTAATCTCGGAATTCCAACATCAATCTTGAAATTTTGACATTAATCCGTAATTCCTAACGGCACTAATGTCGGAATTCCCACTCGGAATAGAGAAAAAAAGTTCTTTTTTACACGAAGCGCAAGGCTTGGATACTGCCATGATGTTCAACAGTCAACTTTTGACGCGTGTCGCTCAAAATCCATTTATACGAAGAACACGATCTTTCAGTTTACAGAGGCAACAGGAGCACATTTAAAATTGATGAAGGGCACGTCTATATTGAGTTGAGAGAAGTCTACCTTTTTACTTACAAAAAGGTCCACAATACCACACAGTGTATAAAATCCGGGATTGTTTTGTAAAACTCTTTTAAATTTATTTTCACACGTTCAGCAGTCTCCTGATAACTGCAAAAATTAACTGGCACAGGTCGAATGCAATGTTTACTGTGTTCACTATTGCATATTCACGTGAAGTAGTTATACATTCAAGGTTCCTTATTGACAAATAAATTCTTGAAAAATGACAGCGGATGTACACATTAGGTCTCCCAAACATCTGGGTCATTAAGAGGACTGACCACATGGAAAAATTATCCATTTGAGAGCGTTAGGCTCTAGAAGAATGGAAGGCAACCTAAGCAAATAAATGAATTAAGAAAATTTTTTCTTAATAGAACAATGTTCAAAGGACTGCCGTCAGGAAGCCGATTTTTGAAATTTTAATTATGAGAATGACGAATTTGACGATGGCTCCAGTTCTGACGACGAAAATGTTGCAAACATTCAAAATGTTTTTAATTGTCAACCTGTTGATGTAAATGTTTTATTAAGCCAAAAATTTTAATTTTTAGTGGTAAGAAAATTCCTGTTTGTACATATTTAAAATAAAGTTTTCATTTAATATAAACTGTTTTTATTTATCCTGGTTAATATAATCTTAAAACTAACTTAAAAAAAAAAAACGAAAAATAACAAGCATCGTTTTGGGGGTTAACTGTGGGAAGCGGATATTGCCGCAGTGAAAGTGTTCAAATTGTGCTTCTGCAAAAACGTCTATTTTTTACCATGTTGTATATCTATGTACGATACGATAAGTACGGACCTGGAATGTACGATTTACTCGCGTTCTTTGTTCATTATAATTAATAATTATTATTGTGATACTACGTTGCCTCTATTTCTGGAAAATGAACATTTTAAATAAAATTATCAGAATTTAGAAACTACACTTACTTTAGCATATGTGATATTTCTAACGTCGCGTATGTTCAAAATAATCTAATTTCTAACAGATTATGAAGGAATCTTAAAGCTGCGAACCGAAATCCTTTCTGTGCAACTCTTGGTAAACAGGAAGTGATAGACATGCTAGTGGTTAAACCAGTTCATGTTCGCTTTACAGGCGACTTTTATTAATATTGTTGTGACCTAAAAGCCATAACAGTGCGCAAGCCGTGCAGAATGTATATAGAAAGAATATGTATTTCAATTACTGTATGTATTATTCTTATTTGGTCATTCACTGGTAAAAAGTTAAATCGCTACCAGTGCCGTCCTTAAAAGAAGTCATTAAAATGTATTTTAACCCAGATATGCCTATTGTTCGTTTTATCAAACAGTTTACAGTTTCCTGTTATAATTTTTTTCTTGGAATTTGGTATGTCGCGGATGGATGGCGCTGCAAGCATCTTCTTATGACTTTCATTCACACAATACCGAATTTCAGTGTTTTTTTAAGTTAATGGTGCTTTTATTTTTTACTATCTGTCACTTTATGGATCATATTATCGATCTTCGACCTGTGGGTTAAGTAAACATAGCATTATCTAGTTAAAAAACCTCTGATATTTTATAAATGCTTTAACTACATACTGAGGTTAGAATTTTAACCATAGCGGTGTTATGGTTTTGTTTTAATGCTTCTGCGTGAGGCGTTAAACTTGTATGTGCGTTAAAACGTGCAGGGTGTCCTGAGCTCGATTTTCGAAAAACAAGCAATGGCCCAAGCCGCGATCGTCTACTTTTTTCGACTCCATGAGGTAACTTATAGACAACAAAACTTTGTGCCAATAGTGCCGCCTAAACCATATTTTTAGATATCTAAAAATGAGAGAGCCAGACATAAAAATATTCAAAAGGCTACAACAAAATTTAAAAGAGTTTGGATCATTTGTAAAACATCGAGCAAAAATATATAATAAAGCAGATAGAGAAGCTGTGGAAAAGATTGTTTTAGAAACTGTAAGAGAAAATTCTAATATATTGTCTAGCGAAATACACAAAATTTTAAGAATCCCAAGAACAACTGCCTTGCGTTGCTTAAAAAAAATAAATTCAAACCCTACAAAATTGGGATTAGTCACCACCTACACCCAAACGACTTTCAAAGGCGTCTCGATTTTTACCAGTGGTTTTTGCGTCAGTTCAATGAAGTGCCAGGATTTGAAGGAACAATTATATAGACAGACGAGGCCCATATAAGCAGTGCCGGAATTTTTAATCGGCATAACCACCATTGGGCTCATGAAAATCTGCACGTAACCGCTACAGTTAATCGTTAAGGACGATTTGGATTTGGTGTATGGTGTGGTTTTATTGGATACCAAATAATAGGTCCCCATTTTTTTCACGGTAATTTGAATACCGAAACTTATATTAACATTCTACGACAAGAAATAAAGCCCTTTGTAGACAATATGCCTGTAAGACAATTTCAAAGATTATATTACCAACAAGATGGCACCCCAGGTCATACGTCAAATGAAACACGAAATTATCTAAATACTCAATTTAGGGAGGATTGGATAGGTATCTATATATCACTCCAGGCTAGTTTTTCAATGCCTGGTTAGCTAAATTAACTTAATTGATCTGATAATTAATTTAGCTAACTGGACATTAATAAACAACAAAGTAATTTAGATATTGTTAAATTTTTTGGAAATAATGGTCCTATTTTGTGGCCAGCTAGATCTCCCAATATAACCCCTGCCGTTCTAATAACATAGAAGAATTGGAAAACAATACATTAGCTGCGTTTCGGACAATAACTCCTGTCATGATTAGAAATGCAACAAATGCTGTAAGGACGTGTCAAAAATGCATAGATGTCAATTGAAGACAATTCGAACATTTATTGTAGTTTAGTTTTCCTATTTTTGGCAAAATTATTTTATATTATAAGTGTTGTTGTTGTTAATAGTTTTCCATGGCCTCCTTAGAAATATATTTAATTTTTCGAAAATTAACCACTTTTTCTAGAGATAAATATAACATGATATATCGTTGGAAAGCTAATTTAAGTTATGATCGAATAATGAAATAATTTATAGGGTGTTCCATTTAAGAAACACAAATTATGTCGATATCACGAAAACTGAAGCATGCATAATTTTCTTCTTATCAGCAACGGATTCTACACAAAGAAGTGCCCTAAGAATGTGTTACTCGATTTTCGATTCGACACGTGGTAATTGAGATATAGAGGTCATCCAAAAATGCAAATTTTCCAAAAACGCTCTGTAGCTCGATAGTCGAAAAAGATAGATGATCGCGGTTTGCGCCTTTGTTTGTTTCTCGAAAATCGAGTTAAGGACGCCTATATTAGTTTTTGTCTACCTGCCAAAGTTTTAGAGAAAACCCCAAATCCCATCTAATTTAGTTCACTCTGTACAGTAGGCACATAGTAGCACTAATTTAAAAAAATTGTAAAAAAAGTTGAGGGTACTTCATAGAAATGAAAATACGTATTTTTTACAGTGGTTTGACCCTCCGTGACATTCTCATAGAACTTGCCATGTCAACCCGACTAGAAATGAAATTGATATTGTTATTTTGCACCCTACAAATGCAAACGAGGACTTTACAGATGAAGATTCGGGAGATGAGCAAGACGTTGCTATGAACAATTTACCAGCTTCACAATTATTAGCAGAAGCAGAAATTTCAAATAGAGAAGATGAGATAGAAAGCAACATGCGGAAATTGGAAGGAAAACAATGAGAGGAAGAAATGTGAGATGAATGCGATTATTTACCATTATCATATTTTGTGAAATTGAAATCTAAATCCGAGGCTAAATCTAAAAAGAAATCATACAAATGGGAAAAACTCGACCTTGGGGAAATTTTTTGATATTTCGTGGGTACCAGCTTTTACAGCTGCTAACCAAAGTTCTCCACCACAACTGTTCTCGAAATTGTTCGATGAAGAAATATCAAACTCCTGGTTGATTTTACCAATATGTATGCTTCAAAGTGAAACAAGAGAGCAAATATAACTTCTGATGATATAAAATGCTTCTT
This sequence comes from Rhamnusium bicolor, assembly GCA_029963845.1. Lineage (NCBI taxonomy): Eukaryota > Metazoa > Arthropoda > Insecta > Coleoptera > Cerambycidae > Rhamnusium > Rhamnusium bicolor. The sequence continues at coordinate 38,021 of JANEYF010004078.1, forward strand.
AGGGGTGTTATTAGTAAGAGGTTATAATTCAGTTAGTAGGAGAAGGATGTATTGCGAAAATTCTGATGACTCAAAAAATATTTTGGTTTCCAATGCAATAAATAGGGATAGATTTGAATATATTATGCCTAATATCCACTGCTGTGATAACGATAACCTAGATAAAACCGATCATTTTGTAAAAATGAGACCGCTTTTGAAAAAATGAATAAAAATTATTTGGAGCACGCACCACATGTAGAACAGCATAGAATTGATGACGCCATGGTTCCATATTTTGGTAGACATCCAGGAAAACAATTTATCAAAGGAAAACCTGTTCGATATGGTTATAAACTTTGGGTGGATACGACATTCTACGATTACATCAACTGGTTTACCCTACCAAGGGGCAAATTCTGATATGAAAAAATATAAGGAGTTGGGACTCCCAATCCCAACTCCTTATATTTTAGTCATTCTGAACTATGCTGATACAGTTTGCTCAAAAGTAAATACACCATACCATTTCTTTTTGACAATTTTTTTCAAATATCCCCCTGATTGAGGAACTCACCAATAGGAAAATAAAAGCAACTGCTACCCTTCGCGAAAATACAAGGTCAAGGTTCAAAAAACTAAAAGGGTAGTTGGGATTTTCGATCAACCAATAAACGTTCTATCATAGTTGCAACATGGAACGACAATAACATTGTGAATGTTGTATCAAATTGCGTAGGGATACAACCAAGTCAAACAGTGGCTCGCTATTCACGCACGAAAAAAAAAACGCGTAAACCTTGAACAACCTCTGGCTATAAAGGTTTACAACAAATATATGGGTGGAGTTGATCGTAGCGATCAAAACATGTGTTTATACAGAACGGCAATTGAGGGGGGAGGGGATGGTATTTTTTCCTTATTGATTATGTTTTGGACTTAGCCGTACAGAATGTCTGGGTTCTACACAAAAAAAAACGGAGAATGGAAAGTTGGATCATCTTAAGATTTAGGGTACATTTACAACCAATTTCATATGGGCACATTCTACTGGTCGATTGCAAATTGGGTTTTAAGCATGTTTGGTTGATTGCATTTGTTCACAATAAAATTTTAAGTCGGCACGACCTTGAACTGCACTTCAGCTTTGAATTGGATGCTTGCAAATCGCAAATATTCACTTGCGGCACGAATATCATATTGCGCATGCGTACTACGACACAAATTTATTGTTAGTGTTTAAAGTCGGTTTGTGATTTGAAATTTGAAGGTTAGATTTTTTGGTATTAGAAAATATGATGTTTTAGAAGTTATGTTAAATAATTGTAATTATTTAATCAAACTGAATTTACACACACGTAATATTAAAAAATCTCAACATGTGGCAGCTCGTAATTCATTATAAATGACCTAAACTTTATCTCGGCACAATTCAAAATCCGTTAGTAAATTGTACCTGTAGTGAATTGGTTGTAAATGTACCTTTAATAGAATTGATCACATTGTAAGCACTCAAGAAAAGCCAATATGTTGCAGAGTTTGTCATAAAGCCGTTGCCGTTATTTGTAGCAAGTGCAAGGTTGCATTTCATATACGATACTTTGCTGCCTATCATACTTCTCCATCACAAATGTAATTTTTATACTTATTTCTATTTTGTTCATTAATTTTTCTAATAAAAGTTGCACGGAATATTTTTTTTATTTTTTGTACGATGTATTTTTTAATGTCAAGTGTCTATTGTTCATTTAAACACCCATTATGGTACAAAACGATGGAAATTCAAAAAATAAAAATACGCAAATTATAGTTTTTGCAATTTTGAGTCATTATAGCAAAAATTTAAAAATAAGTTTGAAAAAAATGTCAGGCATATTTGGGTTAACATATCACCCGTCATTACATACACAATAAGCTTTTGAAAAAAAAAAAAAATTGTAATTTTGCAAATGGAAGTACGTCAATGATGTTGACTTTCCAGACTTCCTTCCGTGAACATGTAGAAATACATACAGGGTGTTAATTAAATACGTGGACACACTTTAAACGGTATGATTTTAAGACAAAAAGTTTGTATAAATATATGTCCTACATGTTTTTAAGATAGTTTTTTTTTTTTAATTTTTTTTAATGATAAAATTTAATCAAATCAGCACGTATAATGATATTTTTAACAGCAAAAAAAATTATCACCCTGTATCTCGAAAACCTAGACGTTCAGGACGTATAATTTATATTAACTTTTTGAATTAAAATCATACAAGAAATTCCCGTACTTATTTAACCCTGTATTTGGCACATATTAAGAGTATTAAGGCGATGACTATCTACCCTAAGGGCGAAAACACAACACAGCTGTGCGACGTCGCATCGCAAAAACGACGTCGCACGGCGATGCGATGCGATGACGCAACGTTAAAACTTCATCGCCACGGCATCGCAGAGAAGACGCTTCTAGTGAGATGTGGACCGCACAATACGTGTCCTATGGCTGTTGCAGGCCACAACACTGCGATGCGACTACGCATCGCAAAAAACGAAGTCCCACCGCAATGCGATGCGATGAACGTTCATTGCACGGCCACAGAAGACCTATACCAGAAGCGACACGTTTGATGTATGTATGGCGTGTTATAATTAAATATAAAAACTAAATAATGTACCAAATCTTGTACACACGCAACCTGTTGGCACAGCAGACCAAGTCGCGTATAAAAGACCACCAGACTTCCGTGATTTGCGCGTGCGTTGCTTGAGAGAATCATTCCCGATCTCATAAGTAAAAACACAACACTGCGGTGCGATGTCGCATCGCAGAAATCAACGACGTCGTGGAAATTTGCGATGCGTCGTCGCACCGCAGTGTTATGGTTTCGCCCAGGATTTGTACTAAGCGACGTCGCATCGCAAATTTCTACGACGTCGTTGATTTCTGCGATGCGACGTCGCACCGCTGTGTTGTGTTTTCGCCCTAATGTAAACTATTTGTCGTACAGGTGTGATTCATGTGTAGTTTAATCTCAGCATCCATGAAGTAAAACTACTTTATTTTTTCGTTTTGTTTAATTCGAAAACTTTTTTTCGTTTTGTTTATTTCGAAAACGTACAATTCTCTCAAAATATTTTCAAACAAAACTCTAATACTAATAACACTGTACTTGATGTTGTTATGATAACTGATAACATCAGGATATGTAGACTGAAGTGCTTATCTTTTTTTGTTTCATATTTATAAGAATCTAAACCTTGAAATAGTCGATATTCTGGAAATCGATTATTTTTATAGAAATATATTTAATGTTTAATCAACTTCTCCTTGGTTGATGTGACAATACATTTATGAAATTTGTTGAATAAGAACTTTGCATATTTAATTAATAAATTTACGGTTTGGTTTACAAATTTCGATATAACCACACTCCATAAGAAAATGTCACTCTTTTATGAGTTTTTCGGGCGAGGCAAATAAGTTTTACCTGGACAATACTTATTAATATCTCCGTTCTCCGTTTATTGTTGTACACTGTTTGTCTTTTTTCGTCGTAAAATATGACAAATTCGTTGATTTGGACCTTTCGACGAAAGTTAACGCGAACGCAATCCGCAACTTGTCGGTATTTGCAAATGCTTAAAGGGAATTTACTCGTAAACTTGCTCAATGTGGACAGAATTTTGATGTAAATAGTCGTGTGTGTTGTGTGTGGTAAATATATGGATATATTGTTACACTAACAATTAATTTACACACGTCTGGGGCAAGCATTTGAGCGCACAAACAAAGGATTTATTTTATAATTTTAATGAACGAACGTATTTCGCGCAAATCACTCGTGCGCGTACATATGCTCAAATAAATACGCAGCTTTAAATATTGTCCAATGTACGTGACAATTATCTAGATAGTTGGATGAAACATACGCCAGCATAACAGCAATCACCAAAGAAGCATTAAAGTAGGATAAGATATCTATCTATACATACTATCAAAGAATATTTACGTTTAAAAACGAACTTAAACGTAAATATTCTTTGATACTATACTATACTTCACGATTACATAAAATTGTTCACGCTTACTGGTGGCGACCTTGGAAGACGTCCAGGACTTTTTACTCGTGTCCTTAAGATTTAGATAAAACATAACATTTTTAAAGTCTTAGGCATTTCTTCACTTACACAGTCTGCGTCTAACTAAAAGTGTCCATCCTCCCTTTAATGCAATTCCCTTGAATATCATTTTCCTTAGGACTAAATTTACTCATGCAAAAATGCTTGTATATATTTAAAAAATACTGAAAACATAATATGAACATTTTTTCATTTTACAGGAAATAATTCATTAGTACAAAGAATTAAACACAGAAAGTTGATTTTATTGTGAGGTAACCAAAATCAAAGACTGGTATGAATTCTGTTTGTCCTGTCAATCTGAATATTTACGTAAATTAGTTCCACATAAGCTTTTCATGAATATTTATTCAGTTTATAATGTCGCGCTATCTAACAAAAACAGTAAAACACCTGTTAACATTTCAAGTGTTCTATAAAGATACACAAACATCTAGGATAAATATGGTGCCAGACTCATTTTTATGTCATTTCATTAGTAATGGTCTAGAAACTCGTAAAATTGCTTATTGTAGATATACAAATTATAATAACAATTTACAGCTACTAGAGGGGAAGGTGAAACCGAACTCATCAAGCGTTGGTCGGTGATTTTATATCCTGTTTTCGATAATTATCGGGATTCGGTTACCGCTTGTTGTAACCGAACAAAGTTTTTAACCCATAAGACTGTACACAAATAATCAAAAATTGAAAATAATAATAATAAACCTACGTCGCCATCTTTGAACGATTATCGTGATTTGATTACTCATTGATATCTCTAGAAATTATGACACAGACGTGAAGTAAGAAATGTGTTATGAAAAACTGGTGGTCAATGACCACTGACCACTACGTTGGCGTGATTCCACGACCTACGTTTCTGTCTTTGTTCGACTTTAGTGGCCAGCTAGGCCGCCATATTTAACATCCAATAATTTTTTCTCACGAAGGTATTTGATACCAATTATTTACAAAATTGAGTCAGTCAGTATAAAAAACTTATGGCAAAGAATCGTAATGGGCCACACTTTGAATTCCGCATCATTTTGCTCGCAATGTGGACAATGTTTTAATGAGGAATACCTGGCCAGACGGATTGGTAAAAATGCTTTATGTGACCACCACGTTTACCGGATCTGAACCTGTTCGACATCTTTCTTTGGGAGCTACCATAAATAAATCTGTACTAAAGGGAAACGGAGACGTTGATTTTTTTTGTGGCAAGTTTAGTTTTTTCATTCATTTCGACCCAAAGATACTGTGATGGTTCTAAGTCCACGCAATGTTGGGCCACCCTATATACGCATTAAATCTTGTTCGCCTTGTATAACACCTCCAAACTGTAAATCTGGGCCACCTGATGTTTCTAGCACGTGAAATAAAATCTAAATTGAATGCGCGATTTAAAATTAGCGAATAAAAAAGAAACCTTCCAAAAACACGAGACTGGCAACCTCTCTCCTTGAGAACTTCAAGTTGGGTGCCAAATAATTATTTTATTTGGCTTAATGAGAAACTGCACAAACACAAACAAAAAATCCTTAATCTATTTCTGTACATTTCTAGTAAAATAAACGGTAACCGCAACAATTTTTTAGCAAATATAAATTGGATACTGGTGAATTTAAGACTTAAGCAAATGAGTAAAATGTCAGGTGCAATAAGTGATTGATTACAGGATGGTGGTTATAATCTTGCCAAAGGCTTATATACCTGGTTCAGTATCAGCATCAGGTATGTTAATACATCTTTTGAGATGTGTTCTTCGCTAAAAAAGAAGTTGACATGTTTTCGAAGCGTGAATTAATTTTATATCAGACGCAGGCATAAAAGCACTAAAAGTGAAACACTTTCTTTTTAAATATACGAGGCGCAATCAATAAATATGTTGTTTATATTTATTTATTTCATTTCCAACAGGTAACAAAGAACCCAATTACAGGAGATACTTATTTAAAATAAATACAAATGATAAAATTAACAGAAAAAGTGCAATAAGAAAAAACAGAAAACAATAATTACTCATATCTAAGAAATATTCGAAATTTAGAAAAACACAATATACCTAAATAGATAAATATGAACATATATACGTATATAATTGGTACCTGCTTAAAACACTTTGTATTAACATTAGAAATAAACGCATGACTATAAACAGGCTAACCATATACACACACATGAACACAAACACACCCATATACACATATCTATAAATGTAAAGTGTACTCAAAAATGTACTGCAAGTAATGCCACAGGGAAGCTAACTATCAAATTCATTTTAATAATCTAACACAAGCATAATTTCATAACATAGAATTAGCGAAATTAATAATATGTTTGATATTATCCACATAAATATCACAAATTGATGATTCTATTCTTGGAACGTAAAAATTAAGCATATTAAGTAACGAAGGTGAATCAATATTATTGTGTATAAGATTGTAAACAAATTTTATAGATATTCTAAAACGCCTAGTTTCTAGAGAATGAACACCATATCTGTCTAAAAGAATGGAATTTTCTATACCCCTATTGGGATATGCCCGATCTTCTTTAAAGATTAGGAATTTTAAGAACCTTCTTTGTACGTATTCTATATTATTTATGTGATTTTGGTATAGCGGATAATAAATAAGACATCCATATTCTAATTTCGATCTCACATAAGCGAAGTATAATATTTTAAGACTAAATATATTACTAAAGTTTTTGCAATTCCTTAAGATGAGGCCTAGTGTTTTAAAAGCATTAGACACTACATGTTCTATATGTATTTTAAAAGTTAAATTACTATCAAATAGTATACCCAAATCTTTCATTTCAGAACACCTGACAATTGGAGTTACGTCAATACTATATTGAAATTCAGTAATCTCTTTTCTTCTAGAGTACAACATGACAACACATTTGGAAATATTTAAACACAAATGACTCCTAACACCAGTCATTTACTATATTCAAATCATTTTGAAGGGCTATACAGTCTGCCGCAAATGAAACTAAATATTTTGAGATCATCTGCAAACATTAAATGTTTAGAATTAATGTTATTCGACAGATCGTTTATAAATATGAGAAACAGTAACGGCCCAAGGTTGGAGCCCTGTGGCACTCCTGAAGTTGTTTCATATTGATCAGATCTAAAACCTTCATATTCGACAAACTGCTTACGATTAAATAGATAAGAATTAAATAGATTAAGTAGCTGGTTCGAGAGGCCTATAACTTCCAGCTTTGTTAAAAGTAAATATAAATCTATTTGGTCAAAAACTTTACTTATATCCATATAAATGGCATCAACTTGGCCCTTGGCCCTTTATATATTGATATGCAGAAAGGAAATTTTTCAAAACGTTCCTTAATTGTCTGTAATCAAATGTAATGACCAGGTGACTAATACGAGAGTCGATTATTCTCTGAAAATTAGTTACAACTGGTCATAAAACTTTTACTTTTTTTTTTGCAGATTCTTTAGAAAAACTATAACAGAATGTCAAAACCTTCGGTTTATCATATCACTAAACCACAAAATTAACGTGTTCTCTTAAAATGCCCTACCTTGTATCATTCAATCAATCTCGCATAGTAACTCTAATCATGCAAATGACACAGATAAAAAGTCGAGTGAAAAGTTCTTTTGTCTATTAAACTTGTACTTCTAATTTTTAAATTGAACTGATAGATAACACGTAATACTCTTATGACATGAGTACTATGTACATCATTGTAGCTAAAACATTTTTTTATTTTTAACAGATTTATACAGAAGCATGCGCAGAACATTATCATGGGCGAGGCCAGAATTTTAGATTTGATACGTGGCATGTGCAGGCGACACTAGGGGTTGCTATTGAATGATAAATATTAAAAACAGAATTTCAGCACTCGGCGGTAAAACAAAAAAAAACTGTTGACTTTTCAGGAATAATGATGTTGATGAGTGTCGAGAATTTTACCTACTACACAATCGTTTAGGTTCATTTTTGAAGTATCTCGCTTTAATAGGAAATCTCAAAATACAATTTTTTGTTTATATTTCTGCTTATTAGCGAGTTGATGGAAACAAAATGAGATCCATATTTGGGGCCACTACATCTAATAGTTCTTACTGGTTTCGTTTTTTTTACAATAATTGTGGATGTATAAAAAAATTAATATCTTTGGTGAAAAGGATGTATCTACTACTGTACATTCATGTTTTGTTCGCATAATTTTTCTCAGTTTTTTTCATAATTCGACCGAGTAGGGGTATTTGACCCCCGTGCATACACCACTTGAAATAGTATATTAAAGAATACTACCAATTTATACAGAGTTCAGACTTTATGTGGCTGAAAAAAATTTCCTGAATTTTCTAGGTTTTCCAAACAAAAATTTTATTTTCCCATGACTTTTAATATGAAATTAAACATGATTTTAAAGAATTTGTTTTCTGGTTTTTTATGAACTGATTTTTAATTTGATACGGAAATACTTAATTTCTTATACCGTACTTAGCACAATAAACAAAATGTTTACTGTGGTACTTAGTACGAGTGATTCAGATCATATTCCATTGATTATTAATAAATTAAACAAAATACCGTCAAATAAAATTATTTTTTATTAGAAAATATATCTAAAATAGTAAAAAACTCTGCTATTGTCACTGCACGGAGATGAGATAGATTGCTTTTATTATACAAACTGAACTGTGTGTTCAGAAACACGAACAGTTTTAAAATAAATCCTTTCCATAAATAATGAAATATACACAGAGTGTCCCAACCAAAAGTAGGCAACCTGAATAACTTTGGAGATAAATTTTTTAAAAAAATTGGTGAAACACGACGACCTTGTTTCCAAGAGGGACATATTTTAATGTAATACTTGTATACCTATCATCATCCCTCTACCTTACACGGCCACCCTTCAAAAAAATTCAAATGGCAAGGGGTGCTCGAGTGATACATCTTTTGAAAGGTCTTTCAATTCCCTACATAACTGTGTATTTTTTTTAACTTTTATCGATTCGTTCTTAAGGAAAATAATTTTATTTTTGATGATTACACACAATCGAATTCGTTTAAAAAATCTAAAATACACGGCACTGGGTATTGGAATTTATAAAAAAAACTACATTTTTTAGTGCTCTCAAATCAACACGAGTTTTTTCGACAAAAAACAGTTTTCTTGTCCGTTTAGTTTTAGAATAATAAAAGACTGTATTTGATAGTCCTTGAACATTAATTTGTTCACAACCAATTTTAAATCGAGATACATTTTACCAGAGTGGGTTCTCAAAATGGTTTCTATCCTTCAGGAGAGAATAGAAACTGTCAGCATTTATTTTAAAAATGATAATTGTGCTAGAGCTACGGAGCGCATATTCAATAGAAATCACCCAGATAGAAGGGTTGGTTCTCAGTAAGTTTTACAATTATTGACAAAATTTATGGAAACAGGTTCTGTAGGAAACAGAAAGCATGAACCTCAGCGACCGATTAGGGATGAAGCAGTCGAAGTGGCAGTTCTGGGTCATTTGCAGATGGATAATAGTCAATCGATCAGGAAAGTAGCTGAGGCTTCCGGTGTATCACGAAGCAGTGTTTATCGAATTGTAAAGGCCCACAAATTTCATCCACATAAATTTAAATTGGTACATGAATTAAACGAAGATGATCCCGATAATCGGCTTAAAATCTGCGAGATTTTTGTAGGTATTGGAGTGAAACCAATCCACATTTGTTCATGGAAACTCATACCCGAAGGCCTCAGAAGTTAAATGTTTGGGCTGGTATCTTAGGGGATCACATTGTCGGGACGTTTTTTATTCCTGACAATTTAAATGGCGAAAGGTACCTCGATCTGTTTGAAAATAACATCGACCCAATGATTACCCAAATCCTCGAAGAAGACGATAATCTTTTAGAGGGCGAACTGTTTCTTCAACAGGATAGGGCACCCCCACATTTTGCTATAGCAGTCCGTCAATTTTTGGATAATACGTTTCCTGAGCGATGGATTGGAAGAAGAGGTTCTGTGGAGTGGCCCGCTAGGTCACCCGATTTAACTCCCTTGGATTTCTTTCTGTGGGGACATTTGAAATCGAAGGTATTTGCAGCAAAACCCGCATCTCTGGAAGAGTTACGTGAAAGAATTGTTCGAGAATGCCGTTTGACTCTAAATGTGTTGTTCAGAAATGTTCATACAGAATTTCAAGATAGATTATACTACTGTACAGAAGTCGGTGGAGGTCATTTTGAACAATATATACGATAACTTCAACTGCTTCTTTTATTTTTATTTTCCCCTAAAATAATGAAACAAATATTTCTCAGGAACGAATCGATAAAAGTTTAAAAAAATACACAGTGATGTAGAGAATTGAAAGATCTTTCAAAGGATGTAACACTCGACCCCCTCTGTCATTTGAATTTTTTGAGGGGGTGGCCGTGTAGGGTAGAGGGATGATGATAGGTATACAAGTATTACATTAAAATATGTCCCCCTTGGAAACAAGGTCGACGTGTTTCACCAATTTTTCAAAAACTTTTTATCCAAAGTTATTCGATAATATCGATAATAATCGATATTATCGATAATATCAATTACAATCTTCCCATTATATCGCAAAAAAATACAGTACCTACTGAAATCTCGACCCACAATAGATTGCTTATCTTGTTAATTTCTTTAATCAATGCTATAACTCAGAAGTTGGACATGAATGTTAAATTTAATTTCGCAGACATGTAGCCCCCAAAAAAATAGATATGACATTTAAACACAATTAGTCGACGGGGCATATTAAGCGAGATATACCGAAATTGCCTTCTTACAGTATACAGCCTGTGTTTATTTACAGTGTATCCCAGTTTTAAGTACCAAGACCTCAACAATTATCTAGAGGTCCTCATTTTAAGAAAAAAAGTTTCAATAAACATTTGAGGAAGATTGAAGCATTTCAACAGTAGATAGACAATTTATCGATATATCGAAAATTATCTATATCAATATCAGCGCTATTATTGGTATATCGATAAAATGTGGCCGTCCGATAATATCGATATTACCGATGTTATCAATATTATCGGTAATATCGATATTATCGAAAATATCGATGTTATCTGTATTACCCATATTACCGAAAATATCGATGTGAATTATCTAGTATATTATCGATAAATCGATAAAATTTGGCCAGTCGGTAATACCGACATGATCGATATATCGATAAATTGTCCCAGCCCTACATACCAGTACTTTCCAATGTATCGCATATCCCTATTTCAATTTAGACAGCCACCTATAAATTACACATTTCTCATAATTTGCAGTGTCTGAGATTTTAGCTCTCTTTTTCTCAATAATGAAATGTCACTCAAAAGAGCACTTTGTTTACTACGGGAATCTCGTCATTTTCAATTTTAATACGATCTGGACACAACAGACATATAAAACAGTCACAAACTGCAGTAATATGTTCTTCTTTCTCTAACGCGCGTTGAACTCGAATGTATCTTTGTTTTTAGGTAGAATACACATCCGTCACTTACTAATCAAATCAGCTGTTTATTAGGCGCAAGAAATCGGTCATGCGCGATTATTATTCAAACGAGGCCAGTGGCGTAGCATAGTGTAAATTATTTTTTAAATTTTTTTTAATTTAGTCGCAACTAAAAAAAAAACGAATAAAAATAACAGTGAAAACAATGGAAACTCGTAGGTAGTTCATTGTTTTTCAGATTGTTGAGCAAAATTCCCTGATTTTTGACGAAATTTACCAAATTCCCTGATATTTCCATGATTTTTCTTGGATTTTTAAATTATCCAGGTTTTCCATACGAGTCCAAACCCTGTTATATATTTGCTAATAATAATTACAAGCGGTTTTAATACCACAAAGCTTTTATGTTGCGGGGTTTTAATTTTGATTCTAAACGAACTCTTTAACTGACTTTGTTATAAATTAATGACAACAAATTGGTCTTAATTCACTTTGTCAAAACTCTACACTGGAAATCACAGCTGGACTATTAAGTACATTACTGCCTCTTCAATTTCAAACAATTGAGTATCTAGCGTATATTTAGAAATCAAGAGCCACCCGATATTTTAATTATTTTTTTACTTCGATTTTCCTGGACACCTTGCGCTCAGTTAACGAGAACCCTATTTATAACTTTATCTATTATCGGTTATACAGGTACTTAACGGTAATTATGCATTTTAAAGGATTATTTTTTAATATGGTTACTTAACCTTATCTACGATTCGATTATCTATTACGTTGACATGACATTTTTAATATTTTAAAAACAAACCACAATTATTGTAGCTGCATTAAAAATATATACCTAACTATTTATTTACGTTGATCAATTAAATACACATCCTCATGCCAGTGTATTTTATCGCTCCAAATCGTCCCCTGTTGGGTAAAAATCACAATTCCATAAAAGGAGAAATGCTCTCTGTTCACGTTTGTTACATTTAGGTTAGGTTCTCCCGCAAATTAGTAAAAAATAATTCAAAACAGGTTAAACTTCTTGAATTTACTACCAATGTAATAATATATATTATTCTACCTAAGAGAAACGCCACAAAAGCAAATAAAACGAATGTAAACAAACCAAGAATCAACTGATTGTTTCTCGTCTGATCGCAGCGCAATTTGCGCCGTGGTGATTTTAGTTCGTAATTACAACATATTTACAGTTTCTAAATTAACAAAATCTTAAACAGGCATTGCCCACAACGATATAAAAATTTTAGGGTCCAGATTTTTCAGCGACAAATTTTAACATAAGATGAAACTATCTATATATATTTAATCTATGCATCAATTCACTACTCTTAACTGAATTGACAGGTCATAGTTATTTACGTAACAAAACGGGAAAGTGATTCGGGGAGCTCAGTAAAGACTAGTAACTTACAAGTTTCAAAAAATATTTTAACTTGAAATCGTTTACAAGCAAAATTCATCAAATCACCTGACAGATGTCAGGTGTTTACTTTCAGAGAAGACTGGAATTTTAATTGTTATCACACTATTTCAACCAAAAGTGCATAAGAAGTCGGTAAAGACTTTATCGATCCCTTATGTTACTTTACAGAGAGTTAGACCAGTAAATATGTATTTTCCACTAAAAAAAATTGACCAAAACCAGTTAACTTACTTCGGGATTGAGGAAAAAAACGTGGAACCTGTATCAAGAAAAATAGTGAATTTTTCTTCATACAACTTAATAAATTAATTTAAATGAATTGTCATTCATTAGAATATTATTACGTTTTTATATCAATCTATGGTACGACGGCTTATAAGCGTCATGGAAAAAAAAAAAATAATTTTTGAAAATCACGAAATTTTGAGAAAAATTCTCAAAATTTTGAGAAAACATCTCGAAATTTTGGAAAAAAAAATCTCGAAATTTTGAGAATAAATATCGAAATTTTGAGAAAAAAATCTCGAAATATTGAGACAGTGAAAAAACAGTGATTTAGGTTATCTTCATAAGACTTTTATCGCATGGAAGAACCATCACCTTACGCATATTCCTTATTATTATTATTATTCATTGCCAATGTTACACTCGTTTCTTCTCGTGTGTGATGGAGATGGTTCTTCCATGGTTGTTTCAAAATGGCGCTCGCGGGCGCGAAGAATTTTTTATGTAAAAGGGGTGGTTTTGCGCACATTTTGCCCTTATAAAGTCACATGGTTTGCCCACCCGTTTTCGCGGGGGTGGGGGGTGAATTTTGAAATAATCGTTTTTTTCCACAAAATAGTTCCCTCAACCAGACGAGTACAACGCCGTCGAGATCGCTTCGATAGCTCTTCCTGTCGACGAGATATAAGCCCCGGAAAATCCCCCCCCCCTGCCGCCCAATGAGCAACAAGAGTAACGTGCAGCGACTCTCCGAGCCCCGTTTTAACCCCGTGGGTGGCCATGGGGGCGACACGAGATGAAAAAACTTTTGAAAAACGCTTTTTCGGCAAATTCGCGGGCGGCACGTCGTTCTACGTCACTAACAACGCAAAAAAGTCTTATGGCCGAATTCGATTTGTCGCATCGTAACGGCGTGGCGGCCGTCGACGCGTCGAAAATTTTCGATCGTCCGAAAAAAATATTTAGTCGGCAGATTAAGTAACGCGCTCCCGTGGGCGGGCATTACTCGAGGGGGGTTACGTGAAAAAATTGGAGGAGGGGGTGGTGGAAAGGGGGGGCTAATTTCGGAACGCTTCTTTTCAGCAAAATCGCGGGGGGCGCGTCGTTCTACGTCGCGAAAGACGCAAAAAAAGTCTTATGACCGAATTCGATCCGACGCATCGTAACGACGTGACGGCCAATAATATACAATTTTTTTTCCGGCAGAGGAGGATGCCTTGCAACGCGCCAAGGGTGCGCGTAGCGCACGCTTAACTTATGCACATATCAGAGGTGGATACGGAGGTTAGACCTAAAGGTTGTAATTCTTGGTGATGGTTCTTCCATGCGATAAAAGTCTTATGAAGATAACCTAAATCACTGTTTTTTCACTCTCAATATTTCGAGTTTTTCTCAAAATTTCGAGATTTTTTTTTCAAAATTTCGAGATTTTTTCTCAAAATTTCGAGATTTTCAAAAATTTATTTTTTTTAACCATGGCGCTAATAAGCCGTCGTACTATGGCGCCTGGGTTAATCCGAAAATTAAAAAATAATTACCGTTAATTTTTAAAATAAACATATTAAACTATATTAAATGCGAGTTCGGATAATTACTATTAAAACTGTCATAATGCCAATATATGAGTATATTAAAGAAATGTTATTCCCTTTTTTACCTGGTTTTTATATGAGAGGTCGTAGAAAAAATCATATGTATAACATGGGAGTAAAGTGACATTTCATTCCTTGGATGATTACTGATGATATAACTTCATCCGCGGGATGAAATGTTACACTTCCCTGACTTTTTACTTTTCAGACTTCGGAACACTAGGAAAGCGGACAGGTCCATCATCTATCCTAAGGACGGTCGAGCTATTAATTCCTTAAATATTATTTAACTTATTAAAAATAAAGAAACTTTTTGCTTTTAAATGTTTCAAAAATATTTTATTAAAACTCTACACGTGTTTCAGTTCAGTGTATTATTATTTAATTAAACTTTTCTTATTTATTATATTGCAAAAATATTAAATTATACAAATTATACATGAATCACACTGAACTTCAAAACCATTACCTATATTAACTAGCTTTAGACATTATGTTATATCGTATTGATTATCCTTTTTCCTTGTTAAAGATTTATAACTGCTGTAAATAAAGGCACATAATAGTTAATCCTTTCTTCATAATTAGGAATTTTGTCAATAATTTTATAATACTGGAACTGAGGAAAACGAATGGGTTATCATTAGGTCCTTTTCACATTATAGGTACGTTCCCCTCACGCTCCGATTACGGTTCGATCACGATCTCAGCGTATACACTTATGTTTGATGATCAGACAAGTGAGTACGAAACTTCGATCTCGAGTCGTTCAGTTTCTACCAGACCGCGATAAAAACTGGTGTTATTCCGTTTGCCATTATTAAACTTTAACGAAAAATGGGGAGCAAATTTTCTAATATAGCTATGGCAACAATGAAACTGGACGAAGAAAAAAAAAGAGAATGGCGAAGAAAATAAACCTAAAAGGAGAAAAATTTAGAATCACCCATGTTTAATTGAAAGGAAAAATGAAGGAGAAATATATACACTATTTCTTCACCACGCAAGGGGATGCTGGATGGGCTCTAGACTAGTCCAGGGTGGACAAAATTTGTACTTATCAAAATGTCCAAAATTGTTTTGATTTGATTTGAACGTTGGTAATATTGACATTGGCGGTTCGCTCAAGGGAAGGGATGATCAGATCACGCTTCAGGCAAATATTGTGCGAAACGATCGTCTGTTGAATAAAACCAGACCGTAACTCGATCATGATCGATAGTATGTATACTTCTCTTGGACCGCATAATACTTTAATTCGAGTATACCCATTAATTACATTCAACTTTTTTTTAACTAACCCGAGTTATCTCGTATCTGTTCATACAATTCGTGACGATATTTTCTAACCCCAGTTACATCGTGCAATAGTTACGTTTCATTTTATATTAACCCGATAAATCTCAGGCGGGTAGAAACCCAAAACCTTACTCCTACTTCTATGCCAGCTGATCCAGGTGTCTACCGGACGCGTATATGCCTATCTAGAAGACACTTTTCGGAATACCCACAAGTGAAAATAAGACCAACCCTACTCGCCAGTGTGTAATTTGTAGTACAGTTCGTGACGCTCATGGTAAAAAAAAATAGAAAAGAAAGCAGATACCACTGTCCAGACTGTGTTTTAGAGCATAGCTACACTAAGTTTAGTATAGTACAATCAGTTGTTTCTAATAAAATCAGCTACCATTTTATGCTTTTTTTGTGACTCACGAGTTATCTCGGGTTAAGAATTATTAGTTTTCTTTTTTCGCAAAAATAAACACTTTTTGACACTTAGGTTTGTAATATTAATTTATGTACATGCTTTTTACTCCATATGTTTTGAAAAAAAACTCAGTTAAAGAATATATGACTCTACCGTGAATCGAGCGCAAGCGAATATGTGAATAGATCCTTATTCTCAAATTACCTGAAATCCAACATAAATTTGTGAATTTTGTAAAAGGTAGTTTACAACAACAATGGGATTACGAGGGGTCTGCTCGTAAACCAAAATTTCGGGCTACTCACTTTAAATAAATTTAAAATTACAGACATATTTTTATGTCCATCATAACCGGACTAGGATTTTGTATTATTAATGAGAATTGATTCATCTTTCTCAGTAAGGGACTATAATAAAAATTAATTTGGGAAAGACATTTCGATATTTTTACAATGAAATGTCAACAATTGACTAATATCGCCGCTCTTAATAATTTTCGTTTTGTGACACTTGGACATTTTCCATCTATATAATATTAAGAGTTTAAAACCTCGTGTTAAAATATTGACAAATCTTTATAAATAATTTGAACATGACTACATTCTTTTCATGTTTTCTATTTGTCGCGTTCCTTTTTTTCGATAATCGGATTAGATAAGGATCACTTAAGGTATTTTATATTTTCCGTGTTTTCGACTTCAATTTAGAAATTGAGATGTCTTGACCATGATTAAATTCTTGCATTATACAGAGACTTTCTCTTTGAAAACACTTTTATGTAAAATGTGGAGATTCCGCGTTTTAAACCAGATTATTATTTATAAAGGATATGTTTTTTCGATTATTTATGCTGTTTTATGACACCAGACAGTAAAAATAAAAAATGAAGTCAATATGGTTCAGATCCGGTCAACTTCTTTTGCAGAAGTTTAAATGATGTTTTCTGAAATAGTTCTGTGAATTTTAGATATTGGACGATAAAATTTAATTAAGAGACAGCCACACAGCCTCCACATCATTACATTTGATATTAATTTCTTCCTCTTTCTCTTCAGTTTTTACTAGTTGTAGCTCTTCCTCATCGAGAATAAGTGACACTGTTCTACCGAACCAGGATTGTCCTATAGCTTTAGAACAATGGGTATTTTTTTGATCAGCCAGCCATTATATAGCTTGGTAATTATTGAGCTTAATAATATGTTCTATTAGGCATAAGTGATGATATTGTAGAGAAATCGTCGTTGGTATCAACCATGAGAAATTGAAGTCGTTTATACAGAGCACGCATAAACCCCTTTATGATACTATTAGTTGATCCTCCATGTTCCACTCATTTAGAGCTTGAAATGCCTCTAGACATTTTGATGATTTAGAAGACAACAGAAGGCTCAAGAATTTTATTGTATTGAAACAAAACATATAAACAAAAACGAAGATAATTTCATTGAGATAATTTTTAGATGAGAAAGTTTTTTGCCCAAAGTTTTCGGTTTTTGTTATTTCTCGAGGTTCATTTTTTTTATATTTTTCACAAACAAATATTTCAACATGTTGACGATAAAAAAAATGACGATAAAAAATTGGTTTGATGACCAAGAAAACACGCTAGTAATGCATGTAAGCAAATCGGAAACTATCCCTAAATCATTTTTAATTAATTCTCGTTTAAGTATGTATATATTTTTCCTTATCTTTCTGCAGATATAGAACAATTTCTCCACTCATTCCTTAAACAGTTTAAAATTTGGTTATTTCTTTCATGAAATCTTGTTAAAATATAATTAATCACAGACTTTGGAATTTCTTCCGGATTTAATAAATGTTATCAAGACATATTTATTTTCTTTAAATTATTAGCCCAATTATTAATAACAATTTATAAACTAGTTATCACAGCAGAAAAGCAAATATAAAAAAATAAAAATGATATTCTAGGCTTATCATAAAATCAGACAAAACAATTTAGGATAAATTATACGTTTACGTATTACCTAAAAATTTTAGCTTTTATTTTAGATTTTTTTTACTGATGTCTCTAGAAAAGACGGATTGTCCACAATTCCATTCTCTCATATCGCACCTTTGCAAGAATAGTGTCACAAGTGGCAAATTTATCCAAATTGAGATTTTGTATGTATCCGATATACTTTTTTTCTGCTCTTTCTGCTGGAATAGTGGCTTAACTTCTATCTCCTATATTTTTGGTTATATATCAAAATAAGCCACTATGAATTTAGGAATACCGACAAATAAATTTACTGCTATACAGTTACAACACGTTTGATGCAGTTTTGTTAAATTAAATCATTTCAATTTTTGAACTTATTTTGCGAGAAGATGGTCATAACGCATTTGGTCTTCTCTTGTAAGCAATTTAACTATTCGATTTATTATAAAGTTTGTGAGAACACTGTCACAAGTCTCTTGTAACTATATTCCGGTAATTTGTTCATGGGACATTCTATCAATTTTTACAAGAATAATGTTACAATCTGACTTGTGCCACTATTCTTGCTAATTCGAAACTTATTCAGTGCGTTATAAACCAGTATTCTGTTGAACCGACAGTGGGCAATAAATTATTGTTTTGTGCTCTGTGATCTGTGTCTGTTACTCTGAACTAGTGGTGAATAATAAATATGGCTTCTAGGGCAAAACGTATTTTAGAAATGTTGAAACACCATCTGTAAATGTGCAACACGTAAGTTTTAATTTACCAAAAGTGTCCACTTAACTGTACATTTAATTATAAGAGTACTAGAGAAATATTCTTAAAAATTCTAACCTCCAAGAAAATCTATTATTATATTATGAAAATTATAATTAACACATACCTAATAAATATAAAATAACATAATATCAAATTTTTTTATTTATATATCGGCGTCATAAAAGAATAAGACTTAATATTTTCCACTTTAATTAATTTTAGAATAATGCAATAATTGGAGAAGTGGTTTTACAGGAAACTAATGATTTGATTACAAGAGACTTTCAATCAAATTTATTGAATATGGAGGACCAGTCTGTGAGTCAATTTTGTCTTACAATGAATTGTCATGATTTAATACTTGGATTTTTTTAGGTTACAGTGGACCAATTAGAAGTAGATAATTTTAATGCCGCTGAAATTTTCGACACAACAATGATGATAAATGTAATAGTTTCTACATAAATGTCTTTAAATGTGTCATAATATTCCAATATTGTATATATTTTAGGAAAATAAGGAATTGCAAAATTGTAATTCTCTAATTATTGACGACATAGAATTACCTCAAATTTTTAATACAGAACAAGAGTGTGATAATGTGTTACTCACAATAGAGAATAAAATAATAGCTATTGAAAATATTTCTGAAAAAATAGATAATAG
Source organism: Rhamnusium bicolor (assembly GCA_029963845.1). Classification (NCBI taxonomy): domain Eukaryota; kingdom Metazoa; phylum Arthropoda; class Insecta; order Coleoptera; family Cerambycidae; genus Rhamnusium; species Rhamnusium bicolor. The sequence goes on from JANEYF010004078.1 coordinate 57,953, forward strand.
CAATTACAATACATCAATTACTTACAGTGCAGTGATTCTCATGGACCATGAAAATAAGGAAAATGAAAATGTCGTGGTGAAATCGGTTAAAAGTGGAAATAATGAAGTTGAAAATGGATGTTATGAGAAACAGAGAGGAAACAATGAAGAGAATAAAAAAATGTCTGTGAAGAATAAATTAAGAAATAAATAGATTAGCTAATAAGAATCAAACGAAGCATTTACTAAAGTTGTCCAAAAAAAATCTGCCTCATAAAGAGTTACCAAAATTACCTAGTAATATTTATATTCGTAATATAATTTATATTTCGTTCTGTTTCTATCTCATGTAACTTATTTCAAAATAAAGTTGTTGGTTCTAATAAATATGTTACATTTTTGCAAGAATAATGTCACATTGATATATATTGCAACCCATTTTGCATGAATACTGTCACAAGTTATTAAGCTTTCTTGTAATTTGCAAGAAGAATGGTACAAAGCTATCTACATAACTAAATAAATAAGAGAGAGCAATTTACATATCATCTCTAATTAATTTGCCACTACATAGACCTCTATTTAAAATTTGTAATTTATATTACAAGAGGTTAACAAGAAATCGGTGACCGAAGTTGGTTCGAAACTTTAATCGCCATTTTCTTGAAACTAACCTTCAAAGACTTGTGTCAGTATTCTCGCAAAGGTGCGATATAATTATCAAAACAATGGAATCTCATGACATATTATGTTGTATCATAGAAAAGCATAAAATATAAGCATTTTTTTGAAGTCATGGCCAACTCTCCATTGAAAACAAATGTTTGTACAGAAAATCATGGAACCTGAGATTATTTTTCTTTTGGGACACCCTGTACATAAAACACACTTAATCTGATGTAATGTTACTCTGTCAGAACATAATAATTAATATTTCTAAATCAGCACACGGTTCCATAAATTTTTATACACATATTTAACCCATGAAGGTCATGTTATTGATATTCATTCATTCAATATAATGCTTAATATAATTTGCGGACGATTAATATTGCAATTGATCAATTTGAGGTTGAAAAAAAACCTATTTAATTGACAAAAAATATGCATTCTAGAGATAAAATCACTGAAGTTTGTAGGCTGCAGGCCAAAGGGCGAGAAAGTTATTGTGGTGAATGGATTATGAAATAACTCCGCAAAATTTCAGGCAATTTTTACTTAGGGTTTTTAACCAACGAGAGGGCTCTGCAATTAAAAATAAAACACAGACTAACCTAGATTTTAAAAATAGAAAAATATCTAAAAGTATCTAACACCAAATTACGCTGTCTGTTTACCATACGATTTACACCACTTTTAATTAGATAATTTCTGCGAATTCTATTCGGGTTATGCCAAATATGAAAATGAATTACACCTTATTTTAAATTTAAATCCAAAGTTTAAACATAACAATATTTTAATAAATTGAATAACGAACCATAAGTAATGAAAAAAACTGGTAAATTACATTGCGTTTCAATGTTTTTTTTATGAAATAACGTTACAATATACCTAACCAAGATTATAACTTTCTTAAAATTTGACACTATTTGTAGATATCCTTCTATGGTCAACCATAAATTGATCAATAACATCCAGATTTTCATGAATTAAATGATGAAATTTTCCACAGTTATTTTCGTAATATTACTTTTTTCATTGCCGTTCTGAACTTTTGAAAATTCAAATTTGAAATCGAGAAAAACTTTTCAATATGTTGACGTGGCTAGGGCTTTACAGTAAAAAAAAATTAATGAAATTAAAGTAGCAAGTGAAATCCGGTGCAATATAAATTATAAACATGCAAAAATCATTAAATGTCCTAACCATATTATGAAAATAAAATATAATAGGTTAATAAGTCATCTGAATATGGCGACTTATCAAACTTGACGGCAACAGATTGTATTACTTCTAAGATACAGTAATTAAAATTTTAAAAACTCACCTGATTTTTTATATATTCTTCTATTGCACGTATAGCAGAATCCGTTAATTTCACAAAAATTAAGTCTTTATTTTCACCAAAATTTTGCTGCGAAGATAACCCATACTGAACACCTGGACAGAGCGCCGCCATTTCTGTCCAGTGCAGTCCATTTCTCGTTTGGCACCAGCTGACGTTTATTTGTCAAATCAGCGTCTCTGTTCATAAACTCGTCAAATAAAATATTATTAATTCAAAATAATTTCAAAATAATTATTAGCAAATACTCACAGTGCGAATAAAAATGCTTTTGTTAATTAGGATCGATATATGTAATATATTTTGTAGTCACAGTAAAATAAGAGTTTGTATAGTTGCTCATATGACTCAAAAATGTCATTAACCAGATGGCAGCACTCACTAAGGAAGTGCAATGGTAAAAAAGGGTTCTATGTGATACGTTCATGTTTACCAACAGAATCAGCTGTTTTTGGGTGACTTTAACTGTTCTTTAAATTAAATTCGCCCTATAAAAATCAGCAGGATGAAGACTGCAAGTAAAAATATATTATGGATGTTTTGTTTAAGGTTTTAATGAGCAGGTTAATTAGTTTCATTGTTCAAGGTAAACGAATTTTGTAAAGGAAATAATGCTGAAACAAGGACTCCTACAAAGGTACATTACGTTTATTTAAATAAATTAAGTATTTGTATTAGATGTGGAATAGAACAACAAAATATTTGCTTTTGAAATCAGAGATTTTGTGTTAGGTAAGAAGAAACTTGTTCGTACAATTTATTATGGAGTTTAACCACAAATTTTAAATAAATTCTCAGTTAGTCCCTGGATGAAGTCAAACCATCGACTTGCACTACCAACTAAATAAGTATAAGCTCTCTTACCCCTTCGGCTACTACTGAATTAAATTAATTAAAAGTCGCAGGTAGTACAACCCCCGGATCCCTAAAGGGATGCTGCTCATTTAGGGATAACAGACACACCCAATATCTGTGTATGCTAAGATTAATTTTTGCTTTAGAAATATCAATCCCAGCTCCTTGATCATGAAGCCACTCTAGTAGTACTACTATACTGATTGAGCCTCCAGAAGCTTTGTTCGAATGAAATTTGATGAGGAAGAAAAAAAATTTAAATACTTCTTGCTTAAATGATTTTGACATGATCGTCTAGTTCAGTTTCCAGCTATCCAGTAGTTTTTAAATGAGCTACATGAACAAGCAATAAATATAGCGAGCGCTGTTTTAAGTCGAACGGACATCAAAAGGAAATCAAGTAATGACGTGTGTGGGTTATGCCCACTCCACCTGTAGTGAAAACCGTTATCAGTACTCCACATAAGAAATCACGTATGTACATTAGCTTTCCTTTAATGCCTGTTCGAATTGAATCAATTCTCGCTGTATTGTTTTGACATTTTTTCAATAATGGACTAGTAAAATTTAATATTTTTTATTCAATTATTTACAACAAAAATATAACAATTCAGATCATTTTTTCAACTTTTGCATCACCAGATTTTACAAAGACCTGTTTTATATATTTAGAAATAACAAATATGGATTTTCAATTTGTTTTTTCAATACCTGGGTAAATTTAGCTATTGTTGCTCCATCTAAGATTCGGTGGTCTGCGGACGCACTGATGTTCACAATTTCTTCGGCCACAACGTTTCCATTTTCATTAAACCTTGGTAACAACTACAACAATATAGAATCATGTTACACAGCAATAAAATAAAAAATAGAAATAGAAGATGATAACACTTAAATGACATGGTTAGTTTGTATATAGTCTACACTGTTTACTTATATTACTGTTTTTATGATATTACTATATGAATAATTTAACACAGTAAATTCTAGACAATAACAGATAACGTTGATTTAGATTCGAGTCCAGAGGCCCTAGCTGTGTTTCCACTTCTGTTAGTATCGATTTTTAACACTGCAATTTGTAAATTTACACTTAAACTAAATCTCATATTTTTTCTATTAATATCATCTATACTGTTTTAGAAAAGACAGTAAGATATTTATTGTTAGCATTTTGCAATTGCGTATTCATAACCACCAATGGTACAATTTTTTTTTTTTTTATTATATAAACATGTAGAGAAAAACTTACCTGGGAGCTTCCCAAAGCTATTATTGCTACTTGTGGGGGTAATATAATCGGTCTTGTATAAGTTCCACCAATCTAGAAGGTAAAAAATAAATTGTTATACTATCTACAATCTAAGTCACTCTAATTTGGCAGTTCTCTAACAGTTGGAGGTGGGCAATATCAAAGATTTTGGTGTCAGGTATAGATACCAAGAATGCTATCTCATCGATGTATCAATACTAAATTTTTGTATTGATGCCAAATGAAAGTATCAATGAACAGTATGGATACCTGGCATCGATATTGAGATATGGATACCATTGATACCAACAAATTTTTATCAAAACTGAAAGATCTAATCAATATCTATATATAGGGCGAGTTCAATTGATTCTGTATTGAAAAATAGTTTGCCCTATGAACAATTATTTCTTATGGGACTTGGTTTTTGAGATATAGGGCATTAAACTTTCTTTTCTTTTTAAATGTTTGATTGAATAACTATAGTGGTTAGACCACTTTTTATAAAATTTGGGTTTTGTTTATGTACAAGCCGGAGGCGAGTGCTATAAACCACATGAGTAAAATAAAACACATTTTAGTCTCGAGTTATATACAAAATTTTTTGTATCGCCATTAGAAATTAGAAAACAATATAAGTTTGTAAAAATACGGCAAATTGACAAAGTTACCTTGTCGTAATGACTAAGTTCAATTGCTGTTTCCATAGAAATCAATAATAAAACAACTAAATATTGAACAATTTAAACGTCACATTTGACATTCTACTTTACAATAATTATTATTTGGAACAAAATGAGTGATAGTGAGGAAGATTTTATTCCTAGTACTCTCCCGGAATTCAGGGAGCAAGCAATTGCTGTAACTTTAGATTTATTACCAGCGAAATCTAGAAAATTGTACGAAAAGAATATTATTTATTTATGCCACCAGTAAGAAGAAAACTGTAATATATCTGAGTCTCGTCTTTTGACTTATCTATCTGAAAAGCAAAAACTTTAAAATGTTCAAGTCTCTGGTCCAAGTTGTCGATGCTTAAAGCAGTTTTAAATGTAGAAAATAATGTGGATGTATCCAATTATCAAAAAGTTAAAGCTTTTTTGGAAAACACAATCCACTGGGTATAGGGCTAAGAAATCTAAAGTTTTTGACAGAGCAGATGTCGAACATTTTTTTCTAGAAGCACCAGATGAAAAGTTTTTAATGTTGAAAGTTATATTAATAATGGGCTTGGCTGGCGCTTGTCGTCGAGAGGAACTCTACAATATAACATTGTGAGAAAAGATTGCATTCTGGTTGTTAAAGTACCTGATTCGAAGACCCACATTGAAAGGATTCTTACGGTAATTGGTGAGACAGTTAATGGAATAAATCCACTAAATATTTATGATAAATATGCAGCTATTCGCCCTACTCATGTGAATCACAAAGGGGTTTTTCTTCAATATCGAGGAGAAAAATGTACGGTCTAACGAGTTGGTATTAATACATTTTCAAAAATACCAAGTATTATAGCTAAATACCTTAAATTATCTAATCCTAGGCAATACGGGTCACAGCTTTAGAAGATCTTAGGCATCACTATTAGCTGGTTCTGGAGCTGATATTCTTACCTTAAAACGTTATGGTGGATGGAAATCCTCAACAGTTGCTGAGGGATATATAGAAGATAGCCTCCAGAACAAAAAGGAAATTTCAAAACAGATATTTTCAAACAATACTACAGAAATGACTATGTCTGCCGATGTAGTCGTTAGTGAAAATCAGACCAACGACCATATTAATATAAATGAATCAAATATTTTTTGCACATCTGAACCTATAATTCCAGAAATATATCGAGGGTGTGGTGCGAAAACCCAATAAGTGACAAAAAATCGCAGAATAAGCTTTCATCGCCATCTATTATAATAATTTGTGCTCTTTTTAATAGTATATTCACATTATCTGATTTTCACATTTTAAAGAATTGAAGTATCCATAGGCAATACCAAGTAAGTAAATCTTGTGTATATTTGAAAATACCGAAAAGCCAATAAATAAACTAAATATGATAAATAGGCCTTCTTGAAACAAATTTGTAATTTTGCAAATAGCAAATGTCAATATACTGATGGGAATTTAGTAAAGTGGTTAAAATTGAAAAGGATAAAATATATTAAGGGGAGAAAAAGATTGTATATTCTTCAACTATGACCTTTCGGAAGAATTTAAATGTACAAAAGTTTATAATAATAATTCTACTTTAGGTTCGCCTAACAAACCTTTGACAAGATCAAGAAGATCCACACAAATATCTTGTTCATCCAATGAAGAACTGCCTAATACTTTAGAAAAATTGTACAAGTATGCCCTTCCCATAAGTGAAAAAAAGAAAAAAGATCTAATAAAGATGTGTAAAGACGACATCTTTCCTGAAGAGCTCCACGGTTGGATAAATAGTTTAAAAACTACCGAAAATCTTTTATATCGAGTACCGGATGTAGCAGTAGAAGACGTATCAGATGACGAAGAGGAGGTTTTGTTATAAAATTCATTATTATAAAAACTTTAAATATTTTAGTAAATAAAATGAACATTCCAAAAGCTAGAAGCCCTTTTTTAGTCCCCCGTAAAAAAATTACAAGTCAGTATTAAAACACGATAACATACACTAATTTCGGTTAAATGAAAACCCGATATTCGTTTGTTTTTATCTTAATTATTATTATTTTTTTTATTAATATTGTTTTCACTTGCCATAAAAAATGATAATTATTGATCAAATTAACTTATATTTTTTATTTAAACTGCTTAAATAGTTGTAAATTGCATTTTATTATCCACAAAAATATGCCCCCAAGTTACTAGAATTTTAAAATGCAATTATCTCCAAATTAATTTTTTGTCACTTATTGGGTTTTCGCACCACACCCCTCGATATATAAATAATGTTAGTAACAGTACTATTCATATAAATGTTCGTTAAATATGAATAAAATTGTTCATGAAATTTGTTAATAATAAATGTTTGATGTAAGAACTTTAATTTGTTGTCTGTTGACTAAGTTTTATTTCACACTGAAATAAAATTTCTTTATTTCACACTTTTTTCTTTATTTTTCACTTGTCAATAATGACATTGTTTTGATTCATTGAAACTGTCCAATAAATGTCATTTTAGGATAGTGGCATTACAAAAAAGATTTTAATATGCCGCCCCCATAGTCTATAGTTACGAGGACCCAGACCTCTTTTTTAAAAAAGAACTTCAACGTCAATGGATATGATTTTTTTAATACTCCCATATTTTGTGAGCAAAAAAATCTTGTAAATCTTCGCAATTGATCAGACATAATCTACAAGTAATTAGCACAAATCTGTTGTCCTAAAATCATTATCATCCGTGCTGGAGTTAATGGAAAAGAAAATGAGATGTCATATAAAATTTTCTGATTACAACTGTATTGAAATGGACTATGTATTGAAATTTCATTTAAAAAGTCTTAGGATACTCACTGTTCCAATATTTGATATTGCGAACGTCCCTTCGGTCAAATCTTTTGGCAAAAATGTACCATCTCTTCCAGATTTTATTAAACGATTCAGTTCTGTAGCAATTTCAAGTATACTTAAGCTTTCAACATTCTTTATTACAGGCACAGCAAGCCCAGCTTTTGAATCCATAGCTATTCCTATATTGTGATTTTTATGGTAAATTATATTTTCACAATTTTCGTCCACTGAGGCATTAACTATGGGATAACGCTGTAAGGCATTTGAGGTTGCTTTAACAAAAAATGGTAAAAAAAGATAACTTTATGTCCCTCAACTCTGGTAAAGCCTTAAGTGATTTTCTGAGTTCGGATAGTTTTGTTAGCTTTATTTCGTCGCTGTAGCCGAACGTGGGAATTTTCTATAAAAAAAAAAAAAACTAGGTTTACGTCACAATTTATTTTTATTTATTACCAAAGCCTCCGTCATTGTTTTGACCATTGCTTTCTGGAAACCTTTTATGGGTTCAGCGTTGTCTTCGGATAAGATTAGTGACTGTTTTGGTTCAGGTTTTTTCTGTAAGTATTCTAAAACGTCTTCTTTTAGTATTCTGCCACTTTTACCAGTTCCTTTTATTGATGATAGATGTATCTGGAAAATAATTACAACTGTTATGTGTGACGATACAGAATTATTAGGCAGCGGAAATATGTGCCATTTTGCAGGGCCGGTATTTATATAAAAAAAGTCCTATTATAGGAATACCGGATGTAATAGGATCATGGTACACCCCCTTTCTTTCCTTTAATTTTGAAGATAATTGATTGAAATTTGGGATATCCCATGTACATAATAAGCGGCATTTTTTGACATACAAGTGATTTTTTTTTCACTTCCGGTTTCGCCGGAAGTTCTACTAACTTTCGATTTTTAAATGAAACATCCTGTATATTATTGCATTTTTGAGTTCTGCATAATTTTCTGAATCCAACGATACCAAATAAGTGACATTTCAAATGTCAGTATTTTTTATAACATAATTTTTAATTTTCCAAGTGTGCCATGACGGTTCCGATTTATTCCAAATGACCCGTGTAATGCCGTCAAAAATACTAAATTACGTGATTTATGAGCAAATAAAATTCATCAAAATCGTTTTTGTGGGAAAACTCAATTTTTGCAAATGGAGCCATATTGGTACCGTGGTACCGACAATTTTTTTTAAATAAAGAAATCAAGGGGTGAAAGATCAGGTGACCTTGGAGGCCAGAGAGCGATTCGTCGAAATTACGGTTTCTCCGAGTCTCCGTTGAAGGTAATCAATAACTATCCTTGAATTATGGGGAGAAGCGACATCTTGTTGGAAATACATTCCCTGTCATAAATGGAAAGGTAATTGAGCTAAACTGTTCTCAATTTCATTTTGCAGAAATCCCAAGTATCCGGCACCAGTCAGGGTCCTTCAAATATTATTGGACCAATGATTCTACTACCGATTATTCCAAGCCAAACATTGAAACCGAATCGCAATTGAAAGTTGCCCTCCCGTAATAAATTTTGATTTTCTTGTTACCAATATTTTGTATTTTGTCGGTTAAATAATCCCAAATTTGTAAACCTAAACTCTTCCGAAAATAAAATCATTCCCAAAAAATCATTATGGTTCTGCACGTTATTCTGCAAAATCCAATCCAATCCATTCTATCCTACGTTCGTAATCATTTTCGTACAAGTGCTGGTGCAATTGGTATTCAAAAGATTTATTGTGCAAAATTCGGCTTACTGTTTGGTGCCTGATTTCCAGTTCAAACCCAATTTGCCTTAAAGAAACAGTCTTATCAACTTCTACTCGAGGAGCCAAAACATTAATTTCCGTTCCTTCGTCAAGAATGAAATTTTCTTCGGGATCATTGTTGTGCTCACTTTGGAATTGATTTTCAAGACGATTAAAATAATTTCTCGCTGAACATTGTCTATCAGGATATCGTTCGGCATAAAGGTGTCTAGCCGCAACGGCATTTTTTTACATTCCCCATAAATAATTAACATATCCACTTTCTCATCTATTGTATAAATTTGCGGCATTTTGAACACATTTAACAAGAATTTTAAACAATTTTTAAAGACACAATAAAAACACCGGCAGACCAACAAATGTTTGACAAGCTAAATATATCATTGTTTTCAAAGCCACCTTAGTTAGTTACTTCTTAACATTTAATTAGGGTTAACGCGCTTGAATTCACCACGAAAGGTGCTAGTGACGGAAAGGTCAATGTCACTGAACGTTAATGTTTACTATAGCCTTTTAACGCTAGTTTTTAGTAATTTTTATAAAAATTAGCTGAAAGACATTTAACATAATGATGGCAGAAGGGGAAAGTAGTAATTTACTTGCTCAATAGGGAAATTATTGTACTTATCAGAAGTGTCTTATGTCATTAAAGTTAGGTTATATCAAGAATAAGTATGATGAAAAAACTAATGTACATGATTATTACTCACGATTTTCTGTAGTAGACTCCTCTGGTAACGCATAATCGTCAGGATTAAAATATTTCTTACAAACACACGAATGTTTCGAAGGAATAAAGTTATCTCTATCAACCACTGTTTAAGACGATATTTGTCTCTCGGAAGCATATGTCCGCCTTTTATTTCCGAACAAAATAGAACTGCACAACACTGAGGCACAATTAACAAGGTTTTTTATTTGCTGGTGTACGAAATAATTATAATAATTTTTCCCGCGTCTAGAACAAAATTTTATATTCTTATTTTATTTTAGCTGTAATTCTGTTTGTATTTATGGCACATTTTAATACGACATATGAATAAATTCCTTATTAATAGTACTGTAAATGGTACCACGGTACCAATATGGTTCCATTTGAAAAAGATTGAGTTTTTCCCCAAAAACCATTTTGATGAACTTTATTTGCCCATAAATCACGTAGTTTAGTATTTTTGACGGGATTTCGATTTTTATAGCATTATACGGGTTGGAATAAATCGGAACCGTCATGGCACACTTAAATGGAAAACTAAAAATTATATTATAAAAAATATTGACATTTGAAATGTCACTTATTTGGTATCGTTGGATTAAAAAAATTATGCAGAATTCAAAAATGCAATATATAGGGTGTTCCATTTAAAAATCGACAGTTGTGTCACTTCCGGCGATACCGAAAGTGAAAAAAAAAATCACTTGTATGTCAAAAAGTGTCGCTGGAGAAAAGGGAGGTGTACACAATATAAAAATTTGTGGCGTGTTTATATACCAAACCTATAATATACACAATCAGTATTACCAGCATTGGGTCAGGAACCTGCAAGAAGCCTGGATAATCTTATGTAATATTGTACGTGGCTTGACACTTATTCCTCAGTTGGCCGGTGTTTGGCATAATATCCACTAACATTCTCTCATAAAACGCTCTTATCAATATTGCTAGTACAGTTAGAAAAGAGGAATTTTTTATGATTGTGTCTGTTCAAAATAATAATGTACCAGTGGCGGTTGGTGAAATTTATTTATGGCATATTTTAGTGTTGGAGCATAGGATCCAAGCGATACTTTATGGCGTTGCTATCAAGACTAAATAAAGAAGTTTTGAAAAACAATTTCTTTCTGATCACGGTTCAGTTCCATGACAGATAAAAAAAAGTATTTAATATGGAACTTTGTTAACAACTTCTTATCGACTGAATCATCGAGTCTTTCAACTTGAATATTTTCGAAACAACTTTTTCTATTGCTCTGAGACTCAGAACGATTCCATTCTCTAGTTAGTCATGGATGACTAACTAGCAGACATTTTTGTGCCATATTAGAAAAAGTCCGCTCTGCTCGCACAATGGCAAACGTCAACTTTCTGTTTACACAATCAGTTGAAAGCAAGAAAGGCCTACATTCAGTGACGGTCACATAAAAATACTTACGTTATGTTCCTTTGCTAATCTTCTTACAGATGGTATACATAATACTGGTTTGCTATCAATGCTTTCCTGGATGTCTAAAAAGTATATATTATTAGTTATTGCATTCAATAAGGTTATATTCAAAGTATCTACTTCTAAAATTTTCTACTTCTAAAATTTTCTCTCGGACAGTAAATTAATTAGGTATCAAACCTTTCTTAAAGTGAAACAGTAAATTTTATTTCACAACTTTCAAATATAAGTATTTGCCTGAATACTTTACCTTTAGCTGAAATTAAATCCTCTCTTTCAGGCAATTTCAGTTTTTCAGTTTGAATGTCTTCCTCTTCAGACGACGATGAAGATGATGATGACAATGATTCCTCCACTAAAAAGTATGCAAAGAAATGTATTTTGATACTTTACGATCCTGTAATCAACAGAATGTTTGCTCAAGTAGGCAATCGCTACAAATTGAGCGTCCATAAATCTTAATATAGCGCCATCGCCAATGGTAATCGCTATACAATACGCCATATTTACGCATCTTTTCAAAATAGTCATTTTTATACATTATGCCACGTAGTGTAAATAAAAAGGGCGTTGACTGATTTTATTTTGGCCTCATTAGCAATGATCAGTGCTCAGTTATTTTTTAGAATTTGTTTTTTAGTTTTTATATTTTTCAATAAACATTTTTATAATTATTTCATGTTATTTTTGCCCCTTCCTGAAAAATTGTTTAGTGGCGCCCATGCTTGCAAGCACTTTAGAAGTGTTTTTAGGGCCGATCTTCCCATCTTCCATTAAATTTGTTTAATAAATATGTTCCATGGAAACAATTATTAATACAATTGTATCCAAGGAAACTATCTAGTGAATAAATTTAATAATAAATTGAAAGATCGGCCATTCATATAATTTGAGGCATTGAATTTAGAAACACCCGTTATATCATTATCGAGCAGTGTAAGTTAAATGTTTTTTATATTCCATACCTTGATCTGTCTCTATATCTACTAGTGGTTTCCCAACCAAGGCAATATCGTCAATCCCATAGTGTAATTTCGAAATAGTTCCGTCATATCTACTCGTTATGGTCACAGACGCTTTATCGCTTTGAACTTCGCAGATATTATCAAATTGTGCAACTTTATCTCCTACGTTTACGAACCATTCCTTTACAACAACTTCTCTAATACCCTCACCAATATCCGACAGGGTAAATGCCACCTTTGCTGCCAAACTACTGCATCTATGAATTTTGTTGGAAAATATTTGATCAGTCTTTATTGCGTTTCCAACTTTGTGGTTTCGTCCACCCTAAAATTAATTAGAATCTGATATTATCATATAAAATAAGACCTCGTTTTATTTATTACTATAATATAAATAGTTGCCCAGTTTATTTTGTTAGTCTATCATATAGGTCAATGAGCAACGTCGGGGTCGGGAACCATAGGCGCCAACTGCCCGGATGCTACAGGGTCGGATTACCCAGCTAATGGCCAACAATATTGTAATTGTCTTTTACACCCAAACTAACAGATCGGCTTAGAGTAGGCATCATGACTATGAATTAGCGTAGCTTAGATTAAAAGTGAATAATTCACAAGTCTGTCTCGAAGAGTCAACTCAGTCAAGTAAATCACAGCTAACTGATTATTGACTTTTTTGAATTATACCTTGTTCGCTCGCAGTTTGCGTCGCAGTTTTACTTCTTGATCAGATCTTGTCACGTAGAGAGTTGAACGAGCCGATTCTACTCAGAAATCGGCGAACTAAACTCGGTATCCTATTGCTAATTTTTGTTTTGCGGTGGAATGGATCTTGTATTCATGCACGTTGGAGTCGATGAACTTTTGTCGCGGAAAGTGATCTGCCAGGCTGGCCACAGTCACACAGTACTTTTTTGCGACTTGCACGTGAATTCTTAAACAGTTCAGCTCACTGCTAGTGAACTCTTTAATGAGAGTCATAGTCGCTAAGTTGTCTCATTTCTACCTTAAATATGTTTTGTAGTCGCTTGTGTTCATTGTTCATAAGATTTATTGATTATTATACTTATTTCTAGTGCAAATACATATACAGGAAGGGTAAAATAGGCCTGTGTGGTTACCCAGTGCAGAACATTCTGAACATGAGTTAAAGATGGGCATAATAATTATGGACAGAGATGTAGTGTACTATATGATTGTTATGCCTATCTTTAGCCCATGTTCAGAACCTTCTGGACTGGGCAATCAAACAGACTTTATATTTGTTTTTTATGCTTCCCGAATATGTATTTACACTAGAAAAAAATAGGATAAAGAGTAAAGCTTCCCCCACACCGACGCGGCCACGGTAGTGGTGGCGGGCGTGATGTCGGTCAAAAGTAACACACACAAACATATGTATCAAATCACACTAAGCGCGGATAAACCGACTCATCCACATTGCCAGTGCGGATGACGGAAATCGAACCCGTAGCTACACAAGTCACACTTGCCATCACACGCTCTAGACAACTACTTCACCGAGTGAGAGAATAAAACTTGTTAAAGTTCTAATAATTATTTAAAATGGAAGATATATAAAGTAGGTAGTACATATTTATTGACAAGTGTTTTATATATAACTAAATATTTCAAGAAATATTAAAAGTTTCAGTATTGTTACTTAACAAGTTTTACACCCGAACAACTCAGTTATTCTGTTTGTATTGGATAAGTTCATTCGAAAAACACCTTTGCTTTGGGATCATCATCCCAAAATTAGTGACATTTTTGATTTTAAATAGTTTTTCAGAATAATGTCGTCTCTCTTGGTGAGCACCCGGCGAAAATTTCAAAACTCGGCACCTATGTCCAGGAACTGAGAAATAATTAGTCATTAACACGCTTTTTATATTAGCTTCACTTGTATGTTTGTTTGTTTGTTTGTTTGTTTGTAACCGACTCTTTGGACTCGATTTTGACCCACTTTAAACGGACAGATTTAATTGAAACTTTGTACACTTACGAAGAACCGGTAACAATACAATAATTTGATAAGTTTATATCATTATCCTGATCAGGATCGTCAGAATTAAATAATTTCCTTTCCTCACGTATCCTCTGCGTGAGATCAAGTGGCTTATTACTGTTAGTACATTCCGTGATTCTCAGTTCGTTCGATGGCCGAGCGGGTTAAGGCACAAGTCTTAGTCGACGCGAAACGACGGACTCCTCGGGCGTGAGTTCAAATCTCGTCTATGGCTGAAAAAAAAATATATATTTTTTTCAGAAGTATCTGTTGGATCGTAATATGTTATAATATCAGCATCAATAAGCAATATAAATATAGTTTAAAAAAAACTAAAAAACACGCTTTTAAAGCACATCAAACTAAAAAAGTGAAAAATAATTATTAATATAAACTGAAAACAATAATGAACGAAAAATACTAGTATTATTGTGAAAAAAAGCGTGGGGCGCTTTGTGCCATATATTTCGTATATCGAGCAACCCACGCTTTTTTCACAATAATATTAGTATTTTTCGTTCATTATTGTTTTCAGTTTATATTAATAATTATTTTTCACTTTTTAGTTTGATGTGCTTTAAAAGCGTGTTTTTTAGTTTTTTTAAACTATATTTATTTTTGTAATATATGTGAACTATTTAAGCGGTCTTTTGCGTTTTGACGCCCCTAGACAATTGCTTATTTTGTCTATTGGATAATCCGACCCTGCATATCTTTCAGGGCGGATATATCACATAAAAATTCGAATACTATGGGATTCCAACTGATTGAATCTCATCTGCTTAACAGAATTAATGGCGATATATATTAAGGAATTAAAATTGTTTTTATATTTCCCTTTTAAATTAATTTTGAAAAATAAATGACTACTTCATATTTGAATTATTCTTTTCACATAGAAATAACAAATGACCAATATTTGAATTGCCCTTTTTATGTATTTGAATTGCTCTTTTGACAACACTGAAAATGCCGCCCCTAAAATAATGCCGCATGAGGTGGTCGTCCCACCCAATGAGTCGACCCTGCAAGGATATTTAGGATTTCATCACGTCATGGGAAAATATGTTTGACTATATATTCAATGAAAATTTAAAATATATATCAAAGGTGGCAAAAGTAAAATTTTTTAAATACCTATACGGTTAGATCATTGTTGTCACAACATTTATAAACAAAAACAATCTGGCGAAATTGGTACCTAGGTATTTATAGACATTGATCACTTACCAATAGCTTACTCTTTCCAAATGCACTAGGTAATCTTAAGATTTTCTTGTAAGGAATTGACATGATGACTAAACTTTTTTGTATCTAAATGGCGTTGAAAACTTTTAATTTAAACTTCTTATCATTTGTTTAAACAATTCAAAGGAACAGATAATTAATTAAGCAATCACCACTGGTCTATTAATTCAATTTATGCGAATTTACTAACATCGATCAAGTAATATTGCAGGTTTTTTATCGGTTATACGGGTAAATTTCGTGTTAAAAGTCCATGGTTATTTAAAAAATATGTATATGTGTTAAATATTTCTGATGATTTTTAATACTGTTTTCGTATGGATATATTTTGGTAAGCGATTAAAACTACATTATAATAAATGTTATCACTCAGTAAAGATACACGTCTTTCCTATTAGGAGCAGAGGCGTACTTAGGATTATTACTTTACCCTAACAGTAGAATATTTTCTAAATATTTTATAATGGTTTTCAATACTGCTGAACTATTTTGTTATAGAAACATTTTGAAAATATTCAATGGAAATATTTTATATATTCATCTTCGTAGGAATATTTCAAAATATTTTAAATTGTTTATAAAATATTATTAAAATATTAAAGTATGTGTTTAATTTTACCGTTTATGCATAACTAAGAAAATGTTTTAAAATATTTCTTCCACTACTGGCATGCCACTTTGTCATTCCTTAGAAAACAAATATAGTTACCAGGGGCGTCGACTCCGTGAGTGCTCGGGAGCTCCAGCACCCACGAGAAGTAAATAGTGAGTGCGGAGCACCCAAAACTACTATCTCAGCTAGAAATATTGAACCCTGACTTCAAATGCGCATAGGTTGCACAAAAAGAATCGTACAATAATGAATCAAATATAAGCACATAGCTAAAGAGTTGTTAATTTACATTCAGAATATGAAAACAATAATAAATTTATCGTCTTTAATATGAACAATTAAAGATTGAAAAACTATAATTTTTTGGGTAAAAAAACGACTGTATTTTTAATAAGGCTGGGAATTTTCCAGATTTTAGTATTCGAATATTCGTTCGAAAAAATATTCGAATATTCGAACTATTCGGATATTCGAATATTTGTATTATTCGAATTATTTGAATACCTTTTCGAATAATTCCAATACTCGAATAATCCGAATTGTTCGAATAGGCATCCGAATAATCCGGGTCCTCGAATATTCATTATTAATAGGTATAACACTGAATACTAGTGAATAGTGAATACCTTATTTGAGTATTTGGTTGGATAGACCACAATAATAGTCGTGACGTAATCCACTAAGCAGGCAATTTGATTTGCTTTCCATACCCACAATAGGGTATGTCACCTGTACATGTGCTTTAAGGGTCACAATTATTTAGTTAGTATTTTATTTTAGGATTGAGGCGCTATTGTTCACATTTAACTATTGAAGCTTAAATAAAACAAAAACAGCTAGTTTATTATACTTCTGTGTCATAACTATTTTTCCTTTTCAAAAAAAAATGAAAGTGCTCTAAAATTAGAATGTTTAAAAAAGACGCAGATTGTGAAGGTAAAACAAATACATGAAAAGTCAATAGTTAAATATTTACAGGTTTTCTAAAATTTAAAATTTAATTTTAACCCCTGCCTTAGTACAGCAAGAATAAGGTCGAGGCGAGAAAGAGATGGAATAGTTTGACTGGGAGTAAAACGTGCCACTAATGTGGTCCATTTATATATTTGAATTTTAGAATAGGTACCTACCTATACCTACCATCTACCTACTTTGGTGGGATGCATACTGCATACCTATTCGTACATAATTTAATAATATATTTTAATATTCAAATTTACTCAAATATAATAGAATATTCGAATACTCGAATATATTCGAGTACTCGAATATTCGTGTACATAATCAATGGCAGATTCTAGGCAACAAATAGTGACGATATGACTTAACTTACCTCTATGCGAAAATGCTTCCAAAAATTTGTATGGGCCTTTAAAGTCGAAAATAAAAAATGAAAAATTTGCTCTAACTCTGGAGTCCTTGTAAGATATCTTCTTTAAATTTGGTACAATATAGCACTAGTAGTAGTTCAATATTTTAAGTAATTATGATCAGTTTATCTCGATTCAAAAGATGAGAAGTGGGGGTCATTTTTGTATGAGCACACCTATGGCAAACAAATTAATTTTTTTTGAAAATAAAATTCAATTTTAAAAGTTTTTTTACTCTTATCTTTTTTTCCTACGTGTTTTAATTTTCAAGGAAAATTATGATTAAAAATTTAAATCCTGCAATTTTGCACGTAACAAAATCTAAACGATTTTATTAGGTGCAAAATTGCCTTTCGATAACTTAATAACTTCAACCATATTATGTAATGAAAATAGTTCATGGTATACCAAAATTTTCATAATAATTAATAATAATAATAATAATGTCTTATTCACAGACATTTCTTTTGCAAAATCTCAGATTTTGTATGTTTATTTTACTGATTAGTGATTTGATTAGTAAAAGGAAATAAGAGAAAATATACAATAACTAGAGTAGGTGCGTTAGAAAACAACTGACAGTCGCTGATAGTAAACAATGTATCATTGTTTTGTTTATGTCAAATTCTTTACTCATTTCTTATTAATACTGCATCTTAGTTAGTGCTCAATTTTCTAAAAAAATAAAATGGCAAATTACACTTTTGCAGAGATAAGTAATATGCATTTAGTATTAGGTAAGTTGGGATATTAAATAATTTAATTATGTATCATTAAAGCATCCGATTTTAAGGCGAGAGCCATAGAATAGAGCTCTTGCAGCTAGACGTTACGCTGCAAAGTACCCGAATAGGCACACACCAGATCGACGTACTTTCTTGGCAATAAACCGTAGATTAAGGGAAAGTGGTAGCTTTAAAGAATTCAGAGTAGGAAACTGTGGGCGACCTCGAATACGCGAACCCGACGCCGAGGAAAGGGTATTAGGCCTCATTGACGAAAATCCTGATAGAAGTAATAGGCATTTAGCGGTTGAGGTAGTAATGTCCCATATGGCAGTCTGGAGAGTGTTACATGAACAACAGCTGTACCCCTACCATGTTCAAACTATTCGAGCATTACAACCAGGAGATTATGCCCCTAGGCTTGTATTTTGTAGATGGTTGCGACGAAAGAATTTAGAAACTGATAACTTCGTTAAGAATATTTTGTCAACGGATGAAGCTACTTTTACTAGAAATGGCGTGATAAATCATCACAATTCACATTTATGGGCCGACGGAAATCCGAGAGCAAAAAAAGAGACGCATTATCAGAACAATTTTTCAGTTAACGTATGGGCAGGAATTGTGGACAATTTTTTAATTGGACCATTTTTTCTACCACACCGTCTGTCGGGGACAGAATATTTAAATTTTCTCCGAAATGATCTCCCCAATCTCCTTCAAGAAGTAACATTACCGATACAAGAGAACATGTGGTTCCTTCAAGATGGGACACCCTCCCATTACAGTCGTGAGGTCAGAAACTTTTTGGGGGAACAATTTCCAGAACATTGGATTGGGCGAGGAGCAGAAGCACCCATAAAGTGGCCTGCCCGCTCGCCAGACTTAAACCCCCTTGACTTTTGTTTTTGGGGGTTATATGAAAAAAAAGGTCTACTCTGTGTAAGTTGATAGTGTCGAACATCTCAGAGAGAGAATTATAAATACTGCAGATAGTTTTCGCCAGAAGCAGCAAGTTTTTAATAAAATCAGATTTTCGTTTTTGAAAAGATGTGTTAAATGTATTGATGAAGGCGGAAGTCACTTTGAGCACTTGCTAAAGTAATAAAATAAAGCCTGAATAAATTTCTGTTCAATTTATGAAATTTTAAATTATTTAATTAGGTAATTGTGTTGTTTATTTATTTATAAAGTAATTATTTAAAATAAATTGTTTACAATAAGTTCCAAAAAAAGTTATTTTGTTAAAATTAAATTGCTTTTTTATTCAGAGGACACTATTTCATTCGATTTAAAAGTCTTATCGCAAAAAAATTGTTCAATTCTGCTTTAGAGTCTTTTAATTCACAATTCCAATAAGCTAAATGCTTGAAAACTAAAGCACGTAGAAAAAAAAAGGTAAGAGTAAAAAAAACTTTTAAATAAAATTTTATTTTCAAAAAAAATTATTCTTTTGCCATTGGTGTGCCCATAAAAAAATGGGGGGGGTAAATGAGTCACATGACCCCCACTTTTCATCTTTTGAATCGAGATAAACTGATTACTTACTTAAAATATTGAACTACTACTAGTGCTATATTGTACCAAATTTAAAGAAGATATCTTACAAGGACTCCAGAGTTAGAACAAATTTTTTATTTTTTATTTTCAACTTTAAAGGCCCATAAAAATTTTTGGAAGCATTTTTGCATAGAGGTAAGTTAAGTCATATCGTTACTATTTGTTGCCTAGAATCTGCCATTGAGCTTATGACATGCTTTTTTGTTACACCCTGTAGTACAAGATATTTGGCATAAAAATACATTTTTTGACCGTACCAGACCCAAAAACACACTTCCGGGTTAATCGGAAGTACAGGGTGTCCCAGCTACGATGTCATTCGCGATTTTCTCGATAATATTCAAGACAAATTCGTAGTAGAAAAACTAATGTGATGTAGTTTTTTCCGTGGAATCCGATACCGTCAAGAAATAATCTATTGAACATGAAACAAAAAGATCAAAATGGCGGATTGTTATATTGTTTTGTTATAGGGTATTACTGAAACAAATTCCGTATATACAGTTCTTTTGTATCACTTCCGGTTTGGCCGGCAATGAATTTTTCTTCCAAAAAATTTTGAATCTCCCAATATCCTTTGGTTGCATTCAACAGAACATTCAATTATCTATCAAAAATATATTTTGAGATATCTCTAACCGTTTACGAAATACTAATGGTTCTTTATATATTTTTGATGGATGATTGGATGATTGTTCGGTTGAATGCAACTAAAATATATTGGGGGATTGAAAATTTTTGGAAGAAAAAATAATTTCCGGCCAAACCGGAAGTCATATAAAAAAACTGATTATACTGAATTAGTTCCAGTAATACCAAAAATATAATATGATTTGATATGATTTTGATTTAAAAAAAAATCGGATTTTCGGCCATAACCTTTTTGTTTGATGTTCAATTGTTTCTTTCTTGACGGTTAAATAACATAGTTTTTGTTGTTACAAAAGCGATGTTATTTAACGTTCATAAGAGGATAATTTGCATAGAGGGTACATACACGAATTTTGTCGTCGACTAAATGGATCAGAAAATCGTAGTTACACACTGGACAAAAGTTTGCAAGTTTAAAAATACAACAAATAGACGCTATGTATAAAATAATTTTTAAAATGTCGGTTTGATTACAAATTGGCTGTTTTTTGTTTATTCTCTAAATTGAGCTGATTATTCTCTAAATTGAATTGATTATGGAGTTTGAGGACCTTTTGCAAATTGGGCGTGACTATTAAATGCGTCGTTGTGCAATAAAGTAATTTCGCACTAAATACTGAATTATGGTAAATTGAAAAGGACAATACGTGTGTTTAAGGCGTGTCATGTGTTGTAATAATTAAAAAAAAAATTTTTGGTCTTTTTTCATTGATAATAATTTATCTGTCAACACAATAGTATGCGTATATTAAAAACAGCATTGTTGGATTGACCAAAATGTCCTAAATTCGCATTTTTTTTCACTTTAATTTTTATCATCACAATGACGGATAACAGTAAGCACGTTTGTCCAGGAGCTGGTCTTGAAAAAAATTGCGGAGTTATGTTAAGCAACCTCGTTGTATGAACTGCTTATAACATCTGTTAAACTAACCCATAACCATTTGCATTATCTTAACGGAAATAGTAGAATATAATTTAAACCGAATTAAATCCTTGTTCAAAGGACGTTCTAATAAAGTAGTACGGATTAATCGTTCTATTCAATTCATATATTTTTACATGGACTTTCTTATGAACAAAATGGAGTTTAAACCGAATGAAATCTTTGCTTAAACGACGGACGGTCGTTTGAGCAAGGATTTCAGACGTTTTACTAAAGATGTACATATTAATCGTTCTACTGATGTCACAATTCATATATTTTTAGATGGACTTTTTTATGAAGAAAATGTACGGCATTATGTGAACAGTATGTGATGTTTCATGTTTAATGTGTAAAATATGTTCTAAAAATCAATATTGTTACCAACATTACGACAAATCCAAATTTACAGTACCTATGCATGTTCATACTTTTGAAGGGGCAACACGTGTATCGATCGCCCTGTTCGGCGCCACTGAAGTAGAATTAAATAATGCTACTTCAAAGGTCAATATTCCAATAAATGTATTATTACAAAATAATGTTCTGTGATTAAAAGTTATTAATACGGGTACAATAGTGTACATTATGGCTGCGAAATTATTTAAATCTGTTATTCTCGGAGCACCTGCATCAGGAAAAGGAACGATTTCTGGACGCATTGTTAAAAATTTTAATTTAGCTCATATTTCAAGCGGTGATAAACTACGGCAGCAAATACAAGAGAAAACACGTACGTATCTAATGATTCTTTATGAACAGACATTTTATCTATAAAATTATGTACCTTTTCGACGTTATATTTGCAAGAGATCTTGTAAAGAAATGTTTGTTTACGTTGGAAATTTATTTCATGTCAAATATTGGCGGGATATATGAAACTGGTAGTCCGTATTAATATTAGGTGTGTTCTTTCTAACTGAGATCTCAGCTAATCTAAGTTGTTTTACTATTACACTGCATAAATAAAAGCATAATTTCATTTGATGTAGCCTCCAAATTGTTGCAAATAGCGTAAACCTTGTAAATTTCTATTCAATTGTTTTGGCAGTCTCCTGTTCAAACGTTTAAATTTCTTGATTGCATTTACCAATTTACATTGTTGTGAGAAGTAGTCAGGACAGGCTTTAGTAAATTCCTATGAACTGCATTACTCGTTTTAGTTTGATTACATTTGTTAAAATTTCAGT
The DNA here is from genome assembly GCA_029963845.1 of Rhamnusium bicolor. NCBI lineage: Eukaryota > Metazoa > Arthropoda > Insecta > Coleoptera > Cerambycidae > Rhamnusium > Rhamnusium bicolor. The sequence goes on from JANEYF010004078.1 coordinate 80,733, forward strand.
CAGTACTGATTATTAAAAGAAAATAATATATTTAGTTATAAGAAATTGTAACAATAATAATCGACTTTGTTAAAGAAAAATGCACATACGTTTTTTATATTAACATAGAGTCGAAATATGTTTTAAAATTGTGTTTGTGTTTTAATTTGTTTCTCTGTTAAAAAAAATTATATGACATTAGAGTATAACATTCTGGATAAGTAAATTATCAATTTTTTACATTATTTGAATTAACAGATAATTACATTTTTTGTTTAAAATGATAAAGCGTTCTTAATTACTTTTAAAGCACTCATGTTCTTTATAAACTTCCCAATGTAATTCATATGAAGCTATTGTTTTTAAATTTCTCCTAAGTCGAGAAATTATATGGTATTTTTAGCCTGTAGAACATTTTTTAAATGTGTGATTTAAATAATAGAATGAGACTGTGTATAGCAAGGTAGAACCAATACACCATAGTGCCTTCTTATTAAACTAAAGTCACCAGTAATTCTTATAAAACAATAAAAAAATCTAACTGTATCTCATCTAACTATAGATAAGGTATTAACGTTGTGAAAAAAGTTTCAAATTATTATTGGAATGGACGTTTTGAGATAATCTGTCCGAATCACTATGCCGTTTGTGTGTACATCTATGAGCCTATATGAGTGTCTGCTTGTAATTATTGACCTGTGATGTGATACGTGTTTCTCGAGGGCGGTTCAGCCTAGAAATCTGACTCTTTACATACCTACATTATCTGGCTAGTCCAAGGTAGAGACCTACCTGATATTAATAAAATTGATGGAACAGGGCACTATCATGACGGCTTGTTTAGTTTAATCAAAACAATTTTCAAATAAAAATGAATAATTCGGTCGAAAATGTATCTTGAACATCTTTCGCCAGATTAACAGTTACCGAGGAAAACAATGCTAAATGTAATTTTGCGGCTGACCGAAAAATTTAATAAAAATTACAAGTAAAAATTAAATTATTATTTTTAATGAAAATTATTTATTTTCTTCATTTCAAATTGGATGATGAGAACGGACTTTGGATAAGTGAACTCAACTGAGTCTGATTTTTTTTTCAAACACGATACTGGTTTTTTTGTTTCAGCAATCGGTGTAGAAGCACAAAAGTATATACTGGCTGGCAAACTGGTACCTGATGGAACGATGATAAAATTTATATCTAGTGAGCTGAGAAAGGTTTCAAATCAATCTTGGCTTCTTGATGGTAAATATATTATACATATTTATATTTTGTTGAATGAATAAGTATAAATATTTTCGTTTTATGTGCAAAGATATGAAAATTTATTAAAACCAATTCGTCTTTATATTTTATTTTATTTGTTTTTTTTTAATCCTTTCAGATAAATTGTAGGTTATAGATTAGAGCTAAGAGTACGTACGAACATTCTGTTGTCAAATGTTTATCCACTTTTAATGTTTGATCTATTACACAAATTAAATAGTACACATTTAATGCCTTATTTAATTATTCATTCTTTAAAAAAATACCGTAAAAACAATTTTATAAACTTCTAATTTAAAAAATAGTAACTAATATTTTAAACTAAACCCTGTTTTTATTTCTGTTAAGGTTTCCCTAGGACTTTAGCCCAAGCTGAAGCATTATGGGAAATAGAAAAAATGGATCTGGTTATAAACTTACAAGTGCCATATGAAGTAATCATTGCGAGAGTAAAAGGCAGATGGATACACTTACCGAGCGGACGCGTATATAACGAGGATTTCAACGCGCCCAAAGTTCCCGTAAGTTAAAACACAATAAGCAAACAAATAAATTACACTTTATTTCCTAAGGGTAAAGATGACATAACTGGAGAACCATTAGTACAGAGAGAGGATGATAAGCCTGAAGTAGTTTTAAAAAGGTTGGAGCAATATGGTAGGATGGCGGGACCATTAATCACATATTACGAAGGCAAGGGAATTTTAAGAACTTTTATTGGGGAAAGGACAGATGAAATTTGGCCTAAAGTTTTGGAATGTTTAGAGACTTACATACCACGTCATAAAATTTCTCAGAAATCTTCCCAATAAAACATTTTATAAGTTATATATACCTAACCATTGTCAGTAAAAACCGTTTGCATTCTTCATTTTTGTTATGTATAGAACAGAAATAAATATTTTTAAGAAAGTGCTTATTTTTATGGATTTAGTGAGTAGCGTCTAAATTCTAATTTAGAGACCAGTATTTCATGACAAAATTGATAAATTCAGTTTTATTTTATGAAGGATGCGGTTGACTATCTGTGTTAGTTTTAAAAAGATTGGTGCAATTTGAGAACAGGGCAAGGAGCATTTAAAGGAAATAGTTTTGTAACTAAACTGTGTTTAACTGTTACATTTACGTGTTCACGATTTCAAATATTATCTGTAAAAGCGACGACGACGACTGCAATAAGGAGATGAAACGGCTAATTTAGCCTGAACAATCTAAAAAAATAGTTAATATGAACTAAAAAGTTACTATTTGATAAACTCTATAGATAGATGATATTCTTAAAGTAAAATAAAGTGTCTGAAATAATTTTGTTCCTAATTAGTACATGAATTATGGGCAGAAACCAGTGATGTCAGATCTAGGTTTGTCTTTCAAATAGGGAAATGGGGAATTCAGCGTATCTTTTAAAATTTTAGAGAATTCTAGGTATTTTTCTGTATACTAATGTAGGGAAATAAATCTACGGATCTTTTTAAAGCCCGCCTAAGTATTTTCAGTGGGAAAAATTTCTTAGATCTGGCATCACTGGCAGAAACCCTATATGGTGTGTTCAAGTTTGTAAAAATTCTAAGAGAGATCCTACACCTAATAGTTATTTATGCACAATGAGAGCGGACTAAGTGCGTTAGTCCCAGCATTAATAGTGTTTCCCGTGCGCAGCGAGGGAAACACTTATGTAAGGGATCACACACTTTACGCCCGATGTGCATATATGTTTTGTACGAACGGGCACAATTTTTATTAAAAAAAAAAAAAATTAAGTAAAAGTAAAAGCTACGTTGCGCTATGTTTGTATTGTTCATTGGTTTCCATGGCGACTATAAATCTATCAGAAAATAACCGCTCGTTTTACTCCCTGTTGTGAGGCAATAAAATACTATGTTAATCTCGTTTGTAACACAAATACATTAAAAAAAAACTTAAAATTTAAGCCAGCCGATGTGGAGATGGATAAATTTTATTTGATATTTTTACTTTTGATACACTTAGCAATCTCATCATAACATGATTTTAAGTTAAAAATGCATTTAAAAATGGTTGTTGATTCGTTGTTATATTTTTGGGCAAATATTTCTGAAAACTGAAATAAATACCGACTAAACCTTAACCTAGTAAGTTAAAATTTGAACGTGAAGAAAGGATATATCTTCTAGTTATGTGAATTTGTCGTGTTAATAAAATTGTTGCAACAGCTTTTTTATAAAATTATTTTTCTTTTTAACATTTTGTGAGTTCGCCCCTGTCCCAATCATTTTCTAACATTTTAAAGAGGAAGAAGAAGAACAGCGGTGTTAACCTCAACTTGTTTAAATCTATTGTATTTAATTAATAATCAACTAATTATGCTCGAAATTCAAGACTTCCGTGATTTTTCAATTTCAAATTGGTATGAAAAGTTCAAAGATATTTCATTGAAGACTCTAATTATAGAATTACCAGAAAATTTAACACAGAAACTTTTGTCAAACGAATGTGAGGTTACAATAGAAGACTGCTCTGCAGAGTTCCTAGACAAATTAAAAAATGCCTTAAATACCTTAGACAAAAATGCCTTCGTAAAAAACAATTGGCATGCTCCAACGGACGCTCGAATGTTCAGTTTTGGCAATACGTTAAAGGTAACTAACCTAGACGATATAATACTATATTTTACAACGTCCAGTATAATATTGGAAGACCTGGGTAATGTTAAGGTACTCCCGTTTTGTTTAGCACTTAAAAAGTGGATAAACATCCACCCTGCTGCAGAATTCCGTTGTATAATAATCAATAATGTATTACGGGGCATAACTCCAAGAGACTGGCCAACGTACTATGCTCACTTCAAGGAAGAGGGGCCACAAATTATAGAGCAACTTACAAATTTTTATAATGAGAATATAAAGCTGAAGTTTTCTCGTAAGAGTTATGTTTTTGATGTTGTGTTATCGTATCCTGATAAGCCATTTATCCTTGACTTTGGTGCATTAAATAGCAAGACAAATTTATATGCGTTTACGTGGAAAGAAATACAGCCTTTGATAAATAGAGAAGACCCTGATGATATCGCTCCTGTTTTTAGGTATTTGGAAACAGATATTGGGATAATGACGAGAACTGCTGCGTTGAATAAATTTGCCAGGTCACAGACGTAATATATAAATATGAATGTTATGTAATTGCTAACATCCTTTTTTTTTTGTAACAAAATATTTTTAAGTTTGTGTAAATGTAGTTTTGCTTAAAGATTGTGATGTGGTAGAACTACTGTTGGTTGAATGGTTTCATTTGCATAGAGTTAATTTTTCATGAATTTTTTTTTGTAATTTTTTTTACAAGTGCATTGATTTTTATAACGTCTTTGAAGTTGTTTTAAATGGTAATCTGAATTTTTTTTAAGCTCTTCAGTAGAGAATATTTTCCTTTTCAAGACTTATGGTGGGTTGCCACCTTTTAGAAATCGACTGGAGATTTTCAAAATTGTGAAATAAGCACAATAATGCAGCAAAACATATAATCAATCAATGGAAATGCTGTATTGTCAGAAAAATACAAAATGTTTTTTGTTGACAAAGCCGAACCTTAATCCTAATGTAAAACATTGGTAAAAGATAAAACAGTACCAGAAAGTACAGCACATATAAAGGACTAAACAGGGTGTCCCTAAAATAGTGTACAGCACACACCTTGCATAGAAATTTTAAATCTAGTCTAATTATAAAACAATCACGTATGTCGAGCAAACAAACAATTTAGTCAATTTCAGAATCTTGAAAATAGTCATTCAATGAATAATATGCCATTTTAATCTATAATTTCTTTACTTCTTTTTTAAATTTGTTTTTATTTACAATTTGCCTCAGATTTACAGGAAGATGATTGAATATCTTTTTACTATCATAAAGAATTGAGTTTTTTTTCTGAGTAGATGAAGAAATAGGATATAATGTAATGTATAATGTACGTAACTAGTGTTTATATCACGTTTAAACTTTTTATGCATAAAATAAATATACAGGCCAGAATCATAATTTCAAATTTCAAAAATAATGGTCTACACGAGTCTCTTACTTTTGGCTTACACATATATTTTATAGCTCTTTTTTACAGAAAAAAAATTTTATTGAATAAATATTGCGAAGAGAAACCACGAAAACAAATGTCATAACGTAAGTGAAACTATGAGTGAAAAATAAGCACTTATTGTGGTAGCCGTATCTAATTTTTAATTACAGGAACAAAAAACCAACATGAATTCTGAATGAATATCTGGGTATAGACTCGCATATAGCTCTTATGTTTAAAGTGATACGGAGCATATTCAGTAGTTTATGCCTACCTAATAAAATAACCATATTACTGAATTTTCAAAGTTCTGATGACAAAATTAGACAGGTGGCAATCCTAGTAATAAATAAAACTATATGGAGTTACATAAGAGACCAATTATGACATTTACATGAAAGCTACATCTAGATTGTATAACAGAACTCTTGAAAAAATCTTTAATTTTTCAGGATATTCTTCCTTTTTCCAATCTTTTAAAGATTATTTTGGTCTATTTTAATCTTTCATACTAAATTTCAAACTTGTGATTGTCATTTTTGCCATTTTATTGGTGTGATCTGGACTCCATATTTTCAAACATGAATACTTCTAAAAGTATTTTGAAATCTTTCACAGATGTGAGTAATTTGCTTGTTTCATCGTGGATAATTGACTTTCCTTATTTATACTGCAGTTTGTAGTTGTAACCACTTTTAAGTGACTAATGCAATATTTTTGGTGATATTATTGTTGGTGTAGTCTATTTGGTGCTTATCATCCAAGAAATAATTTATGATAATGAAAAATGATAAATGGTCTACCATACAAATTATGATATTTTTAATCTTAGTCTGATGTAGCATAATTCGTGGCTATTTTTGTCGCATCACATATTCCCTGTTTATATTTAAATATCTTTAAATATGTTACATGTTTCTTTGTATTTAAAAATATCTCTTAAGCCTGTTGTCAAAAAAGGTAGTCATTAAGAGATAGTTTTAAATAATTCAAATATACAGTTTTTAAAACGTATAAACAAGGGTAAATATTTTGATGAAATTTATTTACATGTCAGCAAATTGTTTATTGTTATATGCATGCAAAAAAATTAATTGTTAAGTCAAGTATATGGAATAAATAACCTTTTTTTTTCTTCGTTTTAACCATAAAGGTTTATTTGTAAGAGTTATATTAAAAAATATGACATTTTATTTGTTTCTATTTGTGCATTTCTAGAAAAAACAAAATAATTATTAGGTATTACATAAGCAACCTATTAAACCCAATATGATAATAATGATTAATATCTATAATTTCTTATATTTTGTACTGTCGTTATCTAAATGCGCTGGTAAAAAAAGTTTTAGATCGATAATAAGTCAAACACGACATTTCAAATACATTTTATCTCAAACTATTAAAACAACTACTTCACCCAGGAGCAAGGATGGATTGGATTAAATAATAGTATTGTTGGTATTAGAAGCAAAAAATATTGAGATTAAAAATATACTGATTTGCCAAAATGAAAAATTTTTACATTTAAGAAATGATTCCCTCTAGTTACAATACAAAATCGAAACCCTGCTATACATATAACATGTTTCAATTTTGGATTTCGAAAGAATGAAAGACGTTATATAGCAGCCTAGATGTTTTTGTTTCTGTATTGTAACTAGAGGGGAATCATTTCTTAAATGTAAATTCTTTCCTTTTGATGAATCAATACTTTCTTAATTTCACTATTTTTTTGCTTCTAGTACTAAAAATATTATTATTTAATCTATTGTCGTCCTTGCTCCTAGATGAAGTAGTTGTTTTAACAGTTTCTGCGATAAAATGTATTTGAAGTGTCGTGCTTGATTTATCATCTACCCAAAACTTTTATACTGGCGCATTCAGATAAGAACGAATTATAAAGTGTAAGAAACTATAAGTATTTATTATTGTTATCATATTAGTTTTGAAAGGATGCTTATGTAATACCAGCGATCAATCGTCGCAATAATTATTTTATTAAAAAAACAATTCAGATGTTTTGACAAATTTGCTTTTGAAATGTGATTAGAAAAAGCAGCAGTAACCATGCATTTATGATTCTAATGAATTAAAATCGAATTATTTACCTGTGTTCTATACTTTTTGCAGAAAAATCATTTCAATTCCATGAAGAAAATCAAACATTCTTTTTTGCAGAAATGTTATAAAAACACAAAATTAGACAAAATTAGTTTGAAAAATGTGATTTCAAATTTAATTATGTGTGTTTGTGTATAATTTGTATATCCAAACACGTTTACAAATTACAAAATGTATGTCTCTACCATAATCGCATTAAAAAAATATTATTATTATTAAATAAAAACAATGTGATTGTATAATCCTAAATAAATAAAATTATTTAAGTATTCCAATTGTGTTTTTATCCATTTTACTTAATAGTCTTCAATATACGCCCATACAGGGTGTTTCAGGTTGTAATAGCAGGACTTTAATAGAGAATGTCATTTTGGACAAAACATATCTCGATCATATACCCTTAAATACTTTTTTAAGAAACTATATAGCCCTTTAAAGGGATGAAAAAAAATAATTGAATAAATTCATAAAATGTTTAATATTTATCACATTATTTAAGACATTTTATTACCTCAATATAACTGAAGAAAATACTCATGCATCTTGTTTCAAAATATTTAGGTTTTTGTTTCTACCCCTCCCCCTATATTAATAACAATAACTCATAGATATATTAAAGAACATAACCATACAATGCAAATTTAGGTTTTGTGTTTATTTTTTGGATAAAAGAAATGTGTTATAAGTACCTTAATCGAAAAGTGGTGTGATAATATTAAAAGAACTATTTATTATATGTACACTTTGCAATGTACCTACTTAAAACAACATGGATACCTATGTGTATAATTTTCATTATAAAATATTCAGCAGTAAAAACAGCAAATTACCCTTTGAAATAAAGTAAAATATTTAAAATTTTAAGAAATTATTCTCAAGTTTTAAGCATAATTACATGCTGCATGCATAAATAAAGTAAAAAATAAAAATAGCCTAACTGAATTTAAATGTTTCTCATTTAAAATAAAGTGCCAGCGCCATCTGTGAGTGATTATCAGAAGATACAAATTACTAACCTGTACAAAAACAAGTAATCTGTATAATTTTCTCTTTTTATTTCAGAAATCTATATTACCTACGTCGATAACATTTTACAGTGGTAAACAGGTATACCAGTAGATGTCGCAAGTAATGTCCATAGATTTGCAAAATAAGTAGAGAAGGAAATCATTTTCACATGTCATTTTTGTATGTAACTTTTTTAATTCTAATTCATAAAATTAAAAACTGAATATTATGGACAAGCGTGTTAAAGTTATCTACTATACATAAAGCGTTTTGTGAGTGTTTTTCATCCGTAAAACGCCTATACGCATACATTTAGCTCAGAAAGATAGAAAAATAAATGTCATGTCAACACAAAATGGTTCAAATTATCAAATAATTCATCTTTAGTTTTGTACTGGTAAAATCGGAATATAATTAATGAAAGTTTCGTATCCATCATTACTCGACTTAATATATTGATTTTTTGTTGGAACTGAATTGGATAAAAATGTAAGAAACCCTCAATTTCTCATTATGTCGACGTTTCGACAATATTAATTGTCCTCTTCAGGACTACAACAATTAACAAAAATGTTCTGTATAATTTAGCAAATCTTGAGGAAGACCATTGGTATGAAACTTTTTTTGGTTCTCAGGAATGGGGTTAGCCGGTAATAAAACTCTGATGCAAAGGTGGGTTGTCTATTGAAACCTCTAAAAACTACTACTACTAACATTAACACTTTTTCCGAAACCGGTTACCGCAGAAAATAGAACTAGGTGGCATTAATATTAAAATAAGCAATTATATTATTTTGTTCTGATTTAACCATAGGGTTCTGTAGCAATTTTGGACATTTCCTAAATAACTAACGCAGGGTTGTATGGTGGGTGGCCTAATGCCGAGATGTTAGAAATTGGTAAATTAATACAATATTGTGAGGTTATTTATTATATGTCTATGGGTTATAGCTCGTATTTTACTTCGTCTGTTTACAGACTTAAATAAGGTAATGTGTATGATTCAGTTGCACAATAAATATTGTAGAAACATCGATTTAATAAGAAATTGAGGTTTTCTTATATTCTTATCCAATTCAGTTCCGACAAAATATCGACATATTAAAAATCAAAATGTCAAGCAAATAATATAATAACCAGTTTTCAATTGAAGGCGGGTTACCTATACGCACGGTTCATAAACAAAACGGTTGTCGCATTTAATAAAATTATGGTGGGGGGACACGTCAGTGACGTCACAAAGGTCTTTTTCGCTTTCGTTCGAAGTGTTTATTTTTGCATTTGTGTTATTTTAATTTTTCAATGTTGTTTTTTTTTCGATTTCTGAATACTTTACGGATACAGTACAACTTCGATAATCCGGACACACGTTAAATCGGACACTTCAGTAATCCGATGCCTTCCACTTTTCGGACACTTTGCAATTTTTACGTCTCTAATCTGCCCAAGCAACATTCTGACGACGAACCGACGTTGCTGTTCGCAACTAAAAGTCGGTGTGCGACGTACACAAAACGTCGGGATGACCCATATTTGTACCAATCTGGTCAATAAAATATGGGTCGATTCGACGTAGAGGACCGACTTTAGTCGTTGTGATTACCGACCAAATGTTCACCAAATTTTACGTCGGCTTAAGTTGGTTGTCAGCCTATTACCAACCTTATTTAAAATTTGCCCTTAATCTGACCTACAAAAGTCGGGTGTAGGTAGTGAAACTAAGCAATTTTGTATATTATTCTATTTGTCGTACCTATCTATTTATATAAAATGGATAAGGCGTGTTTATCACTGAGTACGTATTATATACAAAATACTTCGAATAAAATTTTAATAAATCTGGTGGGGTAAAAACTGAAACGAAAGAAATTTTATTGATACATATATATAAAGTAGGTCGAAAAATATAGTGAACCCATAAGAATAATGTTTATTTTAAGAACGAAAGTACTATTTTTATTTTTTTTACTTTCAAAAAATATTTTCCGTTTCCAAAGAAAGCGCAATTGAAATATTGTTTAATTAATTTTACGAGTAAATAAAAACTTTTTTGCTTACTTTATATGAAAAAAAGAAGCACATTTTGTGTATTGAAAATAATTGTACACAATCAACATGGCCGCCTATTATTTCCTTCTGTGGAACCAGAAAATATGGCGAAGGCGGAATAAGTGCAACTATTTTTACTAATAGCGACTTCACGGTTAAATAATTTTACCTGCACCAACTTTTAGTAGGCTTTGGTGCAGAAATCTGCACTAACATTAACGTTCATTCCAAACAATCACGATAATATCGACCGTCTCTTGCAGTTGGTGTATAAATCTTTACTAAATATATATCAATACCTGAATTATCGACATAGATTTTGAGGTTATGTTAGACCAAGGACCAAAAGCCTAACACCAACGTCCAACGGACGTTGCTAGACGACTACGTCAGTCAGCAACGTCTAACCAACGTTGGAATGTTACCCAAAAATTACCTAAATCTAATTAATCAGTTACCAACGTCTAATCAACGTTGGATAATAATCTAAGAACACACTCAACGTATTAAGTAGATTTCTGACATCAAACCAATGTTGGTAAATGTGCTAGATGTAAATAGTAGGTTTGCGTGGTTCAAGCTACGTTGCTCCGACGTTGTATCATAACTATAAAATTTAAGACGCTACTTGTCTAATATTTGTAATAATTCTGACCTTATAATTAGTAAAAAAGTAGTCGGTAGTCGGTAAAATGTTACTTGAGAAGTTGTTTCAAATTCTAATATGGAATAACAAGTTTATGGTCAACTGACCAATAATAAGGCATACATAATAGGAGGGAGGTAATCAACACAATGACATCATGTAGGTTGACTGAAGCCGTTATTCTCGCCTGATGTGTCAAGATTACACATTAAACTAAATAGTGACCTGTTTTAAATTTTATTTCAATTATTATATCTCCAACAAAGCGCCAGCATAAAAATGTTACCTTACATTTAAAGTTCGAAATATTAGAATCCGTTGAAAAAAGACACAGTGTCCGGCAAGTTGCAGAAATTTTTGGGGTGCCAAAATCTACGGCGATATAAAAAAAAGGAAAAGATACAAAGTTTTGTATCGCGGACATTCCATGGAGTAGGTAAGAACTTTTTATTCAATAAAATTCTAATTCTTAGGTAAGAGAAAGGTTATACGGAAAGCAGAACATCCAGAAATGGTTCCTAAAATAAAGTGGAAATTATGTACCGATTTCCTCTGAAATTTTACGTACAAAAGCCAAATTTTGGCTGGCTGGACAAATTTAAATGGGATTCGTCACTTGAAAGTTTGCGGAGAAAAAATTTCCAATGATGTGGATGCCGTAAAGCCCTATCAAGAAAAATATTTAAGTGTTGTACAGTAAATGCAACTAAGTCATGAGCAGGTTTATAATGCCGATGAATCGGCGGCGGCTTTCTGGAAAGTTTTACCTGGAACTACTTGGGTACATCAGGAAGAGAAATCGGCTCCAGGGAGAAAAGTTTCCAAAGACCGTTTGAAGTTCATGCTCTGTTGCAATGCGACTGGAACTCATAAACTACTGCTTGTAGTGCTGGGAAAACCCAGGAGCCTTCAAAAATGCTCATTTGCCAGTCTTGTACAAGGCGATAACTAAAGGCTGGATGACAGAGACTGTATTTTTTTGGTAGGTTTGACAAGTTTCATTCCGAACGTGAAAAAGCTTTTAAAAGAAGTTAATAGGCCACAGAAGGCACTCTTATTAGTGGATAATGCACCATCCCATCCTTTAGAAAATGAGATCAATTTTGATCCGAATTTCAGGGTCTTATTCTTGCCATCCAACTGCACGGCGTTACTACAGCGTATGGATCAAAACTTAATTCAAAACATTAAAGTTTCTTACCGAAAAGGTTTGCTAAACTATATAATATCACATGATGATGGCAATATTGTGCAGCTTTTGAAAAATTTTAATATAAAGAATGCAGTTACTGATTTAGACCGAACCTAGAAATCTATCACGGAAAAAAAACATATGCAAAGGTTGGTTCCAGTTATGGCCATCAGTGCCGGATGACGAAGATGTTGAAGAGTCTAGCTGAACTCAAAATAAATCCTCGATCTCATTTGGATGCAGACCTGAATCAAATTAAAGAATCTTTACTATTATAGATCCAGCTAACAATTTACCAAGTAATCAAATAAAAGAATGGACGCTTGGTCAAAATGAAAATGTGGATTGTGACTTAACGGATGAGCAAATAGTTGAAGAAACTTTAAACAGAAATCATGAGGTCGATGAAGGCGAAACTGAATGTGTAGAAGAGAAAAATGTTCCCAGAATTGAACAAACAGCAGCAATTAAAGCTTTTAAAGTGTGCGAACAATTTAATCGCAAAAGCATGCACTTTACACGTAACACCTACCAACCTACAACCATGTTCTTGAAGAGAACGGCCTACCAAACGCATTGTCGCGGCACCATCGCTCACAAACATCAGCACTTGACTTTTTGACAGGTTAAATTTTTCTAATGTCTTCAGCACCACCCGCGTAATTGTTTGGCCAGTACACTCAGTTGGTATTTTGCTAGCAAGTAACAGTGGAAATGTCGGTTTAAGAGGGTCCAGTACACATACCATAACATTTAAAATAGAATTTTTTTTACAATCTGTCGTCTCGTCAATACGTAACCACAGCCGTGTATTTTTTAGTACACATTTGATCTTATTTATTTACAATGTCTTCGCTTACAATTGGTACATAGTTACATAACGTTCTGCGACTTAATAGCGTCACCTTGGGATTGTATTTATTTCAGAACTCTTTAGATGCTTGTTATCGAGTATGTGCAGCGAAACATCACAGGCAATCAGCATTAGGAGTAAATCGAACACAAGCTATGTTGTCGAAAGAAGGCCATTTTTTTTTAGTTTTATGTCACAGAATTTACGTGACGTTTACAATCACGTTTGTCCCAGCACATCAGGTCTGTCTCGCACACTTTACAAATTATTACCTCACCATTGTAGAATAAATCCGGAAATTCACGCCTTACAATGCGTAGACACGCCTTACCTACTCCAAACCCCACCGCAGACGTAAAGTTAATTTTTATTTTCAAAATAAAAAAATATTATTTTGAGCAGGTTTTTTTGGAATTTTTCTTGTGTAAATACAATTACCCACATATTCTCTGAAAACTGACTTTTTTTAATTATTAAAATTTTTTTATATTCTATGAATTAGAATGCATTGTTTGTTTCTGTGCAGGAAAACGCCCCCATTCAGAATGATAAAAGGTGAAAAATGACATGAGCTGCTACAACATCGACAACCAGGAGGGCCCAGCCGTACCCGGACAGTATTGTCGTCCTGGCTGGATACCATTTTTTGTCAACTTTGTCCCTCATATTATATTGTATGTTTGTTTTTATATATTTATATATATCAAATTAATAAAATAAAAAGTAGCCTTAATTAGAAATGTATATAAATATAATAGGAAATAAAGCTGATTATATTGGAATTGGAATTGGGAATTTACTGATAAAATTATTCACTGTCAGCGTATCGCCGTTTTTTACCCTTGGGCAGGTCTGACATACTTTATTATTAATTTAATATCAAGAATAAAATACAACAAATAAAATTATCAACAATACAACGGAGAGGAATGAATAACATTGTACATACCACGTGGCATAACAATAGACTAAAATCAAATGTATGTCTTTGCTAAAATAGTGAACAAGTCTCGTTTAAGTATTTGGATATTTCTTTACCTGGCACCGCCCGCGACTTGCGGATCGATTTGCCAACTCTACTTACCAGCTTTCTGCCTTAGTATAATGTGTTTTATAGTACGATGTCACAACTCCATTTTCAGCACCGAAGAATCAGCGAGTGTTATTGGAAATATCTATTTATAAAAAGGGAACTGAGAGGATCTAGAAGAAATAAACAATAAACGTAAAAGATATTTATTGTGAGGCTTTTCAATGCATATATTTTGACAAATAAAATAATATTACAGAGAGCATCCGCTCTTCAACAAACCAACACATAGCAGCCTACAAAAATGCGTGAAAACAGGACACATTTTCATAGGCTAACATATTTTATTATAATTTTTAAATATCTATGGTCCATGTCAATAATAGTACTTATTTTGAAAGTCAATAAATGATTTAATAATTTTTACAGCAATATGTATTTACAGTGTAATCGTCCAATCTGAAAAAAAATTGAGCGATTATTTAACAAGAATACAATTTAAATAAAAGCCCTAAGATTATCAGGACATTCTCTTTTAATTATATTTATACAGTTACGTATTATCATAATTTATTTATACATACATTATCTTTATTTGTGATTATACATATCGTTACATGCTTGGTCATTTTTGTGAAAAAAAATAATATAAAATTAAAAAAGACATGTTTTTACCTAATAATTACATATTACATATAATTATAAATATAATAGAATCTAGAAAAACTTTAAATATGTAACTATTCATGTACAGGTAATTTTATATCATAACATTTTTTGTACGGCTTAAACAACAGACTTTACCAGCATATCTAGAAAACGAGTTATATACAGGGTGATGCGTTATTATCTCACAGTACTGCGTTTCACGGTAGGTTAAAAAAGAAATTGGAAAGTGACGTCATTAGAGATTTTCATGCTTCTTCCGCGTCGAAATTGAAACTCACGTGAATCCTCGAAAATCGCTTCAGAACAAGATGGTCGAAACGCCAAAAAAGTTTCTTAGAATTTGTGCGACAATGGATGCCCCAAAACCAGTCTGTGGGTCAATATGACCACGTGAAGGTGTATTATCCACCATTGTTTTTGTTTACTTTTTAAACTAAAGAAATGGTAAACAGATAAATAAATGATATCAAAAAAATATTTCGAGTTCTACCGGATCAATGTCAAACTGTCTACTATAGTCAAGGCAGTTGTGTATTTTGAATAGGTCGCGTTCTCGTGACGTCACAGTTCTCAGACTGAAAGAAAACAATGGTGATTGATTTGCATTTTTCCACAAATTCATTAAACTTGTTATTTTTTAGATTATCTATGTTTTTGTGGACTTGCACAAAATGAGTACTCAAAATATTTGTATCTTTGTGAGCATTGTACAATTTAAAAATGAAACATAATCAATTTATTAAAATATAAATTATAGAGTAACAGTAAGAAATCTCTGATACTGAGACTGATAATTGATCTTATTTTTACATTTGCAGCAAACCTTTCAAGAATTTTAAATAGACTCTTTCTTTGTGTATGCACTACAGTACGAGAGCTAGCAACATCAACAAAACGAGAATTTTAGGTAGGTTAGTTTTTTAATATCCCCTCTCTTTCACTATCTCGGTAGGCATGTTGACTGTCTGGCTAGCGGGAGAGGTTGCGTTCACTTGTGTGCATAGCACTACTACAGGTAAAAATATTAATTTTAAAATATTAATTTTTAAATCATTTTAGGTAATTTTTCTTTTATTGGTTTTTGTTCATTATTGGCAACTCAAATTTATTATTCCCAAACAGTTTCGTCGTTGATAATACCGGACCAGACACTATTTTCTAATTAAAAAAAAATATATTTTTAAAGAATTTCAGTATGGCTAAAATTTTAATAACATTTAATTCAGCTATTCAATTAATTTGCCATAATAATTCGGTTGTTTAATAAGGAGCCAGAACATTGTATGGGCAAGTATGGTGATAATATGCTGCTCTAAGGGAGAGAGATAGTTGCAAAAAAGACTGCCGGAAAAGAGACAGGAAACATTAAAATTAATTTTTTTTGGTATTATAGAATGAATACAATAAAATTTGATTATATAATTGAAGAATAGAATTAGAAGAAGACTAGATTTTTCTCTCTTTGCACAGGGTGTTCAAGAAAATTTAATTTTTTTTTAAAGTGATTTACCGAAAACTAAGTGTGTTTTAGTGATGTATCGGTCGGGAGTGGGCAAAATATGCATAGAGTGTTTGAAAAAATTGAACAATTTTGAAAAAGTGATTTTTACGGAAAAATAAGTGAATTGCAGTGGCGGATCGATTGGAAGTGAAAAAACGAATACAGGGTGTTAAAGAAAACAGAGAAATTGAAAAAATGGTTTTCACAGAAAGTAAGCCACTGCGATACTGGATCGTATGGAAGTGAAAAAAAGGTATACAGGGTGTTTGAAAATATTTGACTATTTTGAAAAATGGTTTTTACATAAAAATTGGCCTACTACTACGCTAGATCGTTTGGGAGTGAAAAAAATATTTTTCGCACCCCCTATATACCTCTTTTTCACTTTAAATCGAACCGACACTGTAATACACACATTTTTCTGTAACAACCATTTTTTTCCGCGGATTTCCGCGCTCCTCGTTTCCTCATTTTTTTTCCCTTATTTTCTCTTTCCTCTTCTTTTATTGGACACATTTGGGCCATGGTCTCCTTTTTTACATTTGTCTTGATTTTCTGGTAAGTTATTTGGTAACTTTTTTGGTGGGACAGACAGATAGAATTAAATTAAAAAAAAAATAAATTAACATTGCTGTGCAGGTTTGTCATTACTACAGCCATTTCGTGATGATATTCTTAGTTCGTGTTGAGAAGCAGAAACGTGTACCGTTATTGTTTTTTTTTAATTTTAAAACAAGAGCAAAGACGGATGGTCTGTTTCTTTTGCTCTACTTTGACAAGACAAAACTGATGACAGATATCAAAACCAGAAAACACGTCAATGTACAATAACAAATTACTACAAAATATTCTCAGTACGATAATATAATTAGATTATTCTCACTATAATAACAATATGAATAGAAAATAAAAACATTAAAAAATAATCCCGGAAATAGACTAAGGGGGTGTGGTAAACACGATTTAAATATCTGCGGTCTCCTATAATTAGTTAATATGTAGCCAATATAAATTGCCCATAGTATGACAGCCTACGTGTAGGGGATATTTTATTTGTATTGTATTAAGAAATTCGAGGTTTACAAGAGGTCAATTTGCTAAAATATTCAACTTTTCGAGGAAAAGTTATTCTACATAAAAGTTTTTGCTTTCCTAAAAAATGCGATTCACGTTGAAAAACGTTATATTACTTATGCAGGGTGCTAAAAATTACAAAAACATGAAATTTAATTTTGCAACAAAATGTTAAATAAAGAAGTTGTTTCAAATTTTATATCCAAATTTTAATTAAATATTGGAATGTTTGTGAAGTGAGAGTATTTTAGTAAACACCATTAGTCAGTTTGTGCCATCTTTTCTATTTGACTAATTATATGTATCAGATAAGCAATTCTGAATTTATAAAATAACTAACAATAAAATGGTATATTATACAACCGGTATGTTTCAAAAATATGAGTAGGGCTGTCAAAAATGTTCCATGGGACAGTGGCGTATGCGAAATTAACTAATACGAGAAACAATAAACTGTTACAATTTATAACAATGAATGTAAAACTTACCCCTTAACTAGCTTGATGAACTAGCTTGCTTATCACAAACTGGAGAAGATGTGTACCCATTTTGCAACATCAGGTAAGTTTCTATGGTTGTCTCCATGAGTGATGTTCGCTTTGGTGAAAATATATTCTTATATTTTGAAAACGACCCTTCGACATCTACTGATGTAATACACGCATACGTAAAATAGTCTTTAAACGCACTTAACGGATCTGGGGCTGCACCATCACATATTTGTCTTAATTTGGTAAAACCGGTGTCTTTTTTAACACACTTGCGAAATTTTCTTTACCGCGCTCATTTGTTGCGTCACCTATAGCATGTAGCAGTAGATTTACTTCGTCCACTATTTGCAGTGACTTCGCTAACGACAACGCACTGTTTTCTAATTTTTTTATGCTTTCATGTAATGATTTATAGTTCTTCGCAATATTTTTTAAAGCTGTTTCAACGGAAATATCTTCGAATTTTGTCTGGCTTTCCTTAATAGCTGCAGCCTCATCTGGATTGAATTGTAGTATCACAGCTTTTATTTGTTGGAAATATTCAGCATAATAAAAAGCTGCCCGCAACCATGGTCTCCAACGTGTAAGAATCGGCTGTGGTGGTTCAGGAATATCGGGACACTTGCTATGAAATGTACGGAGATGTTTAGGAGATTCAAGAAACACTTTTTTTGTACTTGCTATTAATGCATTCAACTCTGGAAAACCTTTTCGAATAGTTTCTGCCACAAGATATAAAGCATGCACTTTACACGTAACATGTATAAACGTACAACCTTGTTCATGCAAAGAACGGCCTACCGAACGCATTGTCACGGCGCCATCGGTCACAAACAACAACACTTGACTTTTTTGAGAGTTAAAATTTTTCTGACGTCTCCGGCACTACCCTGGTAATTGTTTCGCTAGTACACTGACTTAGTATTTTGCTAGCTAGTAACAGTGGAACTGTCGGTTTAAGGGGGTCCAGTACTCGTACTATAACATTTAAAATAGATAGTCCACAATTATGCTTATCCTTATCACATCAAATCTTTCTCGCACACTTTACAAATTATTTTAGCACCATCATAGGATAAATCCGGGAATTTACCTATGAATTTATTTACTTTTTCAGCAAATGGCCGTTTTCTACCACTGCGTACGTCTGCCATGCTTTATTATTAAATTAGTATCAACAATACAGTACAACAAATAAAATAAAAATACAAAAACAATATGCAATACGCTCAAGTGACTTAACGTGTACACAACTCGAAAGCTAATAATCGACTGGCCTGGAGAAAGAGTTTCGCGGTCAAGGTGAATGCCGGCGACGGTAAGTACATCTGTACTCTACGATCATAATACACAAAAACGATTTGCAGCTTTAAATATGAGTTTTTGAAATATGAATTTACAAAAATAATAATATTGAATTGAAATCGGATTTTGGTTGGATTCAAAATTTGAAACAACTTTTTTATTTGACGTTTTGTTCCAAAATTCTTTAAAGATAAGGCAAGTTTACTCTTAAACGACTTTCAACTTTTTGTAATTTTTGAGCACCCTGTATAAAGAATATAAAATTTCTCAACGTGAATCATATTGGTTAGGAAAGCAAAACTTTTATACAGAATTACTTTTTCTCGAAAAATTGAATATTTTTGCAATTTCACCTCTTGTAAACACTACCGGCTGACATACTGTATACGACATATTATTTAATCTTTGAACGAAATTTGCTTTAAGACAACAATTCCTACAATAATATTTAATATAATAAACCAACAACCGTTTATGAAATTAACACCATTACTGTAGCAAAAAATGTTATTGGTTGATTGACCACGAGAATAATAACACAGGCCTACGACCTGCGTACGATTTAAAATTTGAATTAAGTTTTATAGCCGAATTTGGATACTTCAGTGGCGCTGACTTCAAATTTTCTCTCAGTTTTTTTCTATCATGTAACGTTTTTGAACAAAACAGTTAAATAACAAATAAAATAAATATATTTATGTGTATTTCAGATACGAAAGAAAAGTAAAAAAGGCAACAAAATCATTAATAATATCTTAAAACAGATAGAAAGCAATATACATATATTATTCTTTTCATTTTCTTTTGCTGGAAAAACTTGTTTTCGATGTCTTTCTTCTGTATTCGGCTGTATCCGTCCTCATAAGCATTCAACATTATATTGCCCTCAACGACTTGTTTACCGTAATCAATTCGAATTAAAATTTTAGTCATACTGAAATTTTTCAAAAATATGTATATTTTTTTTTAATTACAAAATAGTATCTGGTACGGTGTTATCAAGGACGAAACTCTCTGGCAATAATACATTTGTGTTGCTAAAAATAAACAAAAACCAACAAAAAACAAATTGACCTAAAACGATTTTAAAATTCATATTTTAACCTGTATAAATGTTATGCGAACAGGTAAACGCAACCTCTCTCGCCAGTCAGACAGTCCGCATGCCTACCGTGATAGTAAACGAGACTGCATATCAAAAAACAGCGCCTACCTCAAATTCTCTGTCGAAAACATTGCTAGCTCTTATCCTACTACGATTAAAAACTAAATAATTGACAATATTCCCATGTCTAATATTTGAAAATACATTAATATGTAGTGAAGTCTTTTTTCCAAAGCATAAAAGCATCTACACCAATGACACTTTTTCCACGTATATCGTGTACATCACAAGATAATTCCGTAAAATACAAACTCATCTCTCTCTTGAACATACAGAATTATTGAAATAAATCAAAGAGTTGTTTTAAATGTTAAATAACCAATGAGTCCATATGAAATCGTCTAAAATTTTTGTTGTTCCACTATTTTAGATTTTGCTTAAACTTTGTGAGAATCTTCTTTAGAGTTCTAAAGAAGGAAATCCACCGTCATTTAATTTCCGCATGCGTCAGTTCCCGCCTGTCCGAATTATAGCATTTAAAAAACGTCATTTTTATGCTTAAATATTTTTAACTGTAAAAATGTTTCTATTAAAGATATCTACACGTTCAAGATGGCATTTCAAAGCTGAAAGATAGTAGTTTTTGTGCAAAGAATATAAATTCACACAATCAATACCCATGAAAAATAACACGGTGCTGAAAATACGTGTTCAACACCGTGAAATTTTTCGGGGGTATTGATTGTGTGAATTTATATTCTTTGCACAAAAACTACTATCTTTCAGCTTTGAAATGCCATCTTGAACGTGTAGATATCTTTAATAGAAACATTTTTACAGCTAAAAAATGATATTTTTTAACTGCTTTAATTCGGGCAGGCGGGAACTGACGCATGCGAAAATTAAATGACGGTAGATTTCCCTCTTTGGAACCCTAAAGAAGATTCCCCACAAAGTTTAAGCAAAATCTAAAATAGTGGAGCAACAAAAATTTTTTTTGGCGATTTCATATGGAATGACTCAATGGTGTTCAAAAAATTAATTTTTCTACGACCGTATAGAAAGTCTGAAGTTCTAACATGTAAAGCAGTATAGAAAATGACGCTTTACAGTTATTTTCCACACGTGTGTTTAATGTAATTTTCATTTGAAGTGATATAAGTAAAACAAATATTTAAAAAACTTTAAAAAACAAGTTTAAAACAACCTTGTTTTAAACATGTTATTTTTGTGTGTTTTAAACATGTTTTAAGCACTTGTTTTAAATATAACAACCCTGCTTTAAACACAATACAACCTACTAAAAAAATAGCCAAGAAAGAAACAAACAATAGAAACGAATATTTAAACATTTTTAAATCTTACTGCTTTTTCTGTGTTTAATACGTCGCCAATAAATGAAGAAAAATAAAAGACACCCAAGTATATTACCTTTACTAATCTTGACAAAATTGTTTATACAAGGGGGATATAAATAAAATATGAAGTGAAATAGGAAAAATATAGAAATAGTTCTTTTTTTATTTGTCCATTTAGATATTGCCTATATCAATTCGTAATATAATTTGACTAATTGAGTTGGAAAAAAAAAAGAAAAGGAAAAGGTGGAAATCTACTTCAGTGACGCACGATGCATTTAGGTAAGATGCAAAAAAAAAAACATATGTAACCAAGTCATCGGTTCTCAAATAAATATTTAAAATAATTTCTTATATTAATGCCCAGCTAACTATTTAATGTAAATTTGACAAAGCAGCTAAGTTTTGATCCAAAAATGTGAATAACTTTTTTTAGCAAATCAGTTATACAGGGTGTTTCAATGGTGCCGTGACAAAATTCGAGGAGTGATTCCTCTCGTCAAAAAAGCAAAAAAGCAAGAATAAGAATTTTTCCTAAAATGTTTCCTAAGCACTCTGTATTTCGAAAGTATAACATTAAACAGGTTCTTAAAATAATTATTCAGTGATGGCTGTTTTCATAGTAGCTATGTATACGAAAAGTTTAATCAAAAACTAGTCAGTGGCGTCGAAGTTAATGCAGGCCAGTGTATATTTTTAGAATAAGATCATATGAAATTTTGTGTTACCAAAGCTATTGTTTTTGTTTTATACATTTTTTTTCTATTTTAATACGAAAGATTTTGTGTAAATAAGGAGCGACCCTTTTAATTTTTTTTGGTTTATTTTCGTTTTTTATACATTGTGCCACGGTGTAATGTAAAAAAAAATGTGTTGGCGCATATTTCAGTTTTACTCACAAAGATTAATGTTCGCATTAATTTTTTAGAATTACCTTTTTACTTTTAACGTTTTTTAATAAAAAAATCATAAATACGGACACATCGTTATTGGTCCCCCGGAAAATTTTCTAGAGGCGCTCATGTCTATCACTCTCACTCTCTCTAACTCCGACATCACTGATTACTTTTTGATGAAATTTTTCGTGCACGTAACTGCTATGAAAACAATTTTTTCCTTCCAAGTTTACAGTCGGTACCATCACTAAGTAACGATTTAAAAAACCTGTTTAATATTATACTTTCAAGGCATTGTAGGGCGCTTAAGAAGCATTTTAGGAAAAAATGCTGTTCTTATTTTTTTTGCTTTTTTTGACGAAGTTTTTCGTGATATCATTGAAACACCCTGTAGTGAACAAGCTTAGTCAACTTAGTGGTATAGTAAATTTGATATTGATGTTCATATTTTTTCCACATCTTTCTTTCTACTTGGATCAAGAACAGTGCCGTACATTAAATAAGACCCTTTTATTTGTAAAAATTTCTTTGTAAACATGATGCATGGGTTAAGAAAATGACTATACTTAGTTAATTTTTGACAGTAATTAAGAATCTCTTACTCATATTATGAAATAATCCACAAACACAAAACCACTCCATTTTGTCAACCAAGTTGGCATCATCTGTAGTATGTAGATAATTAAAACTGACTTTTGATCATTTCTAGATTACGCCAACTTGCTTGGGGAGGCGCGCGCTGATTATAGTACTGAGTGTGTCGGTGTTTGTGGAAATAACTTCAGTGTTAACGATTAACAATCTCATAATTATCTTTCAGAATATTTCGTATTCAAATTTAGGTGGGTTATTTGATGCAGTAATTTTAGATTGAGCTATAAAAATCTCTCAAGTTTTCTTAAATAGATTTGCTTATTTTATAATTTCTTTTGTACCTATTTATTTAAGGCTTACACGAAGCAGAGAAATTGTGATTATTAATTGGTTCACCCTGTATATGTATATGAATATTAATAATTCAAAGGATGATGATGAATTATTAAACTTTAGGGCGTGGACCACACAATTATTTAACAATTTTATTAATAAATATTAAATGAAATATTTAATAACCCAATATACAGTGTGGGTCGCAAAACAGGTACAACCACTGTCTAACTCCAAAACTACACAATTTAATATCTTAAAAAAATGATGTAGTAACTTAACTAAATTAATTAATCATATTGACTGATTATTTTAAATGTAAACTAAATATTACTAATAATTGCTATATGGTATGTATAGTAAAAGATGGCTGTCATAATTGTGTCACTTAATTTCCTACCTTCATTCTAAGCTTGGAAAAAAAAGTTTAGTCTTATGCCATTTTTGCGAGAAATTCGATTCTGTAGTGAAACAACTAAATATCAAAATTACAGGTGATTATTTTGACAAATAGTGCAAAGTACATTCATTGTTTTATATTTAGAATTTATTTTTAAATAATTTCTAATTTGTGTAAATATGTAAGTGTGTAAATATGAAAATTATTTGCCATTTTGACTTTGCTTACTGGCTGTGTGTATAATTGATTCTGAAGAAGATCGATACTTATCATCGAAACCGGAGACAAACCTAAAATCTGAATTCAGGACGTCAAAATGAGAAAAAAGTTTCCTATGGAGGTATGTCCTGAAACGCTTCGTTAAAGAGTTACGCCCCTCCGAAAATGGAGGTTACAATTAACTTTTTTTTTTCTTAAATATGGAAACAGATAAAAATGAGTCAAGCTTTTCGAGACGCATTTTATATGATAAAATGAGGGTTCATTAAAAAATTCGAATACAAAAAAAATAAAATTGGGGTTGCGATTTCACCCATTGTATCGACATGTAAGTGTTGATTGCGATAATACCCTTCAGAAGCGTTTCTATTAGTAAAGAATCTTTACCAAAATTCGTTTTTTATCTTTTTCCAAATTTAAGAAAAAAATTAAAAACCCAATTTTAGCCTCCATCTTTGAAGGTGCGTAACTCTTTAATGAAGCATTTCCTACCACATCTCCATAGGAAACATTTTCTTATATTGAGGTACTGTATCTCTGTTATTGTCCAAATTATTACCCACTAATTTTGTCATCATGTATGTATATATATATATATATATATATATATATATATATATATATATATATATATATATATATATATATATATATATATATATATATATATATATATATATATATATATATATATATATATATATATATATATATATCTGAAAGTTCGTATATAGAGGTTTTTGGGTATGGCGAATTTAACGAAAATATTTTCAACTTTGTGTCACTTCCGCTTATACCGGAAATATCACCAAACTTTGTTATTTTAAATGGAACACCCTGTATATTATTGCATATTTGGATTCCTCGTAAAAATTTAGCTTGGGTTTGTGTACCATAATTCAGCCTTAAACCTACTATTTTCCGAGATAATTAATATTTTTGAAAAATTTTGACGATTGCTATTCTTCGGAAAAAAAATCGATATCTTCTATCATGTTACAGATTAAGAAATTTTCTTTTCAAACTCATACAAATTCCCTACGGTCTAACTAAAAGTGTTCTTATGTTTTCACAATTTTATACAGGGTATTTTAATTTCACAGTCGAACATTATTTTAGTTCAAACGTCAAAAAGTCATTTTTTTTAAATGGAACCCCCTATATATTTTTACAGAATCTAATAGATTATTGAATTCTGCATCAACTGATATTACCATTCCCTATACCTATCTCTCTTGGTTTTCTCACTATAGACGAATATTTGTAAAATGTGCGTACAACATCAGCACTGTTTCAGAATGTCATCTATTAGGCTGCAAATGTAAAAATGTTTTGTTTTTACCACTGTCAACACCATGTTATTGTTGTGTGCGTAGCATCACTTACGCGAATTATTAGTGGAAAATAATGGCAAACGTTTATACAAATGTTGTAATATTAGATTTGTTTTCTATTTATGGAAATAATAAAGAAATAATTAGTAGAACGTGCAGAGAATTCAACGAGAAATACCGACAAATACCACCAATGACAAACAATAAATTCCGAAGAATCAGGTTAAATTTTTTAAAATTTGGCAAAGTTAAAGCCGCAAAGACAATACCGAAGCCAGTTACAGATAACGAAGTAAATGAGATTAATGTTCTGGCTTACTTTTATGCAAATCCGCATGGATCTATTCCTGGTGCTAGTTGGGATTTAGGAATTTCATATTCGTATATTCAACGAATTCTAAAGAAGCATAAGATGCATAACTTTCTGTACCAAAAAGTACAATCATTGAAGCCCGAAGATTTTCGAAAAAGAACTGATTTTTGTGAACAGATGATCGTACGTCTTCAAGAAAATCCTGATTTTTTAAAAGGATTATTTGGATTGATGAGGCTAAATTTTCCAAAGAAGGAATTTTTAACAGGCGAAATTTGCACAACTGGGCACACAAAATCCTCATGTGGTACGGGAATCGAATTTCCAGACCAAATTTAGTTTTAACGTTTTCTGCTTATTGGTAGATAACACTTTTAAGTATCATCTACGAGGAAAATTTAAATAGTAACAAATACATGGAAATCTTGAGAACAGTAGTTGAAACGTTTATTGATAGTTTGCCCCTAAATATTTATAATTCTATGTATGGTTGCGGCCCACATAATACACGGGAAGTGTATGACGAATTAGTAGCATTGTTTGAAGATAGGTGGTTTGGATACCGAGGACCTTGGAGATAGCCAGCAAGGTCCCCTGATTTGATCCCTTTAGACTTTTACCTTTGGGGTACAATCAAAAATATTGTTTATACCACCCTGGCTACTTCCAAAGAGGATCTAAAGAATAGAGTACGGGCTGCATTTCAGCAATTAGATTCCCACAAAATTCGCCGAGCCACGGTAAGTGCCGTAAATCGCAGAATATTGGCTTGTTTGGAGCAAAATGGAGGGCATTTTGAACAGTTGCTGCATTAAATATTTATTCAATGTATTCGTTAATTTTGAAAATTTTTTGTTGCAAAGTATTTTTTATAAATCTAATAATAAAATGATCTTTTGTTTTTGATGTTTATTGATTTTGTTTTCCTGATAACTAACAAATAATTATCAACTATCCACATGATTATATTCCTTTATGATAAGAAAGGAAGCAAGTTATAACTTGTGTTGCTTAGTAACAAACAGTGCTTTGTATGTACATTTACAAATATTCGTCTATGGTGCGAAAACCAAGAGAGATAGGTATAGGGAATGGTAATATCAGTTGATGCAGAATTCAATAATCTATTAGATTTTGTAAAAATATACAGGGGTTCCATTTAAAAAAAATGACTTTTTGACGTTTGAACTAAAATAATGTTCGACTGTGAAAATAAAACACCCTGTATAAAATTGTGAAAACATAAGGACACTTTTAGTTAGACCGTAAGGAACTTGTATTAGCTTGAAAAGAAAATTTCTTAATCTGTAACATGATAGAAGATATCGATTTTTTCCGAGGGATAGAAATCGTCAAAATTTTTCAAAAATATTAATTATCTCGGAAAATAGTAGGTTTAAGACTGCATTATGGTACACAAACCCAAGCTAAATTTTTTATGAGGAATCCAAATATGCAATAATATATAGGGTGTTCCATTTAAAATAACAAAGTTTGGTGATATTTCCGGTATAAGCGGAAGTGACACAAAGTTGAAAATATTTTCGTTAAATTCGCCATATCCAAAAACCTCTTTATACGAATTTTCAGCTTTTTAAACTCGACAGATCCCCAGAAACGTCTAATACCCGCTTTCCGTGAATAACCCTGTTTATATATATATATATATATATATATATATATATATATATATATATATATATATATATATATATATATATATATATATATATATATATATATATGCATATATATATATGCATATATATATATGTATATATATATATATAAATATAAAAAATATATATATATAAATATATATATATATATATATATATATATATATATATATATATATATATATATATATATATATATATATATATATATATATATATATATATATATATATATATATATATATATATATATATATATATATATATATATATAAACACACACACACACAATTGTAGTAAAAAAAAGTGATTTAAAAACCCTCTACGGTATTGCGAAAATTGATATAGTTCATTATTGTGATCAAAAATGCCTATCGTAAATCATCCAACTTCCTCATTAAGTGGAAATAACACCATCTTTAAAAAATGAATGATATTGTATGACACATGGTCGAGAGTCAAGCTCTTTTGGCTTGGCTGGTTCGAGATCCGGCCATGGCAGTGGAATTAACTGTGAGAGAGATTAGTTCCACTACACATAAATATTGAGTGTGTGGGTACTTATGAATACCTAAAAATCAAATCCGTCGATTTATCCCTGGGCAAGTAGTTGCTTCGTCCCTGAAATCTAAGAAATACCCTCAAAACGGGGATTTTGACGGGGTTTCTGGCAATTATCTCGTAAACGGTGCATCAGACAGAATCAGGTAAAATTTTGAGAAATATAATTCTAAATATAAAAGATATTACGCTTGTTTGCTGTAAAAGTTACGATTCTCGCGCAATGGCGGCACGAAGAATGGGGTGAAATCTGGTACGATGCGTGAAATTCGTTTCTTGCGCTCTATATCTAAGCTTTGTTAATTTCGTTTTGTAAATTTTAATTTGACACACGTTAAAATTAATATACAGATTAAAACTGTGATATTGTACTTGCAATTTTGATCTGATTCAAAGTGTCACCTAAGTAAATAATGAATTTTGTTGAACCAATTGCATTCCTAAATGAAATCATTTCCCAATGACCCAGTATCATAAACATAACAGAAAAGCTTTGTTCTCCAGAGCTCAAAAAACTCAGTAGCTTAGTCAACGCTCACTATTAAAATGAAAACAAAAGAGGATCATTGATCATCAGTAACGCAAAATATTACTCACTGCAATGCATTATTGATAAGTTTTGTTGGAATTTAATTATTTTGAACCAGAAACCAATAGTTTTGTGTATAAATTATTGTATTGCTGTTTTTAGTGCGACTTTATTCATGGAGTTTGGGATGTTTGAGAATTTTAAACAATCTAAGTGGTTAAAATATGTTATTGCATATTTTTAATAATTCTCACACGTATTAGAGCCCGTGTTTGTAACTTATTAATGGGTTTTCCCGGCGAGGACATCTTGATCATTCAGTGTTGACTTGCATTTCGAACAAAAAAGAATTGTCAATTTTCAATAAATTTTCAAGACGTCCGACTTTACAATTTCAGCTTTACTAAATATTACATGTATATTTTCAACGAGAAACAAGTCGTTTTCATATTATTTACAGATAAGGAAACAAATTTCTCGATGGGTTCCAGATTTATATCTTTTTCGCGCCGCCATTATGCGAGAAAGGTAATTTTTACGTCAAACGTGCCTAACACCTTTTTAATCAGAATTTCATTTCCTACAATTTTATCTGATGTAAAATGCTCTGTCCCACGCACCATTTATGACTTATGAGATAATTGCAAGAAACCCAGTCAAGAGGTGTTTTTTGGAATTTAAGTTATGAAGCAATAATTTTCCCAGGGGTAACTTAATGGATATTTGATCCTTAAGAATTCACAAATACCTATATGAAGTATGAAAATTTGATAACCTAGTTCCCTCAAAAAGTATAATTTGAATGGGTTATTTTGAACAGGTTCCTCCTAGCATAGCAATAAATAATACGTAATTTTTGATCTGATTGAGTACCTGAAAGGCCTTTTATGTAAGTTTTTTAACGAAGGCTTGAAAATGACTGCCGTTTCACTGTTTACTTTTGTTGTGATATTTAATAAAATTCATATGACAGTTAAAAATTTGGTTAAAAATACGTAAAATATCTACCCGGGTACCCATTATGTTATATTGCAAATATCTTGAAAACTATTAAAGATACATATCAAGTACTGCGTATAGCTGAGTTCGAAAACACACTTTTTCTTTCCAAATGTACAAAAATATATAGGGTACTGTCAACAATTTTGTAAAATTTTCGCATATATCACAAGTACTTAAATTATTTCCGGAAACTTTTTCGAGGTCACGAATATTTTGAAAATTATCCCGTGACGAAGACGAAGGATAATTTTCTTCATAAAATAACTCGAACAATAAACAAATTAATATTAATACAAAATTAAACTTTGCAAGATAAATAAAAATATATGAAATGGCAGTTTTTAAATCACGCTGATGTCATAATGTCATGTTTCTTAAATGTCAAAAAATTTCCAGTGTAATTTCGTACAATGTATCCATCAGGAGAAAAAATTTTCGGACATTTTTATGGTTGCCATGGTAACGATACAAAAATTAGAGCCTCTGATTGGTTGTAAAATACAGGTGTCAAATTTTCGGTAAAACAAAAGAAATATATGGTTCTTTGACAATACATCGGATAATTAATATTTAATAGTTTCTTTCTCTATAGAATCGGAGTTCTCGCAAGAAATTCCACAAAGGAAAATTAGTTTTTTCCTATGCTCAATAAAGGTGAAAAATTGAGGAACATATGGGACATCCAGTATCACGTGGAATATTTTCTTGTAGTGGATAATATTTTAATGCGTATTATTTTGGAAAATAGTTCTATCCCTTTCTAGTAAAAGGAGTAAGTATCCTAACTACCTGATCGCCATCTCTGTGATGCTAGAACTACTATTTTTATTAAATAGTCGGCGTTGGGACTAGTAATGTAAAACTATATAGTCTACGAGTTAGATGGTGAATTATATTTGTCGAAACCCTTGTATAATATTTAACAATTTATTTATATTTTTTAATTTTATACGAATTTATCTATTTAATTTTTAACACATTTTTAATAATGCACAACTGTTATTATAAAAAAAGATACAGGGAGCAAAGCAATTGTTAATAATATGTAACTAAAATTAATAATTTGTATACATACAGTAGGGCTGGGCGATTGTCAAAAATCATAATCGATTATCGATTATTGAAAAATAATCGATTATTTCGATTAATCGATTATAATCGATTAATCGATTAATCGATTATAATCGATTAATCGATTAATCAAATAATAGATTAATCGATTAATCAAATAATTGTGTAATTGAAAATCGGTTATAATCTACTAATCGTAAAAGCGATTAATCGATTATAGTCTATTTTAACCAGCCTCAATCGATTATTGGATTCTCTTGCCCACCCCTAATTTACGGAGCTGTAGGAGTCATTTTAGGGTTATTTTCAATTTTATTTACATACTGTTTATTTATATGACTATAATACAATAATAATTGTATTAAGTAGGGCTGGGCGATTGTCAAAAGTCATAATCGATTGTCGATTATTGAAAAATAATCGATTATTTCGGATAATCGATTATAATCGATTAATCGATTAATCAAATAATCGATTAATCGATTAATCAAATGATCGATTAATCGATTAATCAAATGATCGATTAATCGATTATACAAGAAGAAATAAACAAATGATCGAATAATCGATTGTTTTTCGATTAACTGATTATTTTTCCCAGCCCCTAACATACAGACGTTTTCCAGAGAGTGACCACAAAGCGTTAAACGTCGAGATGAATTCATTTTAAATTTAAACGATATTTTAGGGCAAGGAAAAATTAAGGGGAGACATACATTTAAATGATTGTTTTAGGGCAAGGAACAAATGAAATACATGTAAACTAATAACATCATCATTATTTCTTTTGTGAACGGCTTATCTTTGGTGAAAAAAACTACATATTCGTGTTCAGCGTACCTCATTATTGGGGGTAAGCAAAATTTCTGGAAAATTTAAGCGTCTTATCGAGTACTAAATAATCACTGAATACACTTACTTTTTAATATTATGTTTATTACGACACGGACAAGTGAGCACCAGTGCTTACTTTATAAACACTGGTGATCGCGGCACGAAACGTTAACATCACTTTTAGCAAGTTGCAATACTGACGGATGTGTGTTTGATGGAATTCATCTCGGCTTTTAACGCCTTGTATGGTAAAATACTTAGTTCTTTAAATTAACGAATTAATTCCAGAGAAGACAGACATATTTGTCGGAAATATATAGAATGAAGAAAACTAAAATGTTAAAATTATGTCAATAAACAATTAAATATGCGTGTATGTTAGCACGCGCCCACCGACTCTGGATTTCCAAATTACGTTAAGTGGTCCCATGGCCCAGAATATTTTCGTACTTTAAAATGGAAATAAAAAGTCTTTTTCACTGTACCAAATGTAAATATGTAAAAGGGAGTTAAATTCATGACTGTTTGAAAATAAAAATTACATATTGAAGTTAACAAAAGATTGTAATATACAAGTAATTAATAGAAAAAATAAATATTGTACTAATGGTCCTATAAAACATATCTAAAGTCCGTGCAATCCAATTAGAAATTGTCATTGCTTCCATTTTTTATTTTCGAATTAACAACTTTAACCGTGCACTAGTTGTATTCTAGTAAATATACATTTTAACAAGGTTCCCACCCCTGCCTACGGCATTGGCGGTTTTTCCCATATTGGTTAATATGTTCCTTCTATCGATTAAATTGGTGTTTATTTGCTGTTTATTCTACCAGTTTCTTATATTCTAAATTGTAAATTTGTTTTAATTCATTTAACATTTTTTTATATTTAATATTACCTATTTAACAATTTCTATCCTAATAAGAGGGTTATTAAAAAGTCTTTAATTTAATTTTCTTATTGTGTGGACCAGCCCAAATGGACAGTATTCAGTTTCAATACTAAACGATTTGTAGTAGCTACAAGACAGTTATTGTATGAAAGATCAGTCTAACATAAAACATGGACTGAAAGAGCACCTCGAATAGATATGACAAAGTGCCACCAAATTGTTCACATTCAGTCCTTATCGATTAAGTGTATAACGGAACTGGATCTTGGGTATCTATTAACAAATTACCATAAAGGAAAATAACAAGACCAGGACACCATATCGTTTTTCAACTTGGCAGGGAAATTATTTGCTCTCGGTGGTGCCAAGTCCCAGTAATTTTGATAAATTTTTTATAAGTTTTTCTAATAATTTGAAAACTAAAGTCTATTCACTTAAACTTTACAGTGGTGGGTTGGATTTGTGAGACCGATTTACGATGGGCAAAGTAGCGAGTGTATTGTAAATTGCTTATTTCCAGGCATAATAAATATATCATTGTGGGTTACTTATTTATTACCAGCGTTAAAAATATTTCACCAGAGTGCACATACGTAAATTTATTTACAATAACAAGAAATGCCTCTTATTGGTTAGCAGTGAAAGGAAACAAAATAACAAAAAATAAAATTGACATCTTTTCTTTAAAGTTTTGAATAAGAAACAAAAATGACTGGTTACGCCGAAATAAGAACATCCTAACTTAATATTTCGATATAGCTATAAGAATGCCAAAAGTCTTACAAATTTCCGTTACTTTTTATTTTGTGTACCCATAAGAATCATAAAATAAAACAATTTTAAATTTTACCTACTTTACAGCAGACCAAATTTTTTGCTACACAATTTTCATACATCTGCTTTAAACAATGTTATGTTTCTCTCTATCTTAATATAAAGAAAGATGGAACATTTTGAACTGACCTGTGTAAAAAAGTGATTAAAATATACACCATATTATATTGCGTTCATTCATATGAGCACATAAAAAACTGTTTACCTGGGCTCGCAGGGCGACCCTTTGTCGACCGTCTATCTTGAATATAACACATTTTTATTTTTAGGTAAAGTTAAGGGGATATATTGGTCATTAGCAATTAGGTTTAATACTTACATATTAATATTAGTCGTTGAAAACACAATTCAATTTATATTAAAACACAATCTACAAACGTCCAACTACTACCGATGCCTATGAAATAAAATAAAGAATGAAATTTGATTTAACCGCTATCGGAACTTTGCACTTGTGTATATCTGTCTGCCGTTTGCAACAATCATCTGCGCGCATTTTGTTTCCTATCCTGGCTAAAGCTGCAAAGCTTATGTGAACAGACTTTAGTAAAGATATTTCGATGCAATTTACCAAGTGTATTTTAGCTGAAGAATACGAGTTTTCAAAGGAGAATTACCGTTCTGATTAAGCCAGTGGTGTATATATATATTTATAGGATAGGAGGAATAAAATGTTTGACAAAAACTATGTTACCCCACTGTATAACTAGAGAATTTTAATCACTTTCATGATCTACGAGCAATACGAATTAAATCTCATTATTTTCTTTAGAATCACCGTTTTCTCAAAAAGTTGCATTTTTTAGTACCAGCAAAACGGTAAAAATGTAATTCTTACGATAAAGTAAGCTGGTGTCATTCTTTAACATAATGTTATTAACTGAATTTTCAATAAATTATCGGTTTCATGTGGCATAGATTCTCTGTCACAAATCTTTATTATTTTATTCAATACGTTTCTGATGTTCTAGATACGCAAGGCACATTGATGCAATTTATATGGATATAAGTAAAGCTTTTGATAAAATGGATTTCATTTTACTTTTAATAAAGCTGGAACTTACAGATCTCTTGAACCAGCTACTTAAAATATCTAATTCTTACCTGTTCAATTGTAAATAATTTATTGAATATGAAGAACTTAGGTCTGATAAGTATGAAGTAATTTCAGGAGTGCCACAGGGTTCAAACTTTAGGCCCTTACTTTTTCTTATATTTGTCAACGATTTGTCGAATGCTTGCGGATAATCCCAAAATATTCAGCAATATTTAGTCTATGGCTTACTGTATAGCCCTTTAAAATGATTTGATTATAGTGAAAAACTGGTGTTTTAGGAACGACGTAGTACTATAGAAGAAAAGATATAACTAAATTTCAATATAATTTTGACTTAATTTTACTTGTCAGATGTTGCGAAATAAAACGTTTGGACATATTATTTGATAGTAAGTTAAATGGTAAATCACATATAGATCATGTAGTGTCTGATGATTTTAAAACACTATTCCTCATTTTAAAGAAGTGTAAACACTAGTAATGTATTTAATTTCAAAATGTTATATTTTGTTTTCGTTAGATCTAAATTAGAATATGGAGAAAAAAGATTAATTAAGATAAACACTTAGTTTTAGTTCCACAAATTTATTTAGATTTATCTGACAGGTTTCGGTCTCACGACCATTTTCAGAGTCTAAGATCTAAACTTAGCATACAGTTCATCTATTTATACTGCAGAATATTGACAAATTTGAAATTTTATTACGGTATTTATTATCCCATATAATAACTCATAATAAATACCATAATAAATTTTTAGATTGGTCAATATTCTAGTATAAACAGATGTATGCTTTTACTTTTAGATTAGATTTTAGACTCTGGTAATGGTTCTGAGACCGAAACATACGTCAGATAAATCTGAATAAATTTGTGGAACTAAAACTAAAATTTTAATTAATCTTGTTTTATTTAAGTATGTTTCACCATGAACCAACCGCTGACTCTATAATAATTAGAATATATATATATGTCTTATTTATTCCGGCTGTACCAAAATCATGTGTGCAATATGATATCATTGAGTTTCTCCTTTAATCCAGTGACGTAACATTGTTTTTGTAAATAATTTAAGACCCCTATCCTGTACATACGCCACTGGTTTAATCGGAACCATAATTTTCCTTTGAAAAAAAAATTAATTTTATACATCTTTGGAGGAGCGGAACTCTTGAACGAAGCCTTTGCGGACATAGCTCTATAGGAAACTTTTTTCTTACTTTGAGATCCGGCCTGAATTCGGATTTTAAATTTGTCCAGTTAATTCTGAAACATCCTATGTAGAGTGTAGAGTCAGCAGATATTCTATCATAATCTACCACATTTCCAGTTATATTACTTTTGTTAGTTGTTTTTATTTAATTTATATTAACTTCGATAAAAAAAATAACATCTTTTTAAAACCTGTAAATTTATATTTACCGGTTTAAAAAAGATGTTATTTTTTTACCAAGGTTAAAATCCTTAACGCGTGGTAGAACATGTATTCCCTGAGTTTAAATAATTTTTAGTGCCTAGTGGTGGTTTCTTGCATGTCTATCTTTTTTATGTCCTTTACTGAGATATCTGAAATATGGGGTTCTAATTTTATTTTCCCATTGGCCCAGTATTAGTCCGGCCCTGTAAACTGTTAACATAAAATATTATAATTTCAAGCGGCTTCGAAGTGAATACCTCAAAATTGTGACATTTAATTATTGTATTATTTATTTATTCTTTGGCAACTTTGATGTACCGGATGTTGTCATTTTCTAAACACATAATTTTTTTTATACAGAAGTCGTCATCACTAGCCCTTAGTAGGATTAAAAATTTAGAAACAGGACTTAATGTGAAAATTCGGGGGGCACTAAAAAAACGTTTTCGAAATTATGGAAGATCATGATTGATAGAGATGAAATAGAATTTTAGTAGTTATTTACCTAATCAGTTCTCAAACGTTATCCAATCAACTACGACTTACATCTAGACAGATAATACTTGAACTCAAAACATTTTAGCTCTTATATGATGCAGGCCAGTCGTCAGAGGTCTGAAATCGGTAATAAATTACAGATGATTGAACAAAGTTATGATCGTTTAATTTTGGGGCGCTATGTGTTCGTTCGCGGCTATCTTGGAAGAAATCCTTGTTTAATTCAGGTAAAAGTATGTATTCTTCACAAAACGTTTAGAGAATTTTACTATTTTTCATATTAGTAAAATTTTGCTGTGGATGTGAAATACTGAAAAGAATTCTTTTTCAAGATAGCGGCAAAGAAAGAGCTTGCTAGAGGAAGGAAAACTTGTCGCAGTAATTAAATCTCCAATACAAAACGATCTAAACTTAAATTTGTCTGTACTTTATTCCCTATCAGGTGCTATATGCTCCCTGACGCTTGGCCTGGTAATAAGAATTATAAAAATTACATGTAAAGTAACAACTTTAAAATTATACTAGTTAATATTGTCAAGTTGTTAATGATATTATAATGCGGTTTTTTGTCAGCCCAGGAAAATACAATCATTAATTATATATAAATGTTAGTTTTCTTACCGTACAAAGAGATCGCATATGGTTAATTTTTTTGCACGTCAAGTTTCAATTGGTTGTTTATATTCATTTACAAAGCAGATACACCCAACCAAATTGTAGTATACCACCAAATACTGGCAAAAACGAGAGAAATAAGTTTTCACAAGTACTCACAATATTTACACCAAAAAATTGAAATGTTTCAGTTAGTTTCATTTTATAAAGTGATGTATATTTGATGTATAAAATAATGGTCAACATGTTTTTAGTGAGTTGGAAGCTCTCTTTTGGGGGTGGAGCGAGTTGAAACTATTTTTCTTATTTTTTACAACCAGGTGGTTTGGTATAGGTGCAAGTAAATACATCAGAGTGCGATCTCTTCTAGTAAATATGTGGACGTGTTTTTATTGTATTTGTCTAAATCCCTGGGCCGTTAAGGTGATTTGAAGTGATAAAAATGAATAGGAAAATGCTGCAAACATGTATATCTGGCATTTCGGCACATGTAGTACAACACAGACGACACATTACACACTGTACTTGAATATCACAGTGAAAGATGCGATGCAGAGATAGTCCACACTCATTTTAAAGCGAAAAGTGTTAGTGAAATGCATGAATAAAATATATAAGGCTCAATTTTAGATATTCTTTAGTAAACTTCAGCACTGTATAAAGTTTTTCTTCATATTGTATAACACAAACGTATCATTTAGCTCAGTCAAAATACGACTTCACTCGGACCAAATTAGAATAATGCTCTAAAGGTAGGTAAGCATTTTACCCTATATTTTAAAAATTAATAACTTTAGTCCAATATATCAAAAGGGCTAATTTATAAAAAAATAAATTTTCTTTGGGATGGTATACATATAATTAAGCATATTAAAAAAAATATGAATATACAGCGTCACCAAAAAGGGATGATGGTGATGTAGGCAATAATTGTCACTCCTCTTCTTATCAAAACATTGTCCGCCAGCTATTGGCTTTATACGTATTACTGAAATAGTAGTTGGCCAACGACCAGCGTCGTAGGATCTTTTTTTATTCACATTTTCTTATATTTATTTCAAATGTTTGTTTCTCAGTCTCCTCTGAATAAAACTTTTCTTCAGTTATTACCTCGCTCATGGTTTTAGAATGGTTTATAATTAAAACGTTTCATTTCTTTTTGCGCAACCGAGTTCCGAAAGGGATTTATTTTGACTTTAATTTACTAATCTAAATATGGTCGGCGAGGTACACCAATTGAGGTTTAATTGCCTCAGCAATGGTACATAGGAAACCTACCAACTATCGAACACTGCATGAGTAGAAATGAGGGGGATTCGGTGTTTCTGTAATATGATACGTGGCCTTAATGCACTATTAAGTTGTTTATTACTTAACGACGCTCCCAGATTGGGGCATCGGGCTATTTGGTTCAACTATAGTAGCTTACTTAACTTCTAGGAATCGATTTTGTAGCCCAAAATGTTAAAATGTGGTGACTTTGTGAATAATTGGGTGGCTCTTTTGATTTAACACATACTGCTCATTGGTGTTTGGTTTATTAGTGGTTTATGGCTCTTTTTGTCGATATGGTGTTGCCAATTTTTCACGGATTACTCTATGAAAACAGCAAATCGGGAAAGAGGATTTATTATTATGACCAACATGTCCTATATAACTGAAGTGATGTCAACTTCATTTGATGTTTTGCGTCCGAGTAGAATATTTTTCAATAAAATGCGATTGTTTTGAATTCTTACTCAATACTGCGGAACGTTTTCACTCATAATTTTAGTTTTTTCATGTAAAACAGTATTATCAAGTGTTTAACTAAGTTTCATACTCTTGAACATTTGTAGAGAATGGGTTTAAATGAGTACCGTAAATTTAACACTGTATACGACGAAAGGCAAAATAATATGATTTAAGTTAATTTACCTATATACCAAAATGTATCCACATCGAGCTGTAGTCCGTTGAAATGAACAAAGAAAATTGTATTAATTTTTTATCTTTAGAATGTTACCGAAGAGAAAATAGGGATAGCTATATTGTATGTAGCAATATAAATTCAAACAATTTCTCCACAAAGTTTCAGATCATGACCTTCAAATATCACGACTGAATTTTCCATTAAATAGGCGAATTTTCCGATAAAGCTCAACAATAAATATCACCACCCATATTATTCGACTCTGATCAATATTGTCTAAGGTTTTTATATATTTTAGGTATCTTATTGGTGTGGTTCCGATTACTATGGCTCCTTTTTTTATGTCGCTGGCTCTTTTATATTTTACCGGCTGTTTTGTATATAGCTGGGTCATTTATATAGTGTGTACATAAAATATGGAATAAATTCATTATTTCTGAATACGAAAATATTTTGGAAATATCTTCTGATGGGTTGATTTTTATTTTGAATTGCGTATCTTTCGCTTTGATTTAGTTAGCTATGACGTAATCGCCGCCTAGGTTATGACGTCATCTACTATTTTTTTAATAGAACACCCTATACATTTTTTCATTTTTAGAATCTCTATGGAAAACTGATTTCAAAGACCTATACTACTCAGGATCTAGAGTTCAAAAATTTGGAGCTACAGACATTTGAAAATATTAATTTTTGAAGTGAAATAATTCTTGTCTGTGATATTTTACATTAAAACAGCAAATGAACAGTGAATAATAACATAAAGAATTAACTTAAGGTCTGGATTTCATTTTTATAAAGCACGTTTTTAGATCACCTTACAAAAACGAGTAGCTGAACAGATTTCTTTTGTAATATTTTTTTTAACTAGGCTGGTTCAGTAAACAACAGTTCTGTATTTTCAGTGCTAAATTAATAATTAATTATTAAGTTTGTGTCTTCTGCTTTAGAACAATCTCAGAGAATTGAAGTTCTTTTGATGATTGGGTATGGTGACAGGGTACGATCACAAGAAGTATGTGTTTTATTTAACACTAAGTACCTAGATAGATCCATAAGCCAATCAACAGTGAGCAAAATTGAAAAGATATATAGAGAGACTGGTTCCGTAGATGATCTACCAATGAAAGGCCGTCCAGTTATTGAGAACACCAAATTAAATAATTTTCTAGCTATGGAAGAGAATCCACATAATAGTATTCGCCAGCTTGGCCAAGATTGTGATATTCCTTTTACTTCTGTACAATGGTGTAAAACCAAGAAAAGTGGCATCCTTTTTAAGATACGCCTTGTGCAAGGGTTATCTGATGATGATCCAGACCGAAGAATGAAATTCTGTCAAATATTAATGAATATGTGTAATAATAATATCCTTCAAGTAAAAAATATAATTTTTTCGGATGAGTCAATTTTCACATTAAATAGTGAAGTCGGGCAAAGGAAAACCCTCGATAGATGCGAGAGCAGTACACTCAGTAGGCCTGCTGATGGCCGCAGTGGAGGGTCTACTGAGACCCACTCACAACAAACCTAACACTTAGTATCCACAAAAGGTAAATATGTGGGCGGGTATAGTTAGAAATTGGATAATCGGTCCCTACTTTTTCGATGACTCAATAAATGGACCAAGATACATATGTACAATTTTTACAAGATGCGGTGCACCTCCGCATTATGCATTAGCTGTTCGAAGATATCTTGATCAAGTGTTACCAAATAGGTGGATTGGAAGAAGTGGTAGTGTTGAATGGCCACCAAGGTCACCAGATCTTACCCCGCTAAATTTTTTCCTTTGGAGTCATCTAAAAAACATAGTGTACAAATGTAAACCTGACAAATTGAGGAATTAAAAAGCGAAATTAAGTTCAAATGTAACAATATTTCTCAAAAGACTATAAATAAATTTCAGAAAGAATTCATTGATCGTTTAGGATACTGTCAGGCGCAAGAAGGTTTTATTTGATTAGTTAATTCTTTATGTTATTATTTACTGTTCATTTGCTATTTTATTGTAAAATATCACAATAAAACAAGAATTATTTAACGTCAAAAATAAATATTTTTAAATGTCTGTAGCTCCAAATTTATGAACACTAGACCCTAAGTAGTACGGGTCTTTGAAATGAACTGTCCATAGAGATTCTAAAAATGAAGAATATACAGGGTGTTCCATTACAAAAAAAAGTATATGATGTCATTACCGAAGCGGCGATGACGTCATAGCTAAAAATCAAAGCAGAATATGAGCAATTCAAAATAAAAATCGACCAATACGAGGATTTTTTTAAAATATTTTCCTATTCAGAAATAGTGAATTTATTCCATACTTTATGTACACACTGTATATCGCTGGCTCTATTTCGTCAATATTATTCAATTTCTATTCGGAAAGTGTACAGGATTTTCACATAAATCTCAGGTATTACATTTAAGCTTGACTCAAGTTGGATGAAACAGGTGTTTCGGATTATAGACATAGTTAAGTGATGGGCACTTGGGGATATGGAGAAATTTAGGGGTCAATAGATTGAGTAACGTGAGATTTTGATGTCTGACTACAGATTCAAGAAAAACAAGATGAAACAATTTTGTGCATGTTATTTTTTGGTGGTTCAAGGCTATTTTTTTCTTATATCGACTACAGTTCTCTTCTCTTTACTAAAGGGTACAATATTAAAGTTCTAGTTTTATGTAGATGTCGTGTTTACAAAGTGGTTTTAATTTTTAAGTGGGTGAAATAAGTGTTAAGGGTCATAGTTATAGTTAAGACACAGGAAAGAATTTTGGGATTAGTGGCCTGTGTGACATGGGATTTTTTGTTTGACTATCTTAGCAATAAAATGAAAATTGATTTCCTTCTAGGGCTCTACCAGGTGTATATATTAGGAGTTAACATTTAGGTACTTTTAATATAAAAATTGCGCTTCTTAAATGATTAAAAAGAAAAATACATTTAATTAGATTTTCCAGGGTATCTACATAAATATTGCAACTCTTTGAAAATAATGGGTGAAAACTTTTTGAGGATATCCCAAAGAATTATGTACTATTTGGGATTTGACGTAACAATATGCTATTATAGTGTACCGTCTATCCGGCAAGTGGACCAAGTTTTTCATGTTGTAGATGCTTCAGACAGGTGCTGTTTCATACCGATCGAAAAAGAATTTTCTATAAATTAACTTTCTTGATACTAGGACCTAAGAAAAAAGTCGAAACAAATATTTCAGATGTTGGATGAGCC
Source organism: Rhamnusium bicolor (assembly GCA_029963845.1). Taxonomy (NCBI): domain Eukaryota; kingdom Metazoa; phylum Arthropoda; class Insecta; order Coleoptera; family Cerambycidae; genus Rhamnusium; species Rhamnusium bicolor. The sequence continues at coordinate 122,665 of JANEYF010004078.1, forward strand.
CTATTGTGGTAAACGACAGGTTTTGATAGGTAGTTTTTAATGACAGGGAGGAAAATATTTTTCCAAAATCATCTTTTTTAGTTACTATTTTTGTCCGAGATCGGCCAATACTTGTTTTTTTTTGACTGAGCTAAGTGTTGCGCATTAAGAGAAAGAGATTGAATTAAACGACGAAAACATGCCTGACATGGTTCCGCGATCTAAAACCTCCCATGCATAAAAAAATATCTATGATATTTATTACTTAATAAATTTCTTATACTAGTTGAATCACATTTTAAGTACAAATACGTGAAGGAATGTAAGAATGATGCTTTTTTTATTGCGTTTTTTTACAATTTGAATATTTTTGTGTGATTAGACAAGGTAATGTAGTGAATTTATGTCATAATAAATTTATTGTTGAATGTTCGGGTAAGGAGGCACATTAATTATTAAAATGTAATGATGTATGTAATTCTTTACGTCATCAGTCAGATAGGACGGTCCATATAACAAATTTTATACACTGCTTGGAATGAATATGAACACAGTTGTTTTTGTAGTCACTTAACATGTGGATGAGGATGTGGGGGTTAACTTCTTACTGATTTGGAAGCAGATTCTCTTGCCTGATGTCTGATTTTAGTTTTACGAACTCCTTCGCCACCTCGTCGTTTGTGCGTTGAGATAGGATGCGAAGGATTGTCCAGCCCGTCTCGTCCATTTGGATTCGTTTTCCTAGTGACAGCCAGCACGCACATGAACCCTGAAAAAAGTTTTAGGTGGTTAGTCCTTTCACAGGATTCGATCGAAAACGATGATGATATTGATAAAAGTCCACAAACACTCGCCTTTCACCAACCAAGTTGTCATTATTTGGAGATGACCAAAATAGTTCAATTATTTCCAGGTACAATTTGGTCGACAAAATGCATTAAGCGTAGTATAAAGGGGTTCTAAATTGGTGGATATTGACGTGTTTCACATGTGCATTAGATATAGAAACTCTGGTTGCACATTCTTGAGGTCAATTTTTAACGCAAATTACCTCACCGTTTTTGAGGTATACCTAGGCCAAAAATAACTTTTTATACGAATTTTGGGCAGGTCCTTCCTTCTTATTTGCGGATATTCTTTCAAACGGTAAAAACATTATAAAGACATTTTTTACGTACATTAAAATTCTGAAAAAAGTATTTTTTTATACGCTCCACTTTTTTTAAACAGAAATCATAGTTAGCTTTGATCTCAAATCTCTTTAGGATTCAAAAAACTCATTTTAATTATTATTTTATCCACGACTATTAAATAATGTATCCATTATGTACGTGTTTCCTCAAAGGTAATGCCATCTATTATTCACTGCAGTGAAAATGATTTCATTATTTGAAATTTTTTATTAAAATTCACATGCCACATGACAGGGTCATCACGGGAAAATGTTAGATTCTATTGTAACTCAGTTGCATTTGAAGATATCGGAAAAGTAAATTATTGACTAATTTTTAACAAGGAATTAAAATTTTATGAAAAACAACAACTTGTTCGTTGAATAATATATCATTTTACATTGATTTAAATTCATTGTTTTTTTGTTTAAAACATAGATTGCTTTGGAAACAAAATGTAATTTTAAATGTCATATTAAATTTAAATCAGTTGTGCAATCATTTAAATTAATTCTCAAAGATTTAGAGAATGGTTAATAGTAGGAAAAACATGATATGATTTTATGTTTATTGATTGCAATGAAAACTAAAGACATTCAGAAGAGAGCCGTCAATCAAATAGAAAAATATTTTTAAACTATAAAAAATTTACAGAACATTGGTTCTATTTGTAAGCCAAGATCAACAACTTACAATAAGGTTGAAAAAGAAAACTAGGAAATTAATACGATTGGTTGTCAATGCATACCCAAGAAGTTCCGTAAGAAAAATAGAAACAGAGGTAGGAACTAATAAGTCTCAAGTTGGGAGCATTCTCAAGAAATATAAATAGAAAAACGTTTTCGAAATATTTATGGGCATCATTCTGGTGATGCAATGATAAGGCTAACTGGTTCATTAAAAATAGTGAGAGATGCAAACTTTTATTTGAAAACCGTGTGGAGTGACAAGGCAAGAATTACAAATTGTGAAATTTTTAATAGGTTTAACGATAAATATTGGATGAAGACTCGCAACTTACAGTTCAAAGACAAAATCAAGGTAGTCCTGGAGTGGGTTGGAACCTTTGATGTGAAGATAACACTGACGTAGTTTTCCACGAAACACTAAAGCACTATATACTGCACTCGATGCGCGTTTCGCTAACCAAGTTGGCATCATCTGGAGATTACTAAAACAGTTTTAATCATCTCCAGATGATGCCAACTTGGTTGGCGAAACGCGCGTTGAGTACAGTATATAGTGTTTTGGTGTTTCGTGGAAAACTACGTCAGTGTTAAAATCAAGGTAGATGTAGAATAAATGTGTGATGTACATATACAGTGTGTCCCCCAATTGGGTTTGCAATAGATGAAATGAACCATAAATTTTAGAATTTTTTTGCACATTTGAGGGCATCCATGCTTATCTGAAACATTGTGAGTACTTTGGTTTTTTAAAATCACGTTGGCCGTGGCAGTTAAGCAAAAACTATTTTCTTGTTAGGTAAAGTACCTATTCCGTAAAATATGTAGCAAAATGTCAATAACGAAAATTGTTGAGATTTAAAAATTAGGTATATTCCTATGCAAAATTTCAAAATCCGCCTACTTTGATGATTTTGATGTTTTCTATTAAACCTGCATTTTACATTAAAAAAAAATTGTCGATTTTGAAAATGTTTGATCCATCACGTACCCAAAAAATTTAGGTATTTAGTTATTTAGGTAAATTTTTTAATGTAAAATGCAGATAGTGGAAAAGATCAAAATCATTAAAGTACGCGGATCTTCTTCAAATTTTGCATAGGAGTATAACTTTCTAATCTGAATAACTTTCCTTGCTGACATTTTGCTGTATTCTTTACAGAAAAGGTACCTTACCTAATAAAAAATCTGAAAATCGGTTGACCTTGCAGGCCATCCCTGAAACTTCCCGCTATTTTCGAGCTTAAAGCGCTCAAAAATATACGTATTAGTTAATTTTTGAGCTAGCTCAAAATATTATACACATACATTTCTGAGCTCTACGATTAGGTGAAAAATCTCGAAGTTATATTAAAAAAACACTTTTTTTTGCAATTTTTGAACTGCGATATCTTTTGAACAACTTAACCAATCGAGATGCAGTTTGAAGCATTCATCGCAGTTTTTCAAGTATAAAAATTATGTTTGTACCAAAAATCGATCCGACAAAAATTTTGAATGTTATTTCAAAAAAACACTTTTTTACGAATTTTTCGTAATCGATATCTCTTGATCGAATCAACCGATTTTGATGCTGTTCACGGCATTCAACGCAGTTTTTTAAGTACAAAAAGTTATCTTAGTACCAATAATCGATCCGACAGGAATTTTGAATGTTATTTCAAAAAAAACACTTTTTTTGCGAATTTTTCGTAATCGATATCTCTCGAACAAATCGACCAATCTTGATGCGGTTTGCGACGATCAACGTTGCCTTATAAGGAGAAGAGCTGATTAGATTTTGGAATTGATCGGTTCAGTAGTCTAAAAGATATCCCAAAAAACAAATTTTTGAAAATTTTATTTTTGAGATTTCTCAAAGTCTACTGGGCCGAATCGGTTCTAATTCTGAGGAAATCTAAGTTGAGTCAACCCGTTTAGAATGCAGCAAACCGCGTTTCGATCGGTCAAGCCCTTCAAAAGTTATGAGAGGTTTACATACACCGTACACACATACACACACATACATACAGCCATACAGACACCATCGTGGGAATAGTCAGAATAGATTCTTAGGACCTCAAAACGTCGAGATCTGATAAAAACTTGATTTTCGAAAATCGGGGTGAAACCAATAACTTCCCAATTTCTGAAAATTTTCAATTTTCTTAGCGGGAAGTTAAAAAATGGTCTTTGCTTAACTGTCATGGTCTATGTGATTTAAAAGAAAAAACGAAAGTACTTCCAATATTACTTTTCAGGTAAGCAGGGATGAACCTCCAAATTTGCAAAAAAATTCAAAAATTTTTAGTTTATTTCACTTATTGTAAAATCAGGAGATATCAAATCATTGGCCCCATTTTTTATAAAAATGACCTAACTGCAGAGTCCTATATTCAAGTTTTAAGGCAACATTTAGCCCTATTTCTTTAAGACGTTCCTTTGAATGAATTAAACGAAATACATTTTCAACAAGATGGAGTCCCTGTGCATAATGCATTAGCAACTCGAAAGTTCCTAAATAATGAGTTTGCAAATGGGTGATTAGGGTTAGGTACGTATGGACCAGTCTATTGGTTGCCGAGATCTTCAGACTTGACTTCCTTGGACTTCTTTCTGTGGGGATTTAAAAAAAAAACACCGAAATCGTTTACTTAATACCATTAGGAGTGTACAAAAAGTGCCAACTTTGCTTAAATTTCAATGGATTGCAATTTGAAAATAACTTGAATTAATGTTTTAAGAAAACTGTTATTTGGTATTCAGCAACTTGTATTCCTTTATTATACATAAAAATGTTTAAATCATGTTACGTAAATAAACCACATTAGTTGTGACTTCATACAATTAATAATAATGAATATGCAACCTACGTGAAAGAGTCATGGCACACTGGTTGCCTATATGTTACGCTGGAACTTGACCCTTATGCTCATGTACATAAAGAAAACATTTTTGATGGTTAGAACACAGCAGAGAATTTAATTTTTTTCTCTCCCATGAAAGAAATATTTAAGAACTTTACTTACCATCCACCATGCACAAAATATTTTATTTTTATTATTATTAACAAAAATTTGTATAGTGAATTATTGTATATATTCTAACAAATATTGTGCATGGTGAGTGGTAACTGAAAATTCTTAAATATTTTTCTCAAGGGAGAAAATGAAATAAAATTCTATGTTGTTCTGTCAAAAATGTCGCCTTTATGTGCATGAGCATAATGATCAAGTTCCAGTGTTACATACACCCAACCAATGTGTCATGATTCTTTGACGTATTGATGAATTGTGTGACATCATACAAATATGGTCCATTCATTCTGCATCTTAATCTGCAGAAAAACGTGCCGTAAATTTTCTATTTGGTTATACTTATTTAAATACAGGGCGTCCCAACCGAAAGTAGGCACACTGAATAACTTTGGAGATAAATTTTTTTGAAAAATTGGTGAAACACGTCGACCTTGTTTCCAAGGGGGACATATTTTAATTAATACTTGTATACCTATCATCATCCCTCTACCCTACATGGACACCCACTCAAAAAAATTCAAATAGTAAAGGGGGTCGAATGATACATCTTTTGAAAGGTCTCTCAATTCCCTACATAACTGTATTTTTTTTTTAACTTTTATCGATTCGTTCTTAAGGAAAATAATTTTATTTGTGATGATTACACACAATCGAAATCGTTTAAAAAATCTAAAATACACGGCACCGGGTATTGGAATTTATAAAAAAACTACATTTTTTAGTGCTCTCAAATCAACAAGAGTTTTTTCGACAAAAAATACTTTCTTGTCCGTTTAGTTTTAGAATAATAAAACTCATAAGTATTTGATAGTCCTTGAACAATAATTTGTTCACAACCAATTTTTAATCGAGATACATTTTACCAGAGTGAGTTTCCAAAATGGTTTATACCCTTCAGGAGAGAATAGAAATTGTCAGCATTTATTTTAAAAACGATAATTGTGCTAGAGCTACGAAGCGCATATTCAATAGAAATCACCCAGATAGAAGGGTTGGTTCTCAGTATGTTTTACAATTATTGACAAAATTTATGGGAACAGGTTCTGTAGGAAATATAAAGCATGAACCTCAACGACCGATTAGGAATGAAGCAGTCGAAGTGGGAGTTCTGAGTCATTTGAAGATGGATAATACTCAATCGATCAGGAAAGTAGCTGAGGCTTCCGGTGTATCACGAAGCAGTGTTCATCGAATTGTAAAGGCCCACAAATTTCATCCATATAAATTTAAATTGCTACACGAATTAAACGAAGATTATCCCGATCGTCGGCTTGAAATCTGTGAGATTCTTAGTGAACAGTTAAACGGTAATGCCAATCTACTGTACAATACGTGTTTTTCTGATGAATCGACATTTCAGTTAAATGGGGAGGTAAACAGGCACAATTGTAGGTATTGGAGTGAAACTAATCCACATTTGTTCATGGAAACTCATACCCAAAGGCCTCAGAAGTTAAATGTTTGGGCTGGCATCTTTGGGGATCACATTATCGGGCCGTTTTTTATTCCTGACAATTTAAATGGCGAAAGGTACCTCGATTTGTTAGAAAATAACATCGACCCAATGATTACCTAAATGCTCGAAGAAGACGATAATCTTTTAGAGAGCGAACTGTTTTTTCAACAGGATGGGGCACCCCCACATTTTGCTATAGCAGTCCGTCAATTTTTGGATAATCGGTTTCCTGAGCGATGGATTGGAAGAAAAGGTTCTGTGGAGTGTCTCGCTAATTTACCCGATTTAAACCCCTTGGATTTCTTTCTGTGGGGACATTTGATATCGAAGGTATTTGCAACAAAACCCGCATCTTTGGAAGAGTTACATGAAAGAATTGTTCGAGAATGCCGTTTATTGACTCCAGATGTGTTCAGAAATGTTCGTACAGAATTTCAAGACAGATTATACTACTGTATGGAAGTCGGTGGGGGTCATTTTGAACAATACATACGATAATTTAAACTGCTTCTTTTATTTTTATTTCCCGAACCTAAAATAATGAAACAATTATTTCTCAGGAACGAATCGATAAAAGTTTAAAAAAATACAGAGTTATGTAGCGAATTGAAAGACCTTTCAAAAGATGTATCACACGACCCCCTTTGCCATTTGAATTTTTTGAGGGGGTGGCCGTGTATGGTAGAGGGATGATGATAGGTATACAAGTATTACATTAAAATATGTCCCCCTTGGAAACAAGGTCGACGTGTTTCACCAATTTTTCAAAAAATTATCTATCTCCAAATTTATTCAGGGTGCCTACTTTTGGTTGGGACACCCTGTATAACTCTTGTGCTATTAGAAGCTGAAACATGTTACTCACTTTGTCCACAATATCTTTCAATTGCATAATAGCCACACCAACCAGTCGATCTTCTCTGGCGAAGCAGTAATCTTTCACGCAAATATGTAATTCGAAGAAATCCAGTTGTTCCTCATTTCCAATGATGCTGGAAGAAACGAAACATATTAGACGTGAAAAAAACTTCATATTTAAAAACAATTGGGGAAAGTCTTTTTTATCTATGTATATTGCTAGTTTCAAGTAAATAAGACAAAAATGAAAAATTGCCTACACTAGGACTATCAAGACTCATCATGTGAGTTACCGCTCGTTTTATATTTAAACCTAAGAACAGCAAATTCTCTACTTACAAATGGAAGGTTTCGTTATACTTCGGCGACCAGTTGTTTGATTTTGATTTGGTTGCGTGTTTCCGCTTCTTATCCGACAAGTGTGGTCCTATTAGATTTACTTCTACAAATGGCCGGAACATGCCCGAAATTAAATTCCACTTTAGATCGTTCGCCGCCACCACTGGAAAATAATAAGTACCAGTTTAAATGAGGATTCAGACACATTTAACTTTAAGATTAATTGATTTTTATTATTTTTTAATAGTAATTTCTTATTTTAAATATATGAAGGAAATTTGCTTTTTAATGTTTCAAAAATATTTTAAGTAATATTCAGATTGAGGACAAACTTAGCATTGTAAATTTATTCAATAACATAGAATCATGTAAAAATAATAAAACAGAAATAGCAAGTGTAAAAAGTATAAAAAAGAAAATTCAAGATAACAATTTAATTCTTTGCAAAGCTGACAAAGGTAACACAGTAACAATTTTAACAGAAAATGAGTATAACACAAAAATATTTTCAATTTTAAACACAAATGAAATAATAAAATTAAATCATGACCCAACCAATAAGTATCAAGCAAACACGTTAGAAACCATAAAACAATGTGCATCAATTATCCCACCAGATCAAATATATAAATTCAAAATAATGAATCCCTCACCGCCACTATTTTATGGACTTCCTAAAATTCATAAAGAAAATATACCCATTAGACCAATCGTATCCTACGTAAATGCCCCATCGTTTAAACTTTGCAAGGAATTAAATATCTTATTGCCTTCCCTCACAAGATTCGAATCTAAGTATTCTATTAAAAATTCTTTTCAATTTATAGAAAAAGTAAAAAATCTCACAGTTCCTAGTAATGCAAAATTAGTTTCGTTCGACGTAAAAAGTCTTTTCACGTCAATCCCGTTGCAGACATTATTTAAAATAATAGATAAACTTCTAAATAACTCCAATATTGACAGTGACATTAAAAAACAACTAAATTTAATGATTAAAAATTGTACTAACCAAAATTATTTTAAATTTAACGGGGAAATTTATAAATTATTGGACGGATTACCAATGGGTTCACCCATATCTCCCTTACTAGCTGAAATTTTTATGTCCGATTTTGAAAATGTACTGTTTAATACAAAAAACGTTTTAGTTGAAAACATATTTTTCTGGGCCCGTTATGTAGATGATGTGTTTTGTATTTGGAAAGGTACGGAAAGGCAGTTAAATAAATTCTTAGATCTTCTAAATTCACTCAATCAGAAAATTCAATTCACATTAGAAATGGAAAATGACGAGGGTTTAAACTTTTTAGACATTAATATAAAAAATATCAATAATAGATTAGAGTTTGACATTTATAGTAAACCTACTTGCACAGATACAATAATTCATAGTAAATCTAAACAATCATTACAAATAAAAATGGCACCATTCCACAGCTACATACATCGTCTATTAACATTTCCACTAAGCGAAGAGAATTTTAAAAAAAGAAGTTAACGTAATCAAACAAATTGCGAAAAACAATGGCTATAAAGAAAACCTAATAGATAAACTAATAAAAAACAAACAAAAGAAAACATTACGTAAAGAGTTTTATGCCGCTTCTTCTCAGGAATGCAATAAGAGATATAAATGCATTAATTATAGGCCTAAGATCAGCAATAGAGTTAGTAATAAACTGAATAAACTAGGATGTAGAACAATTTCAGTAAATAAAAATAATTTAGGTAAAATGTTAATTAATAATAAAGATAAAACTGAAAAGCTACAAAAAACAGGAGTATATGAGTTAAAATGTAGTGACTGTGATGCTATATACATTGGACAAACTGGACGAAATGTAAAAAAGCGAATCGATGAACACAGGAAATCTATTGTAAACAATGTATATAGTACGGGCATGTCAACACATTGTATAGAAAACAGTCATTTTATCGATTTAAATAATGTCAAATTACTCCATTCGGAAAAGAAAGGAAAGAAACTTGATCTATTAGAACAATTAGAAATAAGTAAAGCTGTTAAAAATAATAAAAAACTTAACGAATGAACAACAAATTTTTACCGGCCACCATATTTTAAATAAAATAATTTAGATTTAAAAAATAAAGTAATATTCAACTTATAAAAACATATTTTACAATAGTTTTATAGTAGGTACCAGATGTAGTTATATAAGCAATGGACACAAATTTTACTGTTCAGTATTCTCTGTACTCTTGACAAAGGCCTAAAAAGCCGAAACACGTGTAGAGTTTGTAATAAAATATTTTTGAAACATTAAAAAGCAAATTTCCTTCATATATTTAAAATATTTAATAATGTTTCACAAGGAGCCAACCGCAGAATCAGTTCAGTGTAGTAATTTCTTGTTAGGATTCTTAGAATCTTACAAGATGTATCCATGTGGTAGTACAGGATAAGTCACATAAATGTTAACCTCCTGTTTTTTGTTGTTTTTCACCCAAATAGTTCGTCCAAAAAGGAAACTAGAGCGATTTTTAACGTAGATTCTGTCTGTCAACGTCTTTCTGAACATATACAGGGTGGGACACAAAGTATGATTTTTTTAAATGGAAATTAATTAATTTGAAATCGTAGATATATTCTGTTTACAAATATCATGGGTAATACCCGCAAGAAAGGATGAATCCGCCGACACGTAATTCTGAGTCACTACTCGTTATCAAGACGGCTACAGGTTGTAAGGATAGGCACAACATAGGTTCAACAATACAAAGGAAACCATTGACAGGAAGCCAGTCGCTCATTTGTAGCTACAATTGAGAGAAGATCCTTTTCTTCCTGTTGTATCTCATCCCGCAGTAACTTTCTATACTTTGTCGCTGTAAACCTTGGGTAGGGAATATCACGGTGGTGGCTATAGTTGCCTCTGTGACAATATTGTCTGTTGCCCTGTAAACACGGGGTCTCTCAATTGCAGCTACAAATGAACGACTGGCTTCCTGTCAGTGGTTTCCTTTGTGTTGTTGAACCTAAATTGTGCCTATCCCTAAAACTTATAGCCGTCTTGATACAAACAAAATTACAGCTAAAAGAAAATAAGAAATTACAATTTTGTTCTAATTACCTTGTTATATATTAGGTGGCTTTGGAATACAAAAAATGAACACAAAACATTACAACAGTTGTTCAAAATGCTGTCCATTGACGTTAATGCACTTCTGAACTCGCATAGCAGTTTCTCGAAGAACGTTCGCCAATTGCTGGGCCGTTATGCTACTAATTGCGCGTCTTACTCGTAGCCACAGGTCTTCACGGGTTGTAACAGCGGTTGCGTAAACAATATTTTTTAAATGACCCCAAACAAAGAAATCAAGGGGTGTTAATCAGGTGACCTTGGAGGCCACATCACAGGACCATTCGTCGAAATTACGTATTCTCAGAATCTCCGTTGAAGGTAATCAATTACTATCCATGAATTATGGGGAGGAGCGCAATCTTGTTGGAAATACATTCCCTGTCGTAAACGGAAAGGTATTCAGCTAAACAGTCTTCAATTTAATTTAGCAGAAATCCCAAGTACCTGGCACCAGTCAGGGGTCCTTCAAATATTAATGGATCAACGATTCTACTACCGATTATTCCAAGCCAAACATTGAAACCGAACAGCACTTGAAAATTACCCTCCCGTAATAAATTTTGATTTTCTTCTGAAAAATATTTTCTATTTTGTCTGTTAAATAATCCCAAATTTGTAAACCTAGACTCGTCCGAAAATAAATTCATTCCCAAAAAATCATTGTTTGGTTGCACGTTATTCTGCAAAATCCAATTGCAATATTCCATCCTACGTTCGTAATCATTTTCGTACAAGTGCTGGTGTAATTGGTATTTAAAAGATTTATAGTGGTATTTGTGCAAAATTTGGCTTATTGTTTGGTGACTGATTTCCAATTCAAACCCAATTTGCCTTAAAGAGACAGTCTTATCAACTTCTACTCGAGCCAAAACATTAATTTCCGTTTCTTCGATGATTAAAATAATTTCTCGCTGGACATTGTCTATCAGGATATCGTTCGGTATAAGGTGTCTTGCGGCAATGGCATTTTTTCTACATTCCCCATTAATAATTAACATGTCCACTTTTTCATCTCTTGTATAAATTTGCGGCATTTTGAACACAATTAACAAGAATTTTAAACAATTTTTAAAGACACAATAAAAACACCGGTAAGCCAACAAATGTTTGACAAGCTAAATATTTCGTTTCATTTTCTGAGTCTAGGTTTACAAATTTGGGATTATTTAACAGGCAAAATACAAAATATTGGTCACAAGAAAATCAAAATTTATTACGGGAGGGTAACTTTCAAGTGCGGTTCGGTTTCAATGTTTGGCTTGGAATAATCGGCAGTAGAATCATTGGTCTAATAATATTTGAAGGACCCCTGACTGGTGCCAGATACTTGGAATTTCTGTAAAATGAAATTGACGACAGTTTAGCTGAATTACTTTTCCATTTACGACGGGGGAATCGATTCCAACAAGCTGACTCTCTTCCCCATAATTCAAGGATAGTAATTGATTACCTTCAACTGAGATTTGAAGAAAACGTAATTTCGACAAATGGTCCTGTGAGTTGGCCTCCAAGGTCAGCTGATTTAACACCCATTGATTTCTTTGTATGGGGCCATTTAAAAAATATTGTCTACGCAACCGCCGTTACAACCCATTAAGACCTGGAGCTACGAGTAAGACGCGCAATTAATAGCATAACGGCTCAGCAGTTGGTGAACATTCTTCGAGAAACAGCTATGCGAGTTCAGAAGTGCATTCACGTTAATGTACAGTATTTTTAACAATTGTTGTAATGTTCTGTGTTCATTTTTTGTATTCCAAAGCCACCTTATGTATAACAAGGTAATTAGAACAAAATTGTATTTTCTTATTTTCTTTTAGCAGTAATTTTATTTGTATTTATTGCACATTTTAATACGACATATGAATAAATTCCTTATTAATAGTACAAATAAATACCACAGTACCAATATGGTTCCATTTGAAAAAAATTGAGTTTGGCCCCAAATTTTGATGAACTTTATTTGCTCTTAAATCACGTAACTTAGTATTTTTGACGGGATTGTTGGGTAAGGACCCTTACCCAATAACATTTTTCCAACTATTAAAAATAGTTCAAGTTCATTTTTTTTGGCGAACTATTTGGGTTAAAAATAAAAATAACAGCGGGGTTAAAATATTTATGTGACTTACCTTGTACATATGGAAAAAACTCCAGTTTCTTTACTGAGGATCGAACATGAGTACATGGGCTGTGGAGCAACCTGTGGATTATGGTATATTTTTTCCTCCCTTATTCTTTTGGAGTTACTTTTATGACTATCCTCACACAACCATTTTGTAAAGAGTTTTATTTCAAAATTTGTATTTTTTTCATTAAGGTATGTAACCATTTGTAAATAAAACTGAAATCGCTAAAGCTGTGCAAAGTAAAACAAACAAAAAAGGAAATTGTTTATTTATTTAGGTAACTTTGGACGCTATCTCAAATATTTCTTCAGTTTTATTAAAAGTTGATCGATTTATTAGCATTCTGTTCATAGTTATCTTTTGTTTACTTTTTTTTACTGTTTCAGAAGATTTATATTTTATCAAAAAAATGTTTTTAATTAAATTCTTTACTTTTGTTATCGTGTATCTCCACCGATTTGTTTACAAATTACACAAACATTGCAAAAATTGCTAGACAAAATAATGGATTTTTAATATGAATTTTCAGTTTTAGCTTAAAATAATTAGTTAAATTAAGAAAAAACAGTATACTAAGCATTTTTTAAATACCTTTAACTGTTACTTTATGTTCTCCAGTTCCCGGATGCGTGAAGAGATCTACCTGGATTGAAACTTCTCCAACACTACCTTCTTGTCCATCGACGCTATCTGTAAATCATATTATTTGGTAACACAATGTATTTGTATTTTAGTGAAGTGTGTTCTGTGTATATATATCTTGTATATACAGTAAAATACTAAAAAAATAATGTAATAAAAGAAAAACTATGTATTTTTTAATTATGTCATGCTAAACTTGGTTAAATTTCATGCAATAAAAATGATACTATGGTACAATATTAATGAACTAGGCAATATGGTATAATAATATTGATGTTTAGTCAAACGATGTTCCCTAACAATAATTATTGTATGCTCACGTGTAATTCATAAACTAATAGCCACTTTACATAAGGACAAACGGGAATAAATCTTGCTTCAGCAATCTGCAGAAAATCTTGTTTATACAATATTTTCTATGGTAACTAAATTTAAATCTGTCGGATGTGCATTTAAACGATTCTCATTTAAAAAATGGTTGATAGTGACGTTAACATTTTGCTGGTATTTTGTTTATTTTTAAAGCAAGATTTGCTCTCAACTAAAACTGTCTCAAGATAAATATGATACAGGTTAAGTCCCAAATAACATTTTTAGTCTTATAAGAAACGTAACGACGTCGCCATGACTTAAAATACGTCACGACTTTTCATATGTCTTAATTGCATACGACCTTTGTAGAACCATTAGGTCGTGTGAATTCAAAGACGTCTTAAAGTCATGAAGAAGTCATTACAGGGTCGTGACGACCTTTGTTAGGATTTTCATATGACCAAATAGCCCTAAGGATTGATTGCAGTATTGTCGTATAAGGTCGTTATAAAGTCATTATAAGGTCGTAACAATCTTTAATACGACTTCATGATCTGATGTTTGGTCAAACACGACAAAAGAACGTAACGAGTCAGTATGTATTGTATATATTCTACCTATACGTATGCAAAAATAAAAAAAAACAGATAAGCATACTGATATCAACTGTGCTTATCTGTGCTTTTTTTACGCCATGCTATTTGATTATGATATAAGAAATGTGAAATTTGGTGCAAATTTGGTAAATTTGTGGATTTCGAAAGTGTAACGTGTTGAGGTTATGCGACGGAATTAATTTTGACCTAACGCTGTCTGGGTTGTCTAAAACTGAGCTTTTGGGTTCAAGGGTTCCAAAAAGAAAAGAATCGGATATAATTTTGACCACTTGGTTGGTTGGCCTTAGGGGATTTGAAAAAAAGTCAAAAATGAGGATGAACTCACCTTTAAATTTTGTAAGATATGTTCATTCTCGTACTTTTATTCATAGACTAACATTGCCAGAATAAAAGGTGCGTCATATTTTATTCATGAATATTATAAATCATATCGAGGTCGTATCGAACCTCTGTTACGACTACTACGTTTTGGAACACCATGTTTCTGTTAATGGGTCGTGTCGAAGTCGTTTTGAATGTTAATATAACCTCCGTCACTGCTATCAAATTTTGGATTCCATATTTTCATATATGGGTCGTTGGAGGTCGTATTCAAAATTAATATAACTTCGTTCACAACTCCCTTCAATTTTAGGTACTAATCTTATTTCAAGGTCCTATTGAGGTCTTATCATGTTTTTTAATGACCTATGTGTGTTATCTTTCTACAAGATCATAATGAGGTCATATTATTTTTTTAATGACCTCTACACAACGAAATTTCTTAAGTCATCTTAAGCGTTGTACTGTAGATAACGACGACCTCTTTTCGACCTCGTAGCGAAATTTTTAAAACCAACAATTTTTAGCGTCCAATTAGCCGTCTTATGCCTATTATATGACCTTCATACGACAATGAGTTTCGATAGACTTGAGTATAATCTTATAACGACCCTCAGACGACCTACAGTCAATAAAATTATTTTAACGACCATTTTTTGACCATTACATAACTAATTGGGCATATAGGCCAGAAATTATAACTCAAAATGTTACCTGGAGTGGTACATTAATGTGACGGCTTAGTTACGGAGAAAGGTAAAAGCCAAATAAAATAAATTATCACCTCGAGCAATTTTGCACAGAATGATATGGTATTGTCCTTACTAGCTTCATCTGACAAAATTTATACTTTCACTTCAAATTTAATAGGTACTAACATTTATAGTGAATTATGTTATGACCAATATTGTTGGGAGTTAGTATAAACTGTATTATACTGATGTAATAGGTGAAAAACCGAACGAAAATAAAATGTAATATTTTCAGCTTGCTATACCGAATGTTATAGAACGGTATTTTTTTGCTTAAGCGTCTGAAATTTTTTTCCATTTTCGATTACTTAAGCTGAATTTATGAAATGATATGAAAAATGCGGAGGTCAGGTGACCTTGAGGTGACTTAATCGGAAATAACCCTGCAAGAGAGCTGCCTTATTGTGTCATGTGTGTCGTTCTGCTGAAACCACATGTTGGTATTTTTGTCCAGTAAAATATTGAGGTCCAATTGAAGAAAGTTACCAATTTTCATAGACGGTGTCCTATGGACGGATATATTAAAAAAGTACAAATCGGTTATGTTGGTAGCAAACATTACACATCTTTTGGTTGTGTAATTGCCTTTGTCATGTAGATCTGAATTAACTGAAGTTCAATAACGACAATTCTATTTATTTACATAGTCATAAAAAGGAGAACAAATCTCATCATTGAAGACTGTGTGCCTCAATCGTCATTGTCCCAGAGGTTTACAGTCGCAGTAGCTTTTCTGCCTCCATGCTCGGCTTCCTTAAGTCATTGCATCATCTTTTATAGTGGAAATATAAATCTCCCTTCAATACAAGTTACAATGATATAGTGAAATGATGGATTCACGTTTAGAATCGACATAAGCTTTCGAAATGAAAGTAAGTACTCGATGATTAATAAAGGTCTCTTTGACATCATCAGGTCAAGTGTTCCTGAGGACCTTCTATGAACTTGAGGTTTGATGTATACAGCTGACGAAGTCTTCCTAAAGCCTCTTAACCACGGTTCTACCAAACTTACATATGGTGTATTACTTACACGACGTATATTG
The DNA here is from genome assembly GCA_029963845.1 of Rhamnusium bicolor. Taxonomy (NCBI): domain Eukaryota; kingdom Metazoa; phylum Arthropoda; class Insecta; order Coleoptera; family Cerambycidae; genus Rhamnusium; species Rhamnusium bicolor. Next base: position 139,094 of record JANEYF010004078.1, read on the forward strand.
AACTGGTAAAAAATTGACTGAATAATAATCGTTTGAATTGAAAAACACCAGACCATTACACCTTACTGACTGATCTACATTTTACCCAATGCAGATAGTCCCATCTCCCTGCCCCTTATGATCATCGACTTATACAAATAAACTGATATCCATTTTGAGATATCCTGTATTTTATATTTTTGGCCGAGGTACAGAAGTTTTGTCAACTCTTGTATTAAAACTAAAAAATTGCGGTCAAAAATGAGATCTTTGTGATACACCAAAAGAAACATCAGGGGCTGGAGAAGTACCACAATCCGTCATAATGGACATGGTTATACTAGAATTTTTTATTTCAAATCAACTGTTTACATCAAAAATAAGAGCTTTAAGTTTAGCGTAGAAAAGAGAGTATTTAACGTCCTAAAAACTAGATTCAATGTCATGAAATTTCAGCTCTTTCTAGTGCTAAAGTAATATTTGTAAAAATTCTGGAGCTAGATGTGTTTATGCTAAAAACAATCTTTAGATATTGCTAGGTTGGACGTGATAATTAATACAAGATGCTTAATATATCTGAGGATAAGCTGAAGTGCATTTGTGATCAGCCAAAGTGACCTATATTATCTGAATTCTATTACGTCACTAGCGTTTTAGATAGGTTCGCATTATTCGAGTTGAATCCAGAAAGTAGGTCAATGTAGAGGATGAAGAAAAGAATGTCGGTAGAGCACATCCTTCTGGGACACCAGAGGTAACAGAGAACATTCCGAATAAAATTCCATCAACTAAAATATACAGTATCATAAAACCTCTATATCCACAAGCACAACTGAGCTTCAAAATGGTTATAACTACATCTGTTGCATGTCGCTGCATCAAGGGAATACCCGTTCTTCATTTCATTTCCAGATACGGTATTGAAGAAATTTTTAGGTTAGTTTCAACAATTGTATTAAGATCTATTTTCTCACAGCTTTTTCCATTCACAGTTTAGCAATGAAATATATGTTTGATGAAAATGAAACAATATGGGGTGGGGAAACTAACAGTAATTTGATTACTAAAGCAAGAATAGTGGATATTATTGAAAAAGGCAATGTGCTGTAAAGTGAGTAAGCGGTATTGGAAGTGTTGTGCTATGCTGTTAAAATGGAGTAATATAAAAAAAATAGTTTAACAGTTTCGATAAGAAAGTATTTGTTCTTTATTTCTGTATGATTTATCTTCAATCTGGTTTGACTTTAGAGCCAATGGGAGAGATATTGCTGTATATTACAGATCGACTAATATATTCGTTGTCAAAGTAGTAAGTTACATATGATCCTTGATAGTTTCCTGATGTTACATCTTCAGCTTGCTGTTTTTCTTTCACTATACTATAAATAAATTGCAGAAAAAAAATTTTCAGTACGGATCTATTAAAATTGATATAATCCTTAATTCAAAGTTGAATGAACCATTTAAATCTGCAGCACTTAAGTTTCAACATATATTAATCTACTGCTATAAAAAACGTTACATAATTGAAAGTTGCACCAATATAAATTATGAGAAATAAAATAACTACAAAAACTACAGATAAGAATATTTTAACTTCATTGTTGTTATTGTTGATTATTGTTAATAAATATCACTAATATTCTAGACGATTATTGGAGATACATGGAGCTTTTAGATTTTTAATGATATAGTTTTTCAAACTGGGTTACTGACTATTGAAACCTAAAATATCATATCCTAATTCTGTAATTGGTGCATTTAATGATTCTTTTGAATCAGTTATTTGCTAAAGTTGGTGTATTACTAAGAGTGCACTCGTTAAATAGACCATATTAGTGTCACGTCACATAATTATGCAACCTACGTAAAGAGTCATGGCACACTGGTTGCCTATATGTAACATTGGAATTTGACCCTTATGTTTACGAACATAAAGGTGCTATTTTTGATAGAAACAGCACAAAATTTTATTTCTTTTCTCCCTTGAAAAAAATATTTAAGAACTTTTACTTACCATCTACCATGCACAAAATATGTTAGAATGTATATAACACTATAGAAATTTTGTTGGTAGTAATAAAAATAAAGTTACTGTAATGCGCTATATTTGTATATATTCTAACATATTTTATGCACGGTGGATGGTAAGTATAAAAGTTCTTAAATATTTCTTTCAAGGGAAAAAATTCTGTGCTATTTCTGTCAAAAATGTCGCCTTTATGTTTATGAGCATAAGGGTGAAGTTCCAGTGTTACATATAGGCAACCAGTATGTCATGACTCTCTCACGTAGGGTGCATAATTATTTTTAATTATATGACGTCACAACTAACGTGGTCTATTTAAAACTACCAATTTAACTGATTTGACAAATTAGTATTAATAGATCAATTCATAAGGGAAGAATGAACTGATGGTGCTTTTGGTATGATCGATAAAAGTGTAATAAAAGTAGCATTAAAATTAAAAATTACTGTATGTATGTTTTGATGTATTAAGAAGAATAAAGTGGAGTAAAATCACTATAAGAAGAGTGCCTTTATATACAGGAAAGTGACATAGATGGTATGTAAGCAAATTTGGCAAAAACTTATAAAGATGTTTCTCCCACATCCTTGATATTAAATGCAATGCAAAGTAACATCTGAGGAGTAAATTTTCTAAATTGTACTACTTCAGTTAGTAAAATTTGAGATAATTCGAAAATAACTAATAACGGTTGTGTTATAACAGACAGTCAAAGATTTTTTAATAATTGAGAAGGAAAGAGGTTGAGGAGAGGAATATAATGAATTATTTTAAACTTTGGCCCATGTTTCCGAAATGAAATGATGTTTCTGTATCAGCTGTTTATTGTACGATTGATGTCAACTGAACTTAAATGTGGTCGTATTTGTCTACTTTTCCAAATAACTGATTCAGTCAACGAAAAGTGTCGAGGAAAGTGAAACGAACTAAATATATAAAATCTATGTCTACCAGCGCTTAAACTATATACTATTAAAAATGGCATCTAAATCGTATTGAAAGAACTCTATGAATTGCTTGAAAATGTGCAAATGCTTGAAACTAGCAGAAATTTTGGCATCTTGCATTTAACTCTCTACCTTGCCGACTATCACTTTCTCTTCTCTTTTTTAGCTTTCAAAGGTTCTTCTAGCGCTTCGAGTCCGGATTCTGTGTCAGTTTCGTCTCGAATCGAAACCTGCCTTTGTAGCATTGTCTCTTTATTGTTTAGCGGCACTTGGTAAGGAACAATTTGTTTAAATATGTGTGTAAATCGTGTGTAAACTTAGCAGTTGGAAAAACTGATGTAGCTTTCTTACAAATCGGACTTTAAAATTCTCTAACAGTAGTAGACAAGGTTGAATAAGTTTTCCCCCACTTTTTTTCTGTTAAAGGATAAGCCTGTTATGTGACCCTTTGTGTTTCAAAAGAAGTAATTAACGTTTTATTCGTACTGAAATTTTTGCCTATTAATGCGATTAGATGGTTAGATAACACCATTTGAGTCTTTTCTAAATGATAACTTTTTTAAATGTTCACGTGTATCAAAAGAAATGGGAAGTTATCGTAAAATTTACGTTACAATAACGATAATTTTCAATATCTACAATATTGGCTAACTTGCATAAAATAATCTGCATCTGCATCTTGTTTACATATTAGTACGTTAACAATAATTTGCGAAAACACCTTATTATTTCTCACCGAAAATAGAAAACCTATTGACGATTATTTAGAAAATTCTCATGATAACCGTTACTTACACGTTAGTGAATCTAATCAGTTGTCTTTTAACTCTGCTGAGACGACACAGATTTTCAATGTGTTACTTTTGATTATTTAAAATAGTCATAACAAATTGCATAAACATATTGAGTTCCACAAGGATCCAACTTGGGTCCGCGACATTTTCTTACTTAACAAATTTCTCTTTTGAAGCGCAAATTGTCGTTACACTAAAAGTATAAAAGCCAGTACAGCGGAAGGGAGAGATTGTCCTCGTCATAACTGAAAATGATTTGAAAAATCCGAATTGCCTGAGCAACCACATCAGGTGGTATGATTAAAGCACGATTAAAAGAAGTTAAGACAAATACCTACCTTCATTAATTTGCGTGGTAACAAAGGTCTTGATCAGTGTATCAGTAGTTTGCGTGTAGAGGGATAAGGCGTAACGCAAACTCTGCAACTCCGCGCTTTTTGTCTAGGAAGGCCTTCTTCAATCCGTTTCCTCCTGCATGGAAGTACTGCTTGATCGTGTCTAAAGCCACGTCTAGGACTGCGCACTGTTTTGGTGATAAATTCTTCTCGACTTCCTTTGAGATGTCCATCACACCACTTAAAGCGTTCTTCACATCTTGTTTTCCCGTCATGTGGTTTTTGAATAACCTGGACATGTCCTCTATCTTGGTGTTTGCTGCTAAGTTTTTAGCATTATCTGTCAGACTCTTGAACATCATCTGGAAAGATGAGGATATTCATATTATGTGTATCAGCACAATGTACTTACATACTTGAAGTTAAAATGCGATATTTTTTTAAAAGGAGATTGTTTATCAAATTGATAAGGAAAATGTAATTCACTAGTAAGCACAATAACATAATTAGGATTATATTATATTTAGATTAATACTGCGAGTGTACACAGTGTCACAAATTCGTCTTCATCTCTATCAATATTATAGCTAGAAGAAAATAGATCCCGCATGCTAAGGCTTTGTTTTCAAGACCAATTTAATGGTGAAACTGTAAATGCACTATATTCAATTGTTTTCGATTTATACGCCATATTTGAAATTTGTCTGATTTTAGGTTGTATCTCAGGAATTATAATAAATTTTCAAAAACAATTTTGAGCTAAGTTGTAATTATTTTTACGTGAAATCTAATGGTGTAGTAAGAACTTTTGTATGAGGTACAGTTTTCAAGATATTAAATACATATAATTTCAAGAAATGTGTAGTTTGACATATACATTATTTTAAATAAATGAATGGCTTCCTAAATCGCCTGAACTCACATAATTGGACTTTTTGTGTAAAATTTAATCAAACACGAAGTTTTCAGGGAAATACACGACACTCACCGTTTTATCTGTCATTGGTGGTAGTACGACAGTTTTCTCCAGTATCCTCATGACAATCTTCCAGAGTTCTTTCAGCAATCGCTTTAGTACTGTTTTCTCACACGATTGCGCGTACAAGGACAGGGAACCATCTAACAAATCCATAAGAGGCCTTAACACTTCGTCTGCTTCTACCGCCACCGCATTTCTTTGTGCAGGCTGATTTAGCTGACCAGGTTGACCTCCTCCTTTTATGGCTAGCAATAGATCTGCAAGTTCTTTCACACTAACCGTTATCCTGTGCTCCAAACTAAAACAAAAAAATACGTAATTTATGAGGAAATTTCGGTACTATCGTCCACGCGCGTTTTGCCAACTAAACTGGCATCATCTGGGGAGATTTAGTCATCAATTTAACATCTGATATATAACATCGAGTTGTTAAGAGATAGTACAATCTGTACCATTCAAGTTGTTATTCTAAGGTTTTTAGTCTGAATCATTTACGATTTTCTCCACTTTGATCAAAAGAACCTCTACTGTAGGTAGTAACCACTTTTCATAATTTCCATACATATCGTGGTACATCATTACCTCACATACTTCTTGCTTACCTGCAAGCAAATTGTTGTGCTAATTCATCCAAACTGCCGTTGAGCGTCTGCTGCAATTCTTTCAAGATGTTGGCCGCATCTTCTTCTAATTTTTCACCACCCATGGATTCAAACATTTTTTTCTAATTGTACCCGTAATTGTTGTATATTGTTCATTAGTATACATGCCTAAAAATACAAAAAATGTGTACTGTACAGGAGAGAGACCATATAGAATTATGTCAAAACCAAATATATAAGAAATTGTGCTATAGAGAAATATCGATCTTTTACAAATACCGGATAAAATGTAAAACACAGTTTTTAAGTCTTTAAGTGAAGAAATTCGTTTTAATAGTTTTGCATCAGGTATAAATTAAATTATTGTTACATGGGACAGACATCAATGCTTTTAAATTTGAGGTTGTATAAACATATACTGTTCAATTTAAAAATTATATATTACCTTGTATAGACGTTTATAAGAAAATTACTGTGCCGTTATATTTAAATAATTGACTTTGAAAAGCACTTAGCACATTGTTTCTCCTAAGAGAATAAATTGTAAGCCAAGAAGTGTGACAGATTTACGTTGAACTCTGGATAACAATTGTCATTAATTCTTAGGTAGGTAATTAACGCAGAGATATATATTTATGACAATAGTTTACGACTACGCAGTTTTAAATAATTGATGGCATTTTAAGAGCTTTTGTATGACTATGTACTTTCTAGTTAGAGAATGATTAAAGCAAATGTAGAGGGGTAGGCAATTTAATACCCTCATTAATTGCGTATTTAAACAACTACTTCTGACATATTGTTTCTTTGTTATATATTTGCGTTTCCTAATTTGACAGTAAATTAGGGAACACTGAATTACCAGACACTACCATTCCAAATTACACGTTATTAGAATTAATTTCAGACAGATTGTTTTAGAGTCACAGCATTAAAAAAAATTCACCATATCATTTATGCCTTTGTAAAATTAAAACCGCGGAATTTTTAAAAATATCTAAGTGAACATTTGGGAACCTACTTAATATTATAGTTTGTACGAAGTCAATTGAAATCGTATAAAAACTAAAAGCCTGCAAAAACCGTCGGCATCTCTTTATTGTACATGGGCGGAGGTAAATAGAAATGCTTGTCATAAGAAAATGTTATACTTGTTTGAAAATTGTATTAATTTTTATTATTTTTTTGTTTATTAGATAGGCTATTTTTGTTCATTTCGCCAATAAAATATTTTTGAAATATTATATCAGTTTTAGATATAAAGTCTAAATATTTAAATTTATTGGGTTTAGTTTTAAAGTTAACCCATACTATATTGAAATATGTTATTGCTCTGCAAGGACCAACGAGAAGGTATGAACATATCCTTGCCAGGATGAGGGAATGGGACAGGTTAGATTAGCGAGGGGCAAGGATGTTATATAGTAAAAAATAAAATAAAAGTTTCTTCTAAAATAAAAATAAAAATGTAAGTTTCTTAACCAAAGCAAAGAATTAGTACCACAAAAATAAATACCTATTTGTTTAGATAAAACATAAATAAAAACAAAATTAAAATATGTCGCTAGAATAAAGTAACTTAAATTAAAATTTCTTGTCAACTAAATAAAATATATTCCAAGAAATGTAACAATGAAAAAGTAAACTTCATACCTAATATAATATCTAAATATTTTGTTCTGAAAATATATGTATATTAAAAAAGTTAAAGGCTAAAAGTTGACGCGTCCGAATCTTCACTTTCTGAAGAGGTATCATTACCAGGTTGAATTATAATCGGCGCATCTAAATACACTATATGCCTGTTTAGTTTACGATATTCTCTGATTTTTTCCAAATAATCTACCCGAAGTGCTACTATACGTCGTGATTCCATAATTACCATACGACTGTCAAGTTTTTTATGTTTAAAACCGCATTCTAATAAAACATTTCGTAGTGTATCTAAAGAACTATAATTATAATCAGGATAATCTCTTAATTTTTCTCGAATCATTTTTAACGTAGGAACTATATTTTTTTCATACATATTATAAATTATACGCCGTATTACATCTTTGGTAGCATCATCAATATTTTTTAATTTCATATTTTTCCGTTTCCTATTTGTACCGTGATCTATAACATCTCCTTTTTTAATTACACGATAAATTGTTGATTTTGATATTTTAGTTAATTCGTTAATACGTTCTATGATTTCTTTCTCACATTTTTCACGATTTTCGCTTTTTAAACGTTCATATATATTTAAAATAATGCGTTGACTTTGTACGTGTAAATCTTTATTTTGAAACTCTAAATTTATTTCGTCTTCCTCGACAATAACAGGCTCAACTATTTCGGGATTTTCGGGCGTTATTATGTTATTTTCTGTTTCAAATGGTCTCCAGAAAGCCATGGTAAATTAGTAAATACCTAATACAATATCTTAAATACCTTTTATGTAGTAATAAATATTTACCAATATGAATACTAAGTATAAACCGAACCACCTTGATATTATAATAGGTATTTCTGCACTGCACTGGACAAATGTAATAAATAAATAGGTAACATCCGAGTCCACGTTGACTCCTGACTGATATAAACTCAAACACCCACCGACCAACCGGATTGACGAATATCCTGATCCCAGTCAATCGTCGCCCATCGTCCTCAAAACATAGCCAATGCCGGCACATCTCACAAGTTTCCGTAATTGCGGAGAAACGATTTAATGAGTTTTTATTATACTAGTGGGCCTGTCCGTTTTATTATCTTTAAAACACGTGCAGTCGTAGATGGTTCGTTCAGGCTGATTACATTGCCAGTCTCGGACTCACCTGCACAATTTCAACTACCATTTGATTCTCGATACCATTGCTAAATACATAGGACAAAATATCAAGTTAAGTGCGCACAGTCCTGTGCTTTAACAATGACCAATTTCAATTGACTTCGTATAAACTATACTACATCTTAAAGTTCAAAAGGTTGCAGACAATCCAAATTCTTAATTTTTGTTTCTTATCCATTCGTTGTGCTAGCTCTATAATTACATCTTTACTTCATGGTAAATACGAACTAATAAAGGATTGTACTTACTATTCTCTCTTCTTTTAAGTGTTCGGGGAATTCTTTTTTGACGATATCCGCATAAGCTATGAGAACTTTAACTATTGTTTTTGCGAACCGTTTCATGTAACGTTTCCAGATTTCGGGATCGGGACATTCCAGTTTTGAAACTACATCGAAGCACTGTGTCAGTTGGGTAAAAACGTCCACAACTGAATTCGAAAAAAGTGCATGCTCGCTACTCTTCTGGAACTGAAAAAAACACAAAAAATATACTGAACGTCTCAAAAAGTAACTATGGGGATCGATGCGACAAAAATAAATTAAAATTGCACAGTGACAAAACGTCACAAATTGGCTTTCGTTTTCTTTTTTCAGGAAGTTGCCATCACTAATAAGTATTTGAAAATGGTAGAGTACATTGGAGTAACTTAGAGTACAATAGAGTAGAGTAAAGTAGCGTAGAATCGAGTAGAGTAGGGTAGAGTAGAGAAAAGTAGAATATAGTAAATTAGAATAGAGTAGATTAGAGTAATTTAGAGTAGTGAGTAGTGAAGAGTGGAGTAGAGTTGAGTAGAGTAGAAGAGTAGAGTAGAGTAGAGTAGAATAGAGTAGAGTAGAGTAGAGTAGAGTAGAGTAGAGTAGAGTAGAGTAGAGTAGAGTAGAGTTGAGTAGAGTAGAGTAGAGTAGAGTAGAGTAGAGTGGAGTAGTCCACTCGAGTAGAGTGTAATAGGGTATTGTAGAGCAGAGTAGAATAGAATATGGTATCGTAGAGCAGACTAAGTTCAAGTAGAGTAAAATAGTTCAGCGTATCGTAGTGTAGTGTGGTGTGGAGTAGAGTACAATAGAGTATGGTAGGGTTGGGTAGCGTAGGGTAGGATTGGTAAGGTAGAGTAGATTAGAGTATAGTAGAGTAGAGTGGACTTGTGTGGAGTAGAATAATACAGAAGAAAAAAATCCTGATAAAAACGTAAGCACTTTCTCTATCAGGGTTAAAAAATGTATTGACGCCTCTAATATTAGTCTTATGCAATAACTCCTTAAAGAAAAACAAATAAAAGTAAGGATATAATAATAATATATCTAGACCATTAATGCATAATGTACCATAGATAGTTAGAATTCTAAACAATCTAAAATAATAATTTTGCACAATATGCAACAGGGTACACTGTTTACTTACGCCGTCCTTTTTATCTCTATTGAAGGCACCGTGTAGATATTCTAAGGATACGTCGTCGTTCTCGTTTAACCATTGCATGACGAATGGCTCAAACCACGAAGGATATTCAGGCACTGCACCTTTGTAAGGAGGCACGTCTTTCACGTAATTCGTGTACAGCCATTTCACTTTGAAGTGTAGATTCATATAAGCCGACGATTTGCAAAGTCTGTGCTGCTCGTGTTCTTCTAAGGCATATTTCATGTCGACTGCGAAAAGGCTCCACATTGTAGCAGCTGATAGCTAAAACAAAGGGTATTATTACTGGATCCACTCTAAACATTCGTTTATGACATATTGTTCTCGGAAATTAAATTTCACCGTTTATCCTAAATATTTCAGTAAAAATACAAACACAAGTATTTAATCAACACTCGAATCTGGAGTATATAACAACATTCTGCATTCTACATTATCCAATAATAATTGGTAGGTATGTAGCATTTAAAACGAAATATACTTAGGCCAAACTTATAGATATTTCAAAAAATGACTAAGTATATAAAAATTATTTAAATATAAATAACGTACAAATAAAAAAAAGACGCGGCCTCAATTTCGAACATTTTTATTATTTTAAATGATAAATTTAATAACTTACCTGACCGATGTTAAGCTCCTGAGGAAATTGATTGAGGACAGGACCATAACTATTTTTATCTTCTTCTATAACAGATACTATAAGAGCTATTAATTTGTGCCAAAAATCTACGCTATCCAGTCTTGGTCCGTGATCCTCCGGATCCCTCTTAGGTTCGTTGGGATCACTTTGGAATTCTCTATTATACAGCTCATATGTGTTCTCGAATAGAAATTGATATGTCGATCTTAAGCATGCTTTGACGCAGTCTTTTACAACAGTACTTGCCCTCGGCGGACTCGACAGTTCCTGCACTTTCATCCGGAAAAACGTGATGCTGGTTAGAAGATCAACAGTAGATTTCAGATCCATTAGTTTGTCTGGACTGGAGGCCGGGAAGTTGTTCCTGTACATCGAGAGGTCTATCCGTAGGGAATTGTGAAGCTGGTCCAGCAGTTTCACAAACTTCTCTTTCTAGAACCGAAACAAATCATGAGGTATGTCAATTATGAATAAGTTCTCATGATAGGTTTGTATTAAATTTGTAAATTAAATTGAATATTTTTAAGGAGACCACTGCAGTTAGTTTAAGACTCTTCTATGAGGGTGAGTCCTCAATAAATGAGTCTTTTATTGCAAATGTATACCATATACATACGTATTTGAGCCCTTAGAACGTGAATATATATGCCAAAATTGGTTGGAAGAGCATCCTTTCCGACTATTTATTAATTTATTAAAATCAAGCTCAACCGAAGCTATTTTCGGGGCCTTTTGACTAAACGCTTGGAGTTATCTCCATTTCTTTTCCATAGCTAGGCAGGCAGATAAGTTGTCTACAACCTTCTATCCTTCAATTGGTCGAGAAAATTATAATAGATCTGCTACAGTATTCCAGTCTTGACTAGATGATGACATTTTTATTTAAATATTCGTGACTTTTTTTTGATATTTCTAGATCTAGACTATTAAAAGTTTTTATGATTTAGCAGCTGATAATTACTCAAAAAAATATAATATTGAACACAACTGATTGTTACACAACTACTGATACCTACCCCAAAGTTCGACGCTGCAAATCTGTCGCTAGCTGATACAGCCGATGAAGCAGTAGTGTGCGCGTAGTAGGCGTTGATATTCGCCAGCAACATACTCATGACAGCGGGTACTCCAGGACAGAGATATTTTGTTGAAAGGCAGTGGAAGTGACTGAAAAAGAAACACATTATGAGGAGTTTTGTAAAACAGTTTTTCCAATTATTATATGTACTTAGACAAAAAAACTTGGATATTTAACAAGTTGAAAACAACTTCTTACTGTTGTCAATCAAAAGAGAAATCACGCCGTATACTTCGAAATGTGCAATAATGGACACTGATGTTTCGCAATTATTCTTCCTCATCAGCATAGTTGAAGAAATGTGATAATGAACAGAGCATGCGACGAACGATATCGATGGGCAGTAAACGCAAAGATAAAAATAATATTTACTTCAACTTCGTCGTGAACAGGTCATTAAAAAATATATTGGGTGTGACTTTGTGTGTATCTAAAATAAAATGTCTGTGTTCCATTACACTGCAGTAAACTGGAATAATTCTGAATACAAATGACTGACGAGCCATCAAGCGAAATCAGAGTTATCTGTACAGATAGCCATGCATCGGTAATTGCAATATATCTTTATTAACATATGTCTGAAATGTCAGAGATAAATTAGCCAGTTTAAAAACGTCATATATCACGGAAAATATTGGTGAAGTAAAAACCAAACCCATATGCACAGCAAGTTGATATATGAATGAATTTAATCGGACAGACCCCGATCAACTATATTTCGTTTCAATTGGCTGCTTTTTGTCTTCTATAATATATTTCATGGCATTCTGTTCACATATATTTTCATTATTGATATGTTTTTAAAACCTGCGTGTGCTGAGTCACAACTTATATCTTTCCTTAGTTAAAGAATAATAGTATTGTATTGTACAAATAGTCGAGGCAGTCGAGGGTGGTGACAGATATTACGATTTTCTATTTGATATATCTATTTGATGACAGTGAAACATGCGAGTAAAACTCCAAGTAGATTACTGGAGACATTTTAGACTTTCTTGTGATTAAATGCTTTGATGTTTGCAAATATTTAATTATATATTTACTTATTCGCAAAGAGATACATAGAACGAACCCAAAGCTGTATTCACAAACAGCTTACAATAATACGAGTTAACTTATCCATTGAATAAATAGATATACATATTAAAGTTGAATTTACCACAAACATGAGATATGTTAGCTCAAGAATACAGCTTCATTGGAAACATAAGAATTTGAGGTGCTGAAGGATGTTCGTCAGGGTTGTGTCTTGTCACCGATGTTATTTAACCTTTACGTTGAAAACATATTTTCTGAAGCACTTGAGGGAGAAGAATGCGGAATAAATGTAAACGGTGCCGTGGTATCAAACATAAGATATGCTGATGACACAGTAATTATAACTGACAATCATGAAGATCTTCAGAGGCTTTTGAACAAAATAATCAGAGTGGGCATGGAGAATGGCCTTACGATTAATATACTGAAAACAAAGTTCATGATTGTGAGCAGAAATCTTCCACCTTTACAAAATATGTATATGTATATGTATATTGATAATACTCCCATAGAACGAATCCAGACTTTCAAATACCTGGGAACCGTACTAAATGAAGAATGGGATCCGCAGCATGAAATAAAATGCCGCATACAACAAGCTAGGCAAGCGTTTACTAAATTGAGGTCCTTCCTGTGAAATCAAGGTTTGTCCTTCGTGATCCGGTATAGAATGGTTCAGTGTTACGAGTGGTCTATCGTGCTTTATGGAATGGAAACCTGGACACTTAAAGTGATATCAATTAATAGATTAGAAGTCTTTGAAATGTGGTTATTGAGAAGAATTTTCCGTATACCTTGGGTAGAAAGAATGCGAAATGACGACGTACTTCTGAGAGCGAACGTGGAGAGACAGCTCTTTGACTGAATTAAAAAACGGAATATGTTACCCTGGTCACATTTTAAGAGGTCCGAAATATAGAATTCCTCAACTGATCCTGCAAGGAAAAATTGAGGGCGAGAGGCGTAGGGCGTAAACACATATCTTGGCTGCGGAACACTACACAATGGACGGGAATAACTAACACCGGTGAATTATGTCATGCTGCCAAGGATTATTTTTTTAGGATGCGTTTGTATAGTCTATGGAAACATCGTATTAAGTCTCCATGAATCTGAGTATCGGAACATATTCAAAATATTGTCGTCAAATAAGCAATTTGACAATAGGAGAGGGTCGGATATGGGCAAATAGTGATGAAATTGAAAATTTAGATTCTAAATCTGATGCTTCAAGCGTACGTTCAACAATACGTTTGTAAGAAGGCAAAATATATTTGTTTGAATTTAATATAGTAGTAAGAGAAGGTTCACGTGGTGCATTGCAGATTGCAGCTTTTCATTTTTAAAGTCTCAGAATCAAAGCTAAAGAGAATATTGAAACAGGGAATATATAAAAGAAAAACCGTTCAGATTATCAAACAGCAAAAAAATTGACATAATTTCTCGTAAAAAGGATTACAACTTTAATATACGACATGTACAGGGTTATTCCGTGGTTATTCCATGGCTCCGTGGTCTAGAGGTAACGTACTTGCCTCGAAACCTCGGGGTCCCGGGTTCGATTCCCGGTCGAGGAACTGCGATTTTTCTGTGAGAGAGATTAATCGTAGTATACTCGGATATTGGGTGTGTGTCCATTGTCTCTAAATGTGTAGCCCTCTCCCACACAAAGTCATTTCAGACCTTCAGGGATAAAGGGGGTTGTAATTTCATGTGGTGTTATTATATTATTATTATTATTCATTATAAATTACCCACCCCTTATCATCGTTATTATTGCCTACTGAAAAAAAAAGTTTTAAAAATTGTATGGTTATGGCTGAATTTTGTTAAAATGCTATCAAAGGTACAGTAGTGTGCAGATTTCAGGGGATACAAACAAATATTTTTTTTAAAATGGATATTATTAAATTTTTGGAATAATTCATTGTTCCTGATTTCAAAAATATACCATATGTTGCGTCTACCACATACCGTTTTTGAGTTATTAAACGTCGAATATCTTAGTTAAACTAGTTACTGTAAATATGGAAAAGTTAACATCATTAAAATGAGCTATGGAAATGACAACTATTATGTTTGATAAGTGACATTTCTTTAATGAAATAATCAAAATGGTTTACAGTGATGAAGAAAAAAACCAAATATTTATACAAAATAGATAACAAAGATTTATTTGGAAAATTTAAATATAAATAAATGATAACTCATAAAAGATGTGTCCACCATTATTGTCAATGCATAATTCATAACGTCTTATTATATTTATTATTGCAACGGAAATGATTTCATTATTTACATTCAGATTGTTTGTTTCAAGTCGAATCCTGTCATTAATGACTTGATTACTATTATTATTATTATTATTGACAATGTCTCTTACAAATCCCCAAAAAAATGAATCCATAAGGGCCAAATCTGGAATATTAGGAGGTCATTTAATAGGTCCATTATTCTCTATCCATATTGGGATTACATTATTCAAATGATCTCGAACGGGTAGGACACTATGTGGAGTTGCCCAATCATGCATCCAAATCATATCATCAAGTTCGGCTTCCGGAAAATTCTGCAAAAGAATATTTTCTGCTTCTGGGATCATTATTTCCAGATAGGTAAGGTTTCTTGTGAGTGGGTCCCTGTGGACCCTCCACTGCGGCCTTCAGCAGGCCTATTGTGGCTCTTCCACAAGTAGGTACTAGGACACTTGAGCCAGACAGTGACGTCATCAACATGGCACCAGTCGTTAAGTAGGGGATCTGCATTACCGGCAAGAAATTCAAATTGGCGGGAAGTTCAAATTGTACACCGGGTGGACCAGACAGTGACTAGGGATCTGCACCACCGACAGGAAAATCAAATTGACGGGAAATTCAAATCTCAGGAAATTCGCAGCAACGTAAAATTTAAATTGAGCGGAAAATTCAAAAAGCCCTGCATCTACATTTCCCTACTAATACTTAACTCCTGTCACATAGTCAAATGATATTATTTATTTTATTACTATTATTTATTAAATACTATAGGAAATTCAAATAGGGGTGGAAAATCCTGTTACCATTCCAGATAGGTAACTCCAGTTAAGGTATAATCATATAATATAGGCCCAACAATTTTGTTTATGAAAATTGCACACCAAACGCTAACAGTTTCCATCCTGAGTTTTTTATTTGTTTTACCGATCTTTTTCTGTTATGCTTGTTTTCCCACGAGCTTCGATTTTTCCTATTAAGAACTCCTGCCGTAGAAAGGATGATTCATCAGTCCATAATATTTTAGTAAAAAAATCTTCATCCAACTTTTGAATCATCTGGCGGCAAAAGTCCAGCCTTTTCCTTTTATGAGCCTCTGTTAAAACTTGTATGGGTAAAATTTTATATGGTCTGTAGCTGTTATTTTTTAACGTACGTTGGATTTTGGAATAACTTTTACCTAATTGATCGACTACATTATTTATACTACATTAAAAATTTTCTAAAAAATAATCAATGTTTCAAAAAAATCTATTCGCGAATAAATATGGATGGGTTTACCTTCGAAATGAAGCAGTATATCTAACTGTTCTTCCTGGTTTGCTTGAACTACACATTTTTTTCTACTAAAACTGCAGGTATTATTCACCTTATGGTAAATATTTTTGAACGTATTTTTTTGACGGTGTTGGATGATTTGGATACAACACCCTATATGCTCTTTTTGCTGCACGTTTATTTTTGTTATTTTGTATATAACAAGTAAATATTTGGACTTTTTCTTCCTCACTGTAAACCATTTTGATTATTTCACTAAAGAAATGTCACTTATCATTTATCAAACATAATAGTTGTCATTTTCATAGCGCACTTTAATGATGTTAACTTTTCCGTATTTACAGTAACTAGTTTAACTAAGATATTCGACGTTTAATAACTCAAAAACGGTATATGGTAGACGTGGCACGATAACGATAGTGTTAGAAAATGGTGGATTGATAATACAAAGAAATGCAACATCAGCAATAAAGGTGCACGTTTAATTACGTTACACTGTGAATGTGAAATATGTTGAGTTCAAAATCCTTGAAACTGTGTGGGAAAAGCATGGCAAAGTGTAATATTGACTACTACAACAATATGCAGTCAGACGTTTTCGAAACGTGGTTTCAAAAGACGCTTTTAACACATTTAGAAGCCAGCAATACACCGTATCATTTAAGGTTAGTAAAGAATAATCCCAAAAACTTCTTATACCGCCTACTCTTTTGTAAAAGTTTCGGTCACTTCCATGGTGCTATCAGTTCCTATAAATAAAAACATTATTCTTTAAAACAAAACTTACGTCATAGCTTGATAAATAGACTCGATGCCGTATCTCATCGCGAATTCGTCTACTATCTCTTCCGCGGCCTCGTCGAAGTAGACCTTCCAAGCGTCATCCCCTTTGGCTTGCGGCAAACTCACCACGCCGTTGTTCTGTTCGCAAAGATAGTGGAACAAATTTTCATGCAAGCAGGTGTATTGAACATGATATGGTGCCACCTTTTCTTCCCCTTTGATTTCTACGGATATGTGTAGTCTTATAGCACCGGATACAGCCGATTTGTCAGTTCTTTTTTCTAAATTGTACCAGACGTCCATCTCGCCGGATAGTGTGCGTACCTGGAACAATTGTTAAATTATTTGTATCTAAATGTTGCCTGCAAATTATTTTTGCAAATAAAATCATAATATTGTTACGCCACTGGAACGTGTAGACTGGTTAGATGAGACTAGAATTGTACGAGAACGGCCGGGAATATTCTGGAATGTTCTAGACCGTGTGAATGGATATATAAATAAGACGAACGAAGGGCCGAAACTCAGTCTTAAGTTGAACGTGAACGAGTAAAGAAGAAATAAGGAAGGGACTTATAAGTGTTGTGTGATTATAGTTAAGACAGTAATTAATCTATTGTTGTTAATTGTTAATTAGTAAATAAAGTAGTTTGCGGGGATAGCAAACACGTAATAATTTGGTGTCAGAAGTGGGATTGGAAGAGAAATTTCTGGATTATTCGAAAAGATTCTACAGTGTTCTTCTCAGAAATTAGTGGTAACATGGAGAATTAAACTACTGGACAGTATTTGGAGGACTGTTTCCGAACTAAATAGTGACTTAAGTGGATTTTCGAGAAGTTTCTAGAACATTCGATTTAGAAATAGCTGCAAATACGCGAGTGCCGCTAGTAATAACGAGTTATGGACTGAGAAAAGAGACTATTAGTGCAATTTCGGGAAAATTCTAGAACATTGTAATTGGAAATTACAGGAGATACGTGAATTGTGTCGACGGGAACGTGTTATAGACTTAAAAACAAGACTGTATGTGACTTTTCGTGAAAATTCTAGAATATTCGATTTGAAAACCACAGAAGATACGTAAACTGTGTTAACGGGAACGTATTATAGACTCAAAACAAGACATTCCATTGCACATTTAGTGGAGATAAAAGAATTTTGTTAACACAAAAGTAACATAAACTCTAAATAAGACTTTTAGTGCTGTTTCGAGATTTTTTTGGAACATTCCATTATTAAAGAAGACGTGATACATTTTATGGATATTATGGCGTCGTCAACTTTATTTTGAACTGATTTACGTGTCGTGAGTTAATGCCAATAACAAGAGGTATGGCGGAGAAACAAACAGAGGACTTGCTAGCAGCGTTGCTAGAACAGATGAACGATTAAGAAAGGATACGAAAAGAAGACAAAGAAGAAGAAGAGAGAATACGACAGGAAGAGAAAGACAAACAAAGGAAAATTATGGAAGAACCAGAAAAAAAAAGAAAGGAAGAAAAGATTACATAAGAAAATTGATGGAAGTCCTGGAGATAATACGAAAAGAAGAAAAGGAAGAACAAGAGGGAAGACGACAGGAAGAAAAAGAAGAGCAAAGAAAGGAACGCCAGGAAGTATTAAGACAAATTATGGAGGAACAGCAACAAGTCATACTCTCGGTCACTGAACAGTTGAAGGAAGATGTACAGGCTGAAGTCATGGAAGTTAAAGAAGAAATCAGTGAATTTAGAGGAAAGTTTGAAGGAGAAATAAATGAAGTTAAGGAAAAAGTAGCCCAACTCAAACAACAATTAAGAGAAGGGTGGCCAGTTAGTATTGTCGTCTGGTCCTTGGTTACAACCACCTTCCGTCGATGGTCAAAGTTCATGGTCAACTTATAAGAGAAAATTTGAGGTAGCTGCTCGTGCAAATAACTAGAATGACCATGAAAAAGTAAGAGCATTGGTATTAGTACTAAGGGGCCAAGCATTAGACCTGCTCCAAACAATTCCTGCAACACAGCAACAAAACTTTGGCATTCTGGAAGCAGCATTAGAACTAAGATATGGCGACCAACATCTCGCCCAAGTATATCAGGCTCAGCTGAAAACATGTAGATAACTGGGTGGAGAAAGCCTACAGGAGTTCGAGGCTGCCGTGGAAGGATTAGCCCATTTAGCCTATCCTGATGCACTAATAGACTTTCAACAATAATTAGTAGTTGGAGCATTTATTGATGGAGTAAGAGACCAGGAGGTTAAGCGAACTCTTAAGTTGGCCAGGCATAAGCGAAGTAGTGAAGCTTTAGTACATGTACTGGAGATTAAGGCTGCCTATAAGGATGCCACACAAACAAACCAGAGAGTGCGAGCCATGGCTGTGAAGGTGACCCCGGAAGATAAAACCATGCAAGTCGTATTAACCGAGTTACAAAAGTTGATCACACAACTAGTGACAAAGATGAATTCCCAAACGAGACGAGAACAACAAAATAGCGGTAGCCCGAATGGAGGTATCCGTTGTTATAAGTGTGGCAAATTAGGCAATATTAAGAGGAACTGTCATGAGCTCAACATTCAAGATGTAATGTCCGAAGTACAAAATATCATACAACTACTGATCAACTCGAATCTAGAACCGAGACAAAACCAACAGCAAAGTAGTGGGAGGCAGATTAGAGGAGGCATGCGCTGTTATAAGTGTGGCAGAGTGGGACATATTCAGAATAACTGTTGTCAGCGCAGCCCTGAGAGATTAAATGTCGCACTAATGGAGAAGCGGCAGGAAAACTGCCGAGCTGGTACTTCGGGGAATATAACAGATGGTCTTTCTAAAAGACCGTATCAGA
The DNA here is from genome assembly GCA_029963845.1 of Rhamnusium bicolor. Taxonomy (NCBI): domain Eukaryota; kingdom Metazoa; phylum Arthropoda; class Insecta; order Coleoptera; family Cerambycidae; genus Rhamnusium; species Rhamnusium bicolor. The sequence goes on from JANEYF010004078.1 coordinate 158,920, forward strand.
AAGACTGCAAGCCTTGCCACCGTGGGGAAGAGCAGCAAAATGTATAAATATTGAACACTGTTAAGATTGATGTTCCGAATTATTGGACAAAAGATTCGTTAAGGGAAGCGCAGTTAAACGATAAAGAATCTTGTCCCATTGGAAAGAAGAGGAACCCGACCCGATTGGATGGACATTTCAAATAAATCAGTGCGGCTGAAGGCTTCCTGGGCACAATGGGACTCCCTTAGAGTAGAGGATGGACTGCTGAAGAGAACGTGGGAAAGTCCAGATGGGAGGAAAGCTACTTTGAAATTGGTAATCCCCAGTTGTTACGTAGCAAATGTACTTCAACAAGTGCATAATGGACCGTCTGGCGGACATTTTGGCATCAACAAAACCCTGACAAAAGTAAGAGAATGTTTCTAATGGGTAAACAATCGTCAAGATGTGGAGGCTTGGTGCTCTCAATGTGAAGTTTGCACAGCAAGAGTGGGGCCACAAATAAGAAATAGGCAATATAACGCCTTCATACAAGTGACCGTATGAACGCTCGTTATGATCTTAAGGCTAATTCAGGAGGGTACTAGGTGGGTTGGTTTGACTATATAACCCAGAACGGGAGAAAGGCCGGTCCTCGAAGCTTCACCCGCTCTGGGAAGGCCGGTTGAAGCTGTTGTCACCAGACTAAACAACGTTATATACCGAATTCAGGAAAGTCCAAAATCAAATTTGAAGGTGGTGCATATAGAGAGACTAGCCAAGTATGCAGGGAACAATGAATTGCCTGATCAGGACGTTCAGGCTTAAGGAAGGGGCAGTGTTACGCCACTAGACTGTGTAGACTAGTTAGATGAGGCTGGAATTATACGAGAACGGCAGGGAATATTCTGGAATGTTCTAGACCATGTGAATGGATGTATAAATAAGACGCACGGTGGGCCGAGACTCAGTCTGAAGTCGAACGTGAACGAGTAAAGAAGAAATAAGAAAAAGACTTATAAATGTTCAGTTGTGATTATAGTTAAGACATTAATTAATCTACTGTTGTTAATTGCTAATTAGTAAATAAAGTAGTGAGTAAGTGTTATCTGGACTTTCTATCAACAAATCTACGAGTACAGGTGTTTGTGGGGATAGCAAACATGTAACAATATTATTAATATTGACGAAATAAACATCAATTTATGTAAACTGATGATGAAAATTTACTATTAAGAAATATTAATAAAGGTATAGTAAAAATAAAATATCGAGGTATTCCAATTAGGGGTTGCACCAGGTAATTTAATAAGGAAATAATTCCAGGAAATCTGGAATTTGTTTTAATCACTTCAATAGTATCTCCCGCTAACCATACTAAGTTTGCCCCCATCCCCCCTACGATATCAGCGTTAGCCGTCATATTATAACGTAAACTCTATTAAGCTACTATACTGCTGTATAACACAATATCATTATGGCTCGTGTAACTGTAATTCTTTCAAGATGGCTAACGTCAAAAATTTAGATGGCATCTGAATTAAGTTCAATATTTGATATCGAAAACTTAAATATCTACAATAAAAAGTTCACTTTACACAAAACGAAACTGAAGAGCTGGCGACGTAGATTCAATTACAATATAGACTTACCTCGATAATAGTTTGTCCTAAGAAATCATCAGACTCTCTGGTTAATTTTTGGCGAAGTTTACTTTTCAGGTCATTATCCTCGTCCCAAACTCTAACTTTTATTCGGTCAGAGGAGTTGTGACACTCGCTAAAAATAAACAAACGTAACTTTTTATGTAACAAAGCAAACAAACAAAATCGTACAAGTAAAACTTCTCGTCCCACACTGGGTTCAGTTCCTGAGGCATTGTTCGTGTGCGTTTTTTAACCTTACCAACTTGTACTGTGACGTAAGGATCGGATGTCCCACTCTTATCCTTGGCGATAAGTCCTTGTGCGGATTTCACTGTAAAACCACAAATGATTATGGAACATTTTGTTTACAAAGCAAAAACATTCGTGTGTTTGTGATTCTGGCAATAATCAAGTATCCTGGCCATTTCGCCACATTAACAATTATGTTAAATATTCCTATTTTTTTTGGATTTGAAAAAGTATTTTTTTTTTATTGTAAAAAATGTCGATTTCAGTGGCAATGAATAAAGGATAGTTTTTTTAAAGCCAGTGTTTTTGAGAGGAATTTTTTAAGCAGCAGTATTTACAGTTTATTTTAAACAATAAATCATGATACTTACAAGCGAGAGGTTTCGGAGATCTAATATGAAGTAACACTTAAAGAACATGCTTTTGTCTGAGACAGAAAACAAAGATTGACATGCGAATATGGACAGATTTTTCATGACGCCACACATAAGCTACAGCACAACACATTTATAGTGTATTTATTTTTTAAGTGATTGGTGTAATGTGCAACATATACGGTAGTTTAGTAGTTTTAGTAATGGTTCTCAAATTTATAAAATGTGTAAAAAGGATAAAAAAAAATTAGTTGAATTATATTTAGTTTATTCTGTCAACATAAAACCTTCAGGAATCAGAAATGAATGACGACAGTAAAAAAAATTGGACATAAAGTTTAGAACGATATGATTTTCCCCAATATTCCCGAAACGTACTTAAAATTTGTTTTTATTCAACAGAGCACTCAACAGGTAACTCCATAAAATCGTGAGTAAATCATTAATTCTCCACTTTTGAATAATGTTGATACTACATTTAAATTGTGAGTGTTGTGAGGTGGTTAAAGGCATGTCTGCTGAATCGAATTCGAGTAAAAAAAGCTTTGTTTCAACTGCTCACTGAAGAGTGATAGGTCAATGTATAAAAGTGTGAGTCATTTTAGAAAAAAAATGGTATCTCTAGATGTATCAGAGAGGGTCTCATTGCACACACTGTATACAACGTATTCTACGTAGTTTAAGCCTGTTTCTTTCTGATGACATTTGCAAGAATATCTTCAAGACCACGATATGCGGTCTTGAAGATATTCCTCAAAATTACACAAGAAAATTACATTATTAGTCTTATTTGGTCAGCAGTTCACACAAAAGCAGATTTTTTATCAAATGATGTGCAAATACAGGGTTATTCATTATAAATTACCCACTCCTTATCATCGTTAATATTGCCCATAGAAAAAAAGTTTTAAATAAAAGTTGTGTGGTTATGACTGATTTTTATTAAAATGTTATCAAAAATACAATAGCATGCAGTTATCAGGGGATACAAAAAAAATTATATATTTTTTTAAATAGGATACCCAGTATATTATTACATTTTTGGAAAGATCCTTTGTTCCTGATTTAAAAAATGTACCGTATGTTACCCCTACCACATACCGTTTTTGAGTTATTAAACGTCGAATATCTTAGTTAAACTAGTTACTGTAAATATGGAAAAATTAACATTATTAAAGTGAGTTATGAAAATGACACCTATTATGTTTGATAAGTGACATTTCTTTAATGAAATAATCAAAATGGTTTACAGTGAGGAAGAAAAAGTCCAAATGTTTACTTGTTATATACAAAATAACAAAAATAAACGTGCATCAACAAGAGCATGTAGGGTGTTGTACCCAAATCGTCCAACACCATCAGAAAATACGTTCAAAAATATTTACCGAAAGGTGAATAATACCTCCAGTTTTAGTAGAAAAAAGCATATAGTTCAAGCAAACCAGGAAGAACAGCTAGATATACTGGTTCATTTTGAAGGTAAGCCCATTCATATTTATTCGCGAATAGATTTTTATGAAACAGTGTATTATTTTTTAGAAAATTCTGAATATAGTATAAATAATGCAGTCGTTCAATTAGGTAAAAGTTATTCCAAAATCCAACATACGTTAAAAAATAAGAGCTATAGACCATATGAAATTTTACCCGTACAAGTTTTAACAGAGGCTCATAAAAGGAAAAGGCTGGACTTTTGCCACCAGATGATTCAAAAGTTGGATGAAGATTCCGATTTTTTTACTAAAACAGTATGGACTGATGAATCATCCTTTTCTACGGTAGGAGTTTTTAATAGGAAAAATCGAGGGTTGTGGGAAAATAAGCACAACAGAAAAAGATTGGTAAAACAAATAAAAAAGTCAGGAAGAAAAACTGTTAGCGTTTGGTGTGGAATTTTCAGAAACAAAATTGTTGGGCCTATATTTTATGATTATACTTTAACTGGAGTTACCTATCTAGAAATAATTATCCTAGAAGCAGAAAACATTCTTTTGCAGAATTTTCCGGAAGCCGAACTTGATGATATGATTTGGATGCAGGATGGGGCAACTCCGCATAGTGTCCTACCCGTTCGAGATCATTTGAAAAATGTATATGGATAGGGAATAATGGACCTATTAAATGGCCACCTAACAGTCCGGATTTGATCCCTATGAATTAATTTTTTTTGGGGATTTCTAAAAGACATTGTCAACAACAATAATAATAATAATAATAGCATTCAAGTCATTAAAGACAGGATTCGACTTGAAATAAACAATCTGAATTTAAATAAAGAAGCCATTTCCGGTGCCATTATAAATATAAGAAGACGTTATTAATTATGCGTTAAAAATAATGGTGGGCGAACATTTTTTATGATTTATCATTTGTTTATATTTAAATTTCCTAAATAAATCTTTGTTATCTATTTTGTATAAATATTTGGTTTTTTTTCTTCCTCACTGTAAACCATTTTGATTATTTCATTAAAAAAATGTCACTTATCAAACATAATTGTTGTCATTTTCATAGCTCACTTTAATAATGTTAACTTTTCCATATTTACAGTACCTAGTTTAACTAATATATTCGACGTCTAATAACTCAAAAACGGTATATGGTAGGGGTAACATATCGTTTATTTTTGCAATCAGGAATAAGGGATCCTTAATATACAGAGTATCCTATTTAAAAAAATATATTATTTTTTTGTATCCCCTGAAATCTGCACACTACTATACTTTTGATAGCATTTTAAGAAAATTCAGTCATAACTACACAACTTTTTGTTTAAAAATTTTTTTATAGGCAATAATATCGATGACAAGGGGGTGGGTAATTTATAATGAATAATCCTGTACCAAAATGGGATATACCGTACGTATTGGCTCCGTCAAAATTATAATTTAAAATATCAGGTATATATTTTGGTTTGTAATTAATTTGGTCCATGAAATCTTGACGATATTTGATTTACAGTTTCAAAACTTTCAAGAGTAAATTTTATATACTGAATCCAAAAAGTATAGTCAGTCTACTGTTCATGGCGTATAGGCGGCAAAATAGAATAATCTTAAAAATAAGTCTGTGCTAGAACGTAGCAAACAATGGTGCTGAGTAACTTCAATATACTTGCTATTTCCTTTGATGAAAATGCAGCTCATTTATTGCTCTACTGACTACACTTTTTGGACTCAGTATAGTGAATTTCAAGATTTGCTTTTATATTAATGACCATTTTTATAATTATTCCAGTATCTTAGTTTCATTTTGGATGAATATGCGTATTATGTTGATCAATGTATTTTTTGGAATTCTCATAGATAACAAATTAGTTACATTATAGTCCGTGATGAAGTTATAATTAAAAAAATAAGTGACCAAGAGATCTATACTGATAATTTTTAATATACTAGTTGAACCAAGATGTAGGCTATCAAAAGACTTAGACAAATTCCCACCATCTTGAGGTGAAGGGAGGCCACTAGGTACTTAATGATCCACTTGCGATATAATATAATCTAATAACATTCTTGTTCTAGGATCACCAGACAACCTAAATGCGTCTGATATTTGTTTTACAAATTTGGATAATAAGAACTAATGAAAAAATAACATTCTTACTACGTGATTAGGACAGTTTTACATCAAAATTTAATTTATTTCTGCAAAATTTACATGCTAAAACTGATAAATGTTGGTTTGCCTATTGGCATCACCACGCTCATGAAGCAGTTTTACCGTGACAGAATAATTCTAATCAATTCAAATAAAGTCTAGGAATATATAGCTACATCTAAAACTACCAGCCTATGTGATTTACTTACAAATAAATCGTGTACAATGGTGATTACAGCAATATCACAAATAAACCATCACTCAAAGTCACTCAAAACGTGTTGATACAAAAAAGCTTGTGTTAAGTTATTCGTTTGTTAAACGTTTGCAACGGTGATAAGAGTGTTAAAATTTGTGCCGATATTTCTTCCAAATTTTAAAATGCAGTTAAATACATATTTGAATAATACGTTTGGTCAATAGTCCATAGTTTTTTTTTATTTAAAAAATTATAAACACTTTTTATTACTTGTCTAATTATCGCTTTATTTGTTATTTTACAACTAGTTTCATCCTATTCGGACATTTTCAAATAAATTAATTATACACAAATTTTACTTACATTTAAATATAAACTGAACTGAATAGAAGGGTGGGTCACTTTATGGTTGATAATATAATTCAAATTTGTACAGATGTTATGTCTTTAAATGTAGGGGTATTTTCAAGATAGAAAATTATATTTTGGTGTGATTTTTATTAGCAGCAGGTTATCTGAATAAGTTTAATAACGGAGAATTATTTAAATCTATTTGGTCGTTTAATATGTTGTAATATTTATTCCTATTTAATCTATTTATTTCTAGCACTTCTAATAAATTCAGTTTTTTACTTTTCCCACAAATATGTAATATTTTAGGTTGAGGGTCATCAGTTATTGTATGACCAGAATCTGTTAGGTGTTTATAAAAGTTGGAATGTTGTTTTTGTGTGTGAATATGTTCTCTATATCTTACTCCGAACGATCTACCTGTTTGACCTACATATGAGGCGTTACATTCTGGGCAATCTAACCGATATACACCACATTTTTTAGAGATATCAGTTTTTTGTTTTGCATTGAAAAGATATCTGCCTATATTTTTGTTAGAACAAAAAGATGTTTTAATATTAAATTTGGAAAAAGCATTGCTAATTGAATAAGAGGGTTGACCTGAATATGGTAATGAAATGTATATTTGAACTTTTTTCTCATTAATAGTGGGATAAAGTTCTTTCAAGAGGGACTCATTTTGTTTTTTGTAGATTAGATTGTTGATTATATTTTGGGGGTACCTGTTATTATGTGCTATAAGTCTTATCGTGTCTAATTCTGAAGGCTCTGTGTGTCATAGATTAATATGCGGCTAATTTGTGGGAGAGAAGGTTATAGGAATTAAAGGGTATAGTGGCGTCTGTAAAAGTTGGTTTTCGGGAAATATAATAGGAAAATGATGTTTTATGTCTTTTTATAGTTAAATCGAGAAAGTTTATTGATTTATTATCGTTCTCTGTTTCTAAGGTAAAAGATATATTATTATGTGTGTCATTGATAAATGTAGAGGATATGTACAGGAATATTGTCTGTCTGTCCCTTTAAAACCTCTTAGGATGTCATCAACGTACCTGTACCAAAAGATAATATGTTTTTTTGATATTGGAGAATCCAATATAGTTTTCTCAAGATTATCCATGAATTAATCGGATAAAAGGGGGCTAAGTGGCGAACCCATAGGTAGCCCTGTTTTTTGTATAAAGATGTCCTCATTAAATTGGAAATAATTTTGACCTAAACACAAGTTGAATGTTTGCAGTATTTCATTTTTTAATTTTTGGGATAATTTTGCATTTTTCTAGTATATTTGAAATTAAAGGAAGGCATTCGAAAGGGGGGATATTAGGAAACATATTCGACATATCAAACGATACTAATTTTATAGAGTTGGAGTCAATATATAGGCTGTTTAATTTTACTGTTACGTCTAAGGAGTTATTAATTGGATTTCTGGGTTTAAATTTTGTAATAGATTTAAACTCGTTATTAAGTAATTCAGATAACTTACGTGTCGGTGTATTTGTGTAGAAAACCACTGGTCTAATGGGTTTATTCTCTTTGTGTAATTTAACTAACCCATACAACTTTGGGGCTTCACAGTTCATAGACATAAAACACCATTTTCCTATAATATTTACCGCAAACCAACTTTTACAGACGCCACTATATCCTTTAATTCCTATAACCTTCTCTCCCACAAATTAGCCGCATATCAATCTATGATACACCGAGCCTTCAGAATTAGACACAATAAGACTTATAGCACATAATAACGGGTACCCTCAAAATATAATCAACAATCTAATATACAAAAAACCAAATAGGTCCCTCTTGAAAGAACTGTATCCCACTATTAACGAGAAAAAAAATTCAAACATACATTTCATTACCATATTCAGGTCAACTCTCTTATTCAATTAGCAATACTTTTTCAAAATTTAATATTAAAACATCTTTTGGTTCTAACAAAAATATAGGCAGATATCTTTTCAATACAAAACAAAAAACTGATATCTCTAAAAAATGTGGTGTATATCGGTTAGATTGCCCAGAATGTAACGCCTCATATGTAGGTCAAACAGATAGATCGTTCGGAGTAAGATATAGAGAACATATTCACACACAAAAACAACATTCCAACTTTTATAAACACCTAACAGATTCTGGTCATACAATAACTGATGACCATCAATAGGTTATTACATATTTGTGGGAAAAGTAAAAAGCTTAATTTATTATAGGTGCTAGAAATTAATAAATTAAATAGGAATAAAAATTACAACATATTAAACGACCAAATAGATTTAAATAATTCTCCGTTATTAAACTTATTCAGATAACCTGCTGCTAATAAAAATCACACCATAACATTATTTTCTATCTTGAAAAAACCCCTACACTTAAAGACATAACATCTGTACAAATTTGAATTATATTATCAACCATAAAGTGACCCTTCCTTCTATTCAGTTCTTCAGTTTATATTTAAATGTAAGTAAAATCTGTGTATAATGTAGTTTACTTGAAAATGTCCGAATTGGATGAAACTAGTTGTAACATAACAAATAAAGTGAAAATTAGACAAGTAATAAAAAGTGTTTATAATTTTTTAAATCAAAATGGATTTTCACAAGGTACCTTCATCCTCAATCAACTTTTTGAGTCCATAGTTACTTTGAGAAATTCTATAATAAGAACGATAGTTACTTGTTTAATATCAATTTTATTCATAATTTTTCATCTACCAGGTGCCACTGAGAAAAAGTTCACTCTTTTTCTTACTTTTCTCTAACTTAAAAGATAAACAAAAATGACATATCTCAGTGAAGTCCGGGTGACTTCAGTTATCAAATTTATGAAGATTATTTAAATGTTAAATTGTGTTGCTTGAATGTTATTCTAATTCAAATTTTACTTTAAATTCGCGTGCAAATTGCAAATGCAAGCAATTGTACTTGACATTTTAATTTAAAGATTTAAATGAATTTTGTACGTTTAGCAACTGTTGTATAGTTTCGTGTAGCCACGATGATTAGAGTTATACACTCGAAAATGTCTTAACAGTATGAAAATAGTTGCATAAATTATAAATAAGTGAAATGAGTAGTGTCCTTGTCATATTTGTTGAAATTTTCTGTTCTATTGCTTGTGTTTCTAAGCTATACTTAATTCGAATTAAATTTTCAATCATAATAAACACGTTGAGTCAGTTTTTGTAGCAGGACTTTGACAGTTGATAGAAGAATTTGTTTGCGAACTCATAAATAATAAAATGAATATCAAATTTTTTCTTAATTTGTAAAAATAAACGGCATTTTAACTAAAAACCAAAAAAGCAATGAAAACTGTACTTAGGAATAAATTAAAGTACAAATTATAGGACAGTTTTTACAATATCAAATGCCGCTGTTGTGTCCAGGTGTGTATTTTGTTTTCCATGGCACACCATTTGTTTGGTTGATTTTTTCAGTCGGTGTGAGTTGTGTATTGAACAAAATGGTTCACATTTTGAGAATGTACTTTAAATTGTTATTGAGCTTATTTATTATTATCGTTATTGTTAGTTATTTTATATTTTTTTCACAATTTATATAAAATTTGACATACCTAGTATTAAACAAATTTCTGACTTGTTACAAATATTTGTTTGTCTTAAAAACTCTGCATCTTATCGACGTGTGACAAGAGGATCTTTTTCAAACAGAACCGTTTCATATGAGAAAATTGAAAAGTTCCAGTTGGTTAATGTTTTTTTTCAATAAAAGTACTCATAGGTGGTGCCCCTCTATCTACGAAACTGGAAATATTGAACGAGAGATTTCAATGTGAAAACTATTTGCACTCCAGTACTTAGTCTTTTTCTCCAAATTGTATTAAATAAAAACATATCAACACCCTGTAATCACAAACGAGATGTTGTACGACCCATGTTTATAAGAACTTGTCTTCATAAAAAAAAGTTTTCTATAAACTGTCAAAATCTGCTACAAAAAACTGACCCCCTGTATAGTATAAAATTAAATAGTAAATGCTTATCTAATATAAGGGATAGAATGTAATATATGATATTATTAAATTTTAATGAGAACTGATGAAGTGTCGACATTATTCAGGAAAAATTTTATGCAGAGTGCATTTGGGAGTCGTTAGAAAGTTTTTCCTGTTATTCCTGGGTCGCAAACGCGTTGCCGAAATTCGTCTCCGTAAATTTTAATCACCCCGTATAATAATCTACCTTAAATGGAGAGTGCGTCCGGTACGTCCATTTTTGCATCACAATTATTACGCATCGGACGATAAAAATGGACAATAGTTAAATGTAGACTCTAAATTGATGGTCTATATCTCCTAAACTATGTGTCATAGACTATTAAACCGAGGCTCATTTTCCTCGCTATATACCAGGTGTAAATGAATCCTAGCTCACCTCCTCCATTTTCATTGTTTATAGAAATAATTTGATGAAATTTATTTAGCACTGACCACCAGAGAGATACACTTATCACTCATTAAGTCAATATAAAGAAGATTAAGTCAGTTAATTCAAGGAAAGACATTGAGAACTTAAATGCATGTAATCTGATTAACAGATTAGGTAAAAAAATAACTATAATTTAAAATGCATTATTTACAAAATTTTCAATAACTAATAATCAATCCTGCAAATAATCGTTTTTTTTCCGTTTTTTATTTATGATGGTTTCTATCCCTTCTCGTGTGTTGTGTACTTTTAGCGTTAAGAAAAAATCTCATTCGTGTCATTAACAATACACATTAAAGTTCTTATGTTTGTACCTATACAGGGTGTCCCAACCAAAAGCAGGCACCCTGAATATCTTTGGAGATAAAATTTTTTTGAAAAATTGGTGAAACACGTCGACCTTATTTCCAAGGGGGACATATTTTAATGTAATACTTGTATACCTATCATTATCCCTCTACCCTACACGGCCACCCCCTCAAAAAATTTAAATGGTAAGGGTGGTCGAGTGATACATCTTTTGAAAGGTCTTTCAATTCCCTACATAATTGTGTATTTTTTTTCTAGTTTTATTAATTCGTTCTTAAGGAAAATAATTTTATTTTTGATGATTACATACAATCGAAATCGTTTAAAAAATCTAAAATACACGGCACTGGGTATGGGGATTTATAAAAAAAAGTAAATTTTTTAGTGCTCTCAAATCAACACGAGTTTTTTTGACAAAAAACACTTTCCTTGTCCGTTTAGTTTTAGAATAATAAAAGACTCATAAGTATTTGATAGTCCTTGAATATTAATCTATTCACAACCAATTTTAAATCGAGATACATTTTACCAAAGTGAGTTCTCAAAATGGTTTATACCCTTCAGGAGAGAATAGAACTTGTCAGCATTTATTTTAAAAAAGATAATTGTGCTAGAGCTACGAAGCGCATATTCAATAGAAATCACCCAGATGGAAGGGTTGGTTTTCAGTATGTTTTACAATTATTGACAAAATGTATGGAAACAGGTTCTGTAGGAAACAAAAAGCATGAACCTCAGCGACCAATTAGGAATGAAGCAGTCGAAGTGGCAGTTCTGGGTCATTTGCAGATGGATAATACTCAATCTATCAGGAAAGTAGCTGAGGCTTCCGGTGTATCACGAAGCAGTGTTCATCGAATTGTAAAGGCCCACAAATTTCATTCATATAAATTTAAATTGGTACACGAATTAAACGAAGATGATCCCGATCGTCGGCTTGAATTCTGTGAGATTTTTAGTGAACAATTAAACGGTAATGCCAATCTACTGTATAATACGTGTTTTTCAGATGAATCGACATTTCAGTTAAATGGGGAGGTAAACACGCACAATTGTAGGTATTGGAGTGAAACCAATCCACATCTGTTCATGGAAACTCATACCCAAAGGCCTCAGAAGTTAAATGTTTGGGCTGGCATCTTAGGGGATCACATTGTCGGGCCGGTTTTTATTCCTGACAATTTAAATGGCGAAAGGTACCTCGATCTGTTAGATAATAACATCGACCCAATGATAACACAAATCCTCGAAGAAGACGATAATCTTTTAGAGGGTGAACTGTTTTTTCAACAGGATGGGGCACCCTCACATTTTGCTATAGCAGTCCATCAATTTTTGGATAATCGGTTTCCTGAGCGATAGATTGGAAGAAGAAGTCCTGTGGAGTGGCCCGCTAGGTCACCCGATTTAACTCCCTTGGATATCTTTCTGTGGGGATATTTGAATTCGAAGGTATTTGCAACATAACCCGCATTTCTGGAAGAGTTACGTGAAAGAATTGTTCGAGAATGCCGTTTATTGACTCCAGATGTGTTCTGAAATGCCATACAGAATTTAAAGACAGATTATACTACGTATGGAAGTCGGGGGGGGGGGGGGGTATTTTGAACAATACATACGATAATTTAAACTGCTTCTTTTATTTTTATTTCCCGAATCTAAAATAATGAAACAATTATTTCTCAGGTACGAATCGATAAAAGTTTAAAAACATACACAGTTTTGTAAAGAATTGAAAGACCTTTCAAAAGATGTATCACTCGACCCTCTTGCCATTTGAATTTTTTGAGGGGGTGGCCGAGTAGGGTAGAGGGATGATGATAGGTGTACAAGTATTACATTAAAATATGTCCCCCTTGGAAAGAAGGTCGACGTGTTTCACCAATTTTTCAAAAAATTTTTATCTCCAAAGTTATTCAGGATACCTACTTTTGGTTGGGACTCCCTGTATATGATAAATATATGTTTCATAAATACATAAGCGTAACATACTTCTTGATACCCAGCGATTATATCTGTTTGTTTCCTGTTTTATCTAATTTTTATGGCGACCAAGAAAAACTCATAATTAATGTAAATATTGTTATTTTTTAAGACATTATCATCACTGCATATATAGTTTTACTAAGTGCGATATTATGTTGTTCAAATTAAAATTTGACATGCCCTAAAAAGTATATTTATATATTTTTAATTATTGTTAATATGTTGTTATTTTTAATATCTGTTTATATGTATGTGCAGGTGTATTATTTATGTATGTAGGTGCATATATCCGTTTATTATTTTTTTTATTGTTTGTTCTACATGTTATATTATATACCTACATATTTTTTAATTTACATTTTTTATAATATTATATCTTGTAGTGCCGTGAGGATGGTAATAAAATTTACTGAAACGTAGGAGAGTTGATGAAGTAGTATTTCTCAAAATAAGGATCTCTACCCTACAAAATTTTTTCCAACTATTAATAAGCCGGCCTAAAAACTTTTCTATTACATAATGATCAACATGTTAGCTGAATTCAGAAACAAATTTTATCCAAATTGAGCTTAATATACAGGGTATGTCTCTTAAAAATGTTGAGGTAATTTCCGGTTAAATTGGAAGCGAAAAATATAGATATGGTACGCATTTATGACTGGAATATGACATGTCCATTTCTGTATTAATATATATGGTGTTAATTTTTGTATTTCTCAGTTTTGTGGCCATACTTTTTTATTTCATGTTCAATTGTTTTTGAATTCGGATTCCCCAGAAAAAAATATATACGTATTGTTCTAGAAATTTTTTCCCAGGTGAGAAAACAAGCAGTGAAACTGAGTGAGGCACATAAAATGAGCACCCTGTACTTTGCACGCTCCCAGTTTTTAAATTTAAAAGACTATTTTCTAGTACCTTTATGACTAAAGCAAATTGATTGCACCCTCAAAATAGGTGATTAAGAGATTGACACCGTTTTTAAACACCCTGCGAAATAACAATTTCAGGAAGTACTCCATAGCAACGGTTTTATAAAACAGCTTGGTTTTAAACTCAGCTAATTCTCTACGCGATTAAGTACTCGTATGTGGAACCGCATTATCCACTCCAAGACCAATTAGGGATTATATTATTTTGAATTTATGGTGAAGGTGCTGGGCTCAGAGCTTAACTAAAGCATTATGCGTCGTAACTCTTCTAGACATCTCATTAATTTAATTTCCTTACTATAACATTACAACGGATTTTAACAACATAAAATAACAGAGTTAATAAAACTAAGATTCGTAAATCAAGCTAGTTTATCGCCTACCTTGTCTTATTTAGTATCGTCACAGATATAAAGACACAAACTGAATCTGCCCTATATGTTACTTTGAAAAAGGGCTATTAAAAGTGTAAGTTAGTTACGCTTTTGTGGTTTAATGAAATGAGTTAAATAATAATTTTATGACAATGATTTAAGCATATGTAGGGGAAAGTAGTGCAAAATGATTTCTTGTGGTACAACTGACTCAGAAGTACAAATGTTTCTATCGAGAAAAATTGTTACAAAGTCGCAGAAAATATGTCACAATGTCATCTGAATGAGGTACTGTTAAGCGAGCACACTGATTTTAATGCTTAGTTATTGAGACAAATTAACAATACAGCTATGACATTTTTCCATGAAATTTAAACATACATACATTACAGTCGTAAGGTCAGAAACTTTTTTGGGGGAACAATTTCCAGAACGTTGGATTGGGCGAGGAGCAGAAGCACCCATAAAGTGGCCTGCCCGCTCGCCAGACTTAACAAAAAAGTATGTCATAAACTCAATGGCAGATTCTAGACAACAAATAGTGACGATATGACTTAACTTAACTCTATGCGAAAATGCTTCCAAACATTTTTATGGACCTTTAAAGTCGAAAATAAAACACGAAAAATTTGCTCTAACTCTGGAGTCCTTGTAAGATATCTTCTTTAAATTTAGTACAATATAGCACTAGTAGTAGTTCAATTATTTAAGTAATTATGATCAGTTTATCTCGATTCAAAAGATGAGAAGTGGGGGTCATGTGACCCATTTATCCCCCATTTTTTATGGGCACACCTATAGCAAACAAATAATTTTTTTGAAAATAACATTCAATTTTAAAAGTTTTTTTACTCTTATCTTTTTTTCCCATGTGCTTTAATTTTCAAGGAAAATTAAGATTAAAAATGTAAATTCTGCAATTTTGCATGTAATAAAATCGTTTAACCTTTCGATAACTTAATAACTTCAACCATATTATGTGATGAAAATAGTTCATGGTATACCAAATTTTTCATAATAATTAATAACAATAATAATGTCTTATTCACAGACATTTCTTTTGCAAAACCTCAGATTTTGTATGTTTATTTTACTGATTAGTAAAAGGAAATAAGAGAAAATGTACAATAACTAGAGTAGGTGCGTTAGAAAACAATTAACAGTCGCTGATAGTAAACAATGTACCATTGTTTTGTTTATGTCAAATTGCTTACTCATTTCTTATTATACTGCTTCTTAGTTAGTGCTCAATTTTCTAAAAAAATAAAATGGCAAATTACACTTTTGCAGAGATGAGTGATATGCATTTAGTATTAGGTAAGTTGGGATATTAAATAATTTAATTATGTATCATTAAAGCATCCGATTTTAAGGTGAGTGCCATAGCAATGGAGCTCTTGCAGCTAGACGTTACGCTACAAAGTACCCGAATAGGCACACACCAGATCGACGTACTTTTTTGGCAATAGACCGTAGATTAAGGGAAAGTGGTAGCTTTAAAGAATTCAGAGTAGGAAACTGTGGGCGACCTCGAATACGCGAACCCGACGACGAGGAAAGGGTATTAGACCTCATTGACGAAAATCCTGATAGAAGTACTAGGCATTTAGTGGCTGAGGTAGGAATGTCCCATATGGCTGTCTGGAGAGTGTTACATGAACAACAGCTGTACCCCTATCATGTTCAAGCATTACAGCCAGGAGATTATGCCCCTAGGATTTTATTTTGTAGATGGTTGCGAGAAAATAATTTAGAAAATGATAACTTCGTTAAGAATAATTTGTCAACGGATGAAGCTACTTTTACTAAAAATGGCGTGACAAATCATCACAATTCACATTTATGGGCCGACGATAATCCGAAAGCAAAAAAAAGATTTTCAGAACAATTTTTCAGTTAACGTATGGGCAGGAATTGTGGAAAATTTTTTAATTGGACCATTTTTTTCTACCACACCGTCTGTCGGAGACAGAATATTTAAATTTTCTCCGAAATGATCTCCCCAATCTCCTTCAAGAAGTACCATTACCGATACAAGAAAACATGTGGTTCCTTCAAGATGTGGCACCTCCTCATTAAAGTCGTGAGGTCAGAAACTTTTTGGGGGAACAATTTCCAGAACGTTGGATTGGGCGAGGAGCAGAAGCACCCATAAAGTGGCCTGCCTGCTCGTCAGACTTAAACCCCCTTGACTTTTGTTTTTGGGGTTATATGAAAGAAAAGGTCTACTCTGTGCAAGTTGATAGTGTCGAACATCTCAGAGAGAGAATTATAAATACTGCAGATAGTTTTCGCCAGAAGCAGCAAATTTTTAATAAAATCAGATTTTCATTTTTGAAAAGATGTATTAAATGTATTGATGAAGGCGGAGGGCACTTTGAGCACTTGCTAAAGTAATAAAATAAAGCCTGAATAAATTTGTGTTCAATTTATGAAATTTGAAATTATTTAATTAGGTAATTGTGTTGTTTATTTATTTATAAAGTAATTATTTAAACTAAATTGTTTACAATAAGTTCCAAAAAAGTTATTTTGTTAAAATTAAATTGCTTGTTTATTCAGAGGACACTATTTCATTCGATTTAAAAGTCTTATCGCAAAAAAATTGTTCAATTCTGCTTTAGAGACTATTAATTCACAATTCCAATAAGCTAAATGCTTGAAAACTAAAGCACGTCGAAAAAAAAGCTAAGAGTGAAAAAAACTTTTAAAATTAAATTTTGTTTTCAAAAAAATTAATTTTTTTGCCATTGGTGTGCCCATTAAAAAATGGGGGGTAAATGGGTCACATGACCCCCACTTCTCGTCTTTTGAATCGAGATAAACTGATCATAATTACTTAAAATATTGAACGACTACTAGTGCCATATTGTATCAAATTGAAGAAGATATCTTACAAGGATTCCAGAGTTAGAGCAAATTTTTCATTTTTTATTTTCGACTTTAAAGGCCCATAAACATTTTTGGAAGAATTTTCGCATAGAGATAAGTTAAGTCATATCGTCACTATTTGTTGCCTAGAATCTGTCATTGAGTTTATATGCTTTTTTGTTACATCCTGTATAAACAGTAAAACAGTGGCATGTCACAAAAAAAAATTATTGTTCAATAATTTATCACCTTGTAAGTTGTGATTGAATATAATACGTGATTAACTATGTTTTGACTCTGTCTAATTAAATTTACTTTTGCACATCTGGTAGCCGAGTGGGTAAAGCGCTTATAGCTATTTACTCGGTACAGAATGTCGATGGTTCGAATCCATCCCGGAACAAGTAATTTTATTTGTAATTTGTTTCGAATTAAGATGGAAGAGAACTGTCGATGCCCTAGATGTGGTTCGGATTCCACAATAAACTGTAGTGCCTCGTCTCTCTTCACCCAACACAAAATCCTAGGATTTTCTGGGAGTTACCTCGGTGACTTGAGAGGCGGTTAAGAAAACATTTTTTTTTAAAAATATCAAATTTTAATAAAATTCATTTAAATCAATGAACATTTTCGACCTATCCTGTATACTTTATATTCGTTATCCTTTACCTTTTGTAAAACCAACAATATAATACGCTAGATACTTATTCTCAACAATAGTAGAATTCAATTTAAATTTGCATATTTTAAAATGGTAAACACATAATACTCTTCAATAATTTAGGTGCATCTGTGTTATTTCGATTTGAAAAAAATTCAAGCTAATTCAAATTAAAAAAAAAATTATCCCTTTTTGAATAATAGTAAGTAATTTCTTAATTATTATTACTAAAACAAATATGTGAAAAAAGAACATGGTTTTTACGTTGAAAAACGTATGAATCTCGTTATTCATACTCATTGGTCAAATCTCTTTGAATACCGTAGAAGATGACTAGGTAGCTTGATTTGTATATATTTTATTGGTTATTAATAAAAAAATTTTTGAATTGTTAAATGTTCCATTGATAACATCAATTTGCACTAGCTTTCTCAGGTAGTTAAAATTTAGAGATAGTTGCAGTAGTCACTGCAGTCAATGCAAGAAAATTTTGGTTATTAAATAATGTATATTACACTCTATCCATAATATAATTTTTACTACCTAAATTATGAAATAATATTAAATAAATCGTAAAGTTTATACACATGAAACAAAATTTTATACAAGCAAATAACTGGAAAATAAGAGACAAGATTAAACAGTAACTTCACTGTATTTTATGTGCAGGGTACGTGTGAACAGCTGATGCATTGGGTGGAGACCCTGCAGGGCCGTCTGATTTTCTGGCTTATTTTCAAGATAGAATAAAAATTTTAAAAGTTACTCTTGTAGCATTTTTCTCTAGAAACGTGAATCTGAACATAGCAAAACAAATGAATAGCATATAAAAATGGCAGGATCAAGTGTAAAATTCCTACAATTTAAAATCATGTAATTTATTATGGAAATTGACTTCACTTCTGTTATACTAGGCCAAATTGTACGTCCGGTTTAACAGGAAATAATAATACGTAATAATGCGTTATTTTCGAAACATCCTATATTTTAGAAGGTTCCAACAGTATGGCACTTTTATTTCACACAAATGCATAATGCACATAATCCACATCCGGTATAGCAGGAAATGACTCTACGTGCGCCTTACATTTTACATATTCTGTAGTTATATACGGTATTTGTACCTCTTCATAAAGACTAAACACTTTAAAAACCGATGTCTGGTTTGGCCGGAAATGGCATATAACTGCCTTATTTTTCTAATCATGCTATACCGGGTGTAACTTTTCTCCTTTAGTTTTGAAGATAATTGATTGAAATTTGGGACATCCTGTATACATAATAAGCGGCACATTTTGACATACAAGTGATTTTTTCTTCACTTCCGGTTTCGCCGGAAGTGACACAATCTCTCGATATTTAAATGGAACAGCCTATATATTATTGCATTTTTGAATTTTGCATAATTTTCTGAATCCAACGATGCCAAATAAGTGACATTTCAAACGTCAATAATTTTTATAATATAATTTTTAGTTTTCCATTTAAGTGTGCCATGACGGTTCCGATTTATTTTAAATGACCCGTATAATGCTAGAAAAATAGAAATCCCGTCAAAAATACAAGCAAATAAAGTTCAGAATGATTTTTGGGGCCAAACTCAATTTTTCCAAATGGAACCATATTGGTACTGTGGTACCATTTATTAGTACTATTAATAAGAAATTTATTCATATATCGTATTAAAATGTCGATACATACAAACACAATTACAGCTAAAAGAAAATAAAAAATATTATTTTGTTCTAATTGAATGTTAAGAAGTAACTAACTAAGGTGGCTTTAAAAATTGTTTAAAATTCTTGTTAATTGTGTTCAAAATGCCGCAAATTTATACAAGAGATGAAAAAGTGGACATGTTAATTATGCCGAGCGAGAAATTATTTTAATCCTATTGAAAATCAATTCAGAAGTAAACCCAACAATGATCCCGAAGAAAATTTCATTCTTGACGAAGGAACGGAAATCAGTCCTGAAAGGATAAATGTCGCAGTAATGAAGAAGCCGCAGGAAAACTGGCGAGCTGGTACTTCGGGGAATATGGCAGATGGTCATTCCAAAAGACTGTGCCAGAAAGACTGCAAGCCTTGCCACCGTGAGGAAAAACAGCAAAATGTACAAATAATTAATACCGTTAAGATTGATGTTCCAGATTATTGGACAAAAGAGTCACTAAGGGACGCACAGTTAAACGATAAGGAAACTGGTCCTATTCTGAAATGGAAAGAAAAAGGAACTCAACTCGATAGGAAGTATAATTCAAATAAATCAGTGGGGCTGAAGGCTTTATGGGCACAATGGGACTCCTTTAGAGTAGAGGATGGACTGCTGAAGAGAGCGTGGGAAAGTCCAGATGGGAGGAAGTTACCTTGAAATTGGTAATCCCCAGGTGTCACGTAGCAAACGTACTACAGCATGTGCATAATGGAACAACTGGCGGACATTTTGACATCAACAAAACCCTGACAAAAGTAAAAGAACGTTTCTACTGGGTAAACATTCGTCAAGATGTGGAGGCTTGGTGCCGCCAATGTGAAGTTTGCGTGGCAAGAATGAGGCAACAAATAAGAAATAAGCAATATATCGCCAGTATTCCTTTTGTGCGAATTGCAAAAACAAATGACCGTTTGAAGGCTCGTTATGATCTGAAGGCTAATTCAGGAGGTTACCAGATGGGAAAGTTGGTTTGGCTATATAACCCAGAACGAAAGAAAGGCAGGTCCCCGAAGCTTCACCACCCGTGGAAAGGACCATACACTGTCATCACCAGACTAAAAGACGTTGTATACCGAATTCAGCAAAATCCAAAATCAAAGATGAAGGTGGTGCATATAGAGAGACTAGCCAAGTGTGCAAGGAATAATGAATTGCCTGATCGGGACGTTCTGGCTTAAGGAGGGGGCAGTGTTACGCCACTGGACCATGTAGACTGGTTAGATGGGACTGGAATTGTACGAGAACGGCCGTGAATATTCTGGAATGTTCTAGACCGTGTGAATGGATGTATAAATAAGACGTACTGTGGGCCGAGAGTCAGTCTTAAGTTGAACGTGAACGAGTAAAGAAGAAATAAGAAAAAGACTTATTAGTGTTCAACTGTGATTATAGTTAGAACAGTAATTAATCTATTGTTGTTAATTGTTAATTAGTAAATAAAGTAGTGAGTAAGTGTTACCTGGACTTTCAATCAACGAATCTACGAGCAGAGGTCACACATTTTTTATTTCACCATATTTCACGTTCAATTGTTTCTTTATTCGAATTCGGATTCCTCAGAAAAATATACATACCCATAGTTCTGGAAATTTACTCCTAGATAAAAAATCAAGCAACGAAATCGATTGAGGCAGTTAGAATGTTGCTAAATACGGTGCAAACTTTCAGAATGCACAATAAAAAAATACTAAATGTGTCCATTTTAGAAATTTGATATTTTTAGTCCCATCATTTTGTTTTATATTCAATTGTTTTTCTGCTTAGTATTGCTACAAGAGTACATTTTAGTACTTATTCTATCTTGAAATCGTATGCCTCGGTTCGGGTTTCCATTCAGTATATTATATTCTTCTTTCTAGTATATTCTTCATATTCTGATATTATATTTACTCGAAATCAAAAAGTTATTTTAAACAATAATTATTGGACAACCAAATACTGTTACTTTTATGGGAATTCAATCTCATTTTGACTTCACGACTAGTTTTTTTTTTGCACATTCTAAATGCTTCAGAACAATCTGTAACTGCAATCTGCATAAGTACAAAGTTTTATAAATACGAAGCTCACCTTATCTTCAAAATATGAATCAATCCGTGCACTTTATGGATTGAAGTTTATTAAAAAGAGAAAACAAAAAATCCTAAAAAACTAATCTAAAAATCTATATCTAAGTAATTAAAATACTAATCTACATAAAATTTCCCTATATAGTTCGCCCGAGAATCCCTTACCCCCGTGTCATTCTTTGGTAATTTTTTTATTGTGAGATCATTTTTAGGTGACAAATATTAAAATTAACTTGGGAGCCATCTGTAACTGTTTGCTTTTGGCAGACACCTTTAAAAAAATGGCCGCTATGTTTGAAATCTGCTGTCAGGATTACATTATCTTATTCATGATTCTCTCTATTCTGCCATGTATTTGAAACAAAAATAAAATAAATTTGTTTGAAATTTGTAAAAGATATATTTTTAACAGCACCTCAGTAGATTATTGTAATATGGAGTCACATAATGGTGCAATCTAAGTACTAATGTCATGACACACCGGTTGGAACTTGATCCTTAATGCATGTGTCTATAGAAGCGACATTTTCGAGGTTTAAACAAATTTTATTTTATTTAAGTATCCAGATTCCTGCATAAATATATCTGAAATATTAAGTTTGGTTTCAAATGTACTGAATATCCGAAAAAAAATAATTAATTTCAGATAAGTCTTTAACAAAATAAGATAATGCAAGTCAGTGTATAGCGTCGTAAACCTTATTATATAAGCTTTGTAACGATATATAACTGCACGATGTCCTCCATTTTTTAAAGATGGCTGCCACGCGTTAATTTAAAAATTATCCAAAAGCGAAATTCAGTACATAAAAATTTCCACAATAAAAATAAATGTTACCACTACAATGGCCAAGGACATGATTCTCGGCTGGACTGATGTATGCAAAAATTAAAATTTGGAATTTGAAAAATGTGTGGGGTGTAAAAAATCAGTAGTGTAACAATTCGTCATTCTGAATGTTGTTAGTGTTGAATATGTGATTTATTGTTTAAGATCAACAAAGTAAGCGGTAAATAGTTCAAGTTGGTGCTAATTAGTAATCAGTTTTAGCTACCTAAACGGTATCAGGCAGGTCTGTAGCTACATTCTATGGACAAGCTGTTAAAAGGAGCTTGAAAAATTGAAAAGTTGACAAAGTCATTCACAAACAAGCCAAAAGTACGCAGCCTCTTTTATATGTTGTTATTTTAAACAGTTTTAGCCTCCGACAAGCAATAATAATACCCGACTCTTCCCCAACACAATACATGGTTTTTACAAGGGGAAAGTGGCATTACTATTGTTGAAGTTGTGCAGTGTTTATCAACGTAAGAGATCGGCTTTAGAAGAAAGATTTAAATTTAGAAAACATGCTTTTGATAGTGACAGAGATAAACATCATTCCTGTGTGTGCAAAGAAGAGAAATCGATATGCTGAAAGCCTGACCCTTTGCACAAGACAGTGGTAAATTTAACTTGAGTGAAAAAGTGCAAGGAGGCAAGATTAACAGTCGAGAGATCATAGAGATAGTTTGAGACAGAAGTTAATGTAACTTTCAAGATCATAAACGACGCGAGGGATACCACAGAGTGTATAAAATAAATTCTTATCGCAGTATTATGGAACTAGTTTCTAAGCGGAACTGCAATCTTCGAGAAATGGATTATGGTTTAGTCTTTTGATGATATATTTTTTGTTGGCGTGCTTTAAGCGGTTTATCAGTCAAAGGGATGCGCTTTTTAATTTATTTTGGGTAGGGGAAAATCTTATCGCGGAACACACGAGTGCTTTTTTCAGTTTTAAAGCCCGAGGGCCCCAAAATATTTTATGCGGTGTATAGTAGAGAGGAAATTTCTTATTATTGCGGGTCAATATACCAAATTAAATAACATTTAGTTGGCAGCGTCTTTTTCTTTCTCTAGAGTACTGTTTGTTTTATATCTCTCACAGCTAAGGTATAAACTGCAACTAACTCGGTAATATAGAAATTAAATAAATTAAAAACAAATTAAGTTCCTCTTCTTGATAAAAGTTAAAATATAGAGTGGAATGAAAAATAATATTAACTGAAAATTTTTTGTTAATTATTATTTACTAACTTTTACAAATCTTATCACAGATGAGTATAACATATATCTTTTTAAACAATTATTTTTTCGGCTATTTGCCAAAAAGCTGAAACTTGGATTACAAAAAAGATAATATGCACATTATGTTCAGTACAACTGACTCAATAATGTTATTTTTAATTTCATCTATTCCGTCTAGTAAAACCAAAAATAAATAAAACACAAGGTACTCACCAGTTGACACTCACTTTAAAAAACTTTAAAATATCTACCGACACATGTTTCTGCTTGCCATAGCGTCATCAGGGTAGCCAGCACATTTAAAGAATCCAAAGTAAGGAAACTTGTAAGCCTTAATGTAATAAACATTAATGACAAAGCAGAAACACGTGTCGGTAGATATTTTAAAGTTTTTTAAAGTGAGTGTCAACTGGTGAGTAGGTACCTTGTGTTTTATTTATTTTCGGTTTTACTAGACGGAATAGTTGAAATTAAAAATAACATTATTGAGTCAGTTGTACTGAACATAATGTGCATATTATCTTTTTTGTAATCCAAGTTTCAGCGTTTTGGCAAATAGCCGGGAAAATAATTGTTTAAAAAGATATATGTTATACTCATCTGTGATAAGATTTGTAAAAGTTAGTAAATAATAATTAACAAAAAATTTTCAGTTAATATTATTTTTCATTCCACTCTATAGAATTAACTTAATTCTTGGTAAAAAATACCGCCAAACTAAAATTTTGGCTAAGTTTCATTCTTTATAACTTTAATTTTCAATCCGATGTTTATGATTTTTCTAACATTTTGTAGATAAATTCATTGAGATTATACTACATGAACATATCTTTGTTTAGACGATATTATACCGGGGTAAGTCAAAATGTTGTTTTTTGTCAAGTTCAAAACACCTCGTGGAAAATTCAGCCATTGAATTTTGTTTAAACATTATTTGCTGTAAATTTGCAAGTATTCTTAACATTCTGTTTTTTGAATAACCCCATTATTTCTATTATTGTAGGAGCTGCAAATTTTTTAGGGTGGTGATATTTTTTGCCGAGGAGAAACGCATATTCGATTAAATTGGTGAACAAATATGTTTAGTTTGTAAAATAGTTGGTTAGTTAATAAACTAAGAAAATGACTAGTTAACTAATTTCCACAGAAGTAACCAAGATAGCCATTGTTCTTTGATTAATTTATAAACTAACTGTGCAATTCAATTTGTAGAATTAATATGGCTCCGTGGTCTAGAAGTAACGTATTTGCCTCGAAACCTCGGGGTCCCGGGTTCGATTCCCGGCCTTGGCACTGGGATTTTTCTGTGAGAGAGATTAATCGTAGTATACTCGGATATTGGATGTATGTCCGTTGTCTCTTAATGTGTAACCCTCTCCCGCACAATGTCATTTAAGACATTCAGGGATAAAGGGGGTTGTCATTATATGTGGTGTTATTATTATTATTATTAAATTAATTATGAATGTTCTAAAATGTTGGACAAAAGTACGACGAGAATGAGAAGTAAATTAACCGAGACTGTTTTGTTCAAAAATTAATAATTTTGTTATGTAAAATAAATGATATATTAGAACATCATTCAATTCAATTAATATTTAAGATCTATTTTAAAATTAAAATTAGTTTTGAATGTTTCAAAATGTTGGACATAATATAAGTACGACTATGGTGAGAATTAGATTAACCAAAACTATTTTGTCCAAAAATCAATAATTTGTTTTGACAACGATTTTTAAGAAAATCATGCATATAGCTTGTAGTTGTTATTTAAGCTCTATTTTAAAATTAGAATCAATTGTGAATGTTCTAAAATGTTGAACATAAGTACGACTAGGGTCAGAAATAAATTAACTAAGACTGTTTTGTTCAAAAACCGATATTTCTTGTAATTTGATTGCAATAAATTAATAAAAAAAAAACACATAGCTTAAATTATTTCATAATTATTTGTTCCTTCATTCATTTTTACTTTCTTATACCTAATATAAGGAAGTATAGTAATCGTGATTTTTTCGACCTCCAGATTTTGATTGATATATACGTTTTGACCTATTCTGAATTCATTCTGACTGTTTTCCGAATGATGTCTGTCGGTGCTGTGTGTGGATGTGTGTGTGGATGTGTGTATTGGATATGTGTGTGTGTGTGTGTGTGTATGCGTATATCCGTGATAACTCAAAATATACTAATGGGAGACTTTCCAAATTTGGCAATTAAGATTGTCAACAACATTTTAGGTGACACGTTAAATTTGGTGAATGTGGTACCACCGGAAGAGACATAATGAATGAAAGAAGAAAAAAAGGTACAATTTCGGGAAAAAAATATAAAAAAATGTCTGGACGAATCTCGACGAATTATAATGAAAAAACATAACGTAATGAAAAAAATCTGTCCGCATGTCTGTAGTATCGCGATAGCAGCCACAGTTTTTGGGATAAAGCTTTCAAATTTAGTACACTTGTTCTAAAGACCAAAGACAATGAAAAATTAGGTGATGAACAAAATTGGCCCAAACTTTTTTGTATTTGACTACAAAAAAATATATTCTTGATGAAAGATTATAAATCATGTCTACTATATCAAGCGAATAAACATATTTTCCATATACTTAAATAAAGCTGATTCTGAAATATTTTACACCTTTGGCTCATAAAATGGGGTTAGGATAAATTTGACAGTTTGACGTTTGAAAGGTCTAATTTAGTTACAAAAATGTCGATGTCAGCAACAAAAAATCATTAAAATATATGACATGAATTATTATTGACAGTATCGAATGACGCTGATAATTATTTAAAAATTTTAATGTGTTAATTGCATGGAAATTGGTAAGTGCTGTAATCAACCACACCAAGAATTTCCAGTTAGTTTTGGTATTAACCAAGTAAATTTAGCACCTGAGTAGCTTTGTAAATGAGAAATAATTACAGTTGAAGAATTTCAGAAGAAGTTTTTATTTTATTTTTGCCATGGATGTATATGATCACTGGCGGTTCTTCTATAGGGTCATTTGGTCAATGACCTCCCACATAAAAATAAAAAGCTATTCATTTTCTGAAGTTTAAAAATATATAATATATATATTTTTAATATTCTTAAAAAATATATTAAAGTTTCTAGTTCATTCTATGCACAATACTATTCAAATATCTAGATCGCAGGATTTCGTATCCCCTCCGAGCACCGAGCATCTACATTCATATTCATTACATTATTCATTTATAGAATTTAGAAATCTTGGGTCAATCCACAACTTGTCCTCAAAGCTAGCTACGGACCGAATTTACAACGAATTAAAGTGAAATAGACTTATGCGCGAATCGTCAGAAAGCAAAAAGAGACAGAAAACACTGGCGGGGACAATGTCCCTGACACATTTTACGAAAACGGTAACGCACGAAGTTCAGTAGAGCAGTCTTAATACTGACTAGGTACGCGTTGGTCGGTAAATTCTGTCGCGTTGTTTTTAATGTTTTTATTTGTGAACATTTTATTAGTAAGTCTCTACTTGTCGTGAAATTAAGTAAAATAGTGTTTTTGGTGTTTACTATTAAATATGAGTGTTGTACAAAATATATTTTATTCATTGTTAAGCTCATCAACTAAGTTTAATTTTACAAAAAGCATCAAGTCAGGATAAAAGCATAACAAATTTTTTTGCTAATTTACATAGCTTTTCTTCATTCTTTGGAAAATCGCCAAAAAGAACAGCCGTGTTAGATCATGTTGTTAAGGTGAGATTACCTAAAGCGGCTCCAACACGATGGAATTTTAATACAAAGTGGACAGAGACTGTTTATACCTATCGAACAGAATTATTAGATTGTTTAGAAAAAATCATTGATAATGAATCAGAAAACAACACTCTATTGGTTTAAAAAACTACTTACAAAATGAACATTTTCTTTACTGGTTAAATCTTTTTCATTTAGTTATGCCTCATTGTGATATAATGTTCAATCAATTACAAAAATGGAATATCGATGTCATAACAGTAAATAAGTGTATTGGCGTTTTTAATAGTAAAATTGAAGACATCAGAAATAAAATTTTGAATAACTATTTGGAGGAGACATCCATGCAGTCTGCCCAGAGATGTAAAACGGAAGAATCAAAATGGAGAATTTCATTAGAAGTTTGTGATATAATTACATCTGAGATCAAAAACAGGTTCAGTAATCATTTAGCAGTGTCTCAGTTATTTCACACAGATCGATTTAAAGATTGCAAAAAAGCTTTCCTCAAGATATGTTTAAATTAGATAAAATGGAGTATCCAGTCATAAATCATTTGAAACTTAAAACTGAATTAGAAGTATTATATAGCCGAGAAGATTTTTCCAATAGTGAAGGAGCAGTTGCTTTGTTACAGCTTTTTATTAACAATAATTTGTGCAATACTTTTTCTGAAAGTGTCAAATTGTTAAAAATATTGTGTACTCTCCCTATGACTACCGTCGAAAGTGAACGTTGTTTTTCCACCTTAAAAAAGAATAAAGACATTTTTAAGAAATACCATGGGTCAGGAAAGGTTATCTTCTTTAGCTATGCTTACCATAGAAAGGGCATTAATAAAGAAGATAAAAGACTTTAAAGAAAAAGTAATTGACCACTTTGCATCTCAAAAAGACCGGAGGATCGACTTGGAATTTAAATCACTTTAAAAGGTAGGTAATACAGTAAACTTTTCTAATTGACCTCCCTATCTCTTGACCCACGAACCGCCACTGTATATGATGTATATTACGTCCATGATATTTATACGTACATTAAGTTTGTTTAATCACAATTTACTCTAAAAGGTCCCGTCTAGGTTAAAACATATATTTTTTGAAAAGTGAATATAAACGATAGGTACATTTTGTTTATACATTAAATTAGTTTTTGTAATTTGGCACACAAAATATTAAATAATATTTTGTATACTTTATCTTGGTAGGGACTTTTTCTGAAAATGATTAAATAAAAGCATACAAACTGCAGCTAAAGTCATTAAACACTTATTTTATAGACTTTAGTCTATTAAACAATTATTTTTAAATTAAAACTGCAATCACCCTGTTATTGTCTACGCCCATGGCGTTGGAGGAGCTTTAACACAAATAACCCCACTTTTTCTGAATTAACAACAGATAAGTTACCTCACAACAATGTCTAGAATATTGCAGCAGTGCTATATCCTTCTTGCTTATAAATCTATGATCTCTTAAATGAAACACATTTAGAATGTGTTTTCTTAAACAATTGAATATGAGTGCAAAAAAGAGTACTTATATATAAACTAAAATAAATATAAACTGTAATAGTATTCTGTGGTACATATTAATTTCTTAGCCTCAACATTTTGCAACAACCATCAAAATATGAATATATTATATTGTAATGCTCTGTAATTTTGAGCTTAAAGGCCTCATTATGAACTTTAACAGCTGAAGACTTAATTAGGCTCATACTAAGCAACTGACATACAGATAACATACATTCGACTATATATAAATTTTATGTTTAGAGTGGAAATATAAACTTTTGCTTCCAATTTTAACAGTTCTCTTCTAGTTGTTTAACAACTACCAATAATATGAAACGAATTGAATCGGCGTTGGATGATTTATATTCGCCTTTTAAGAGATTTTGTATTAATATCCAGTGTACTGTGTTTAAAGTTATCGACCGCCTTCGGTTATATGTAGTCTGTGAACATTATTTATGAACCTATAAAAATGACCAAAGATGTATATGAGCATCGCTTTAGTGCACTCGAAAATAAGGTAATATGTAAACGATAACTCCTGCTCATAGACAGTGTTTTAATACAAGTGAATAAACAGCTCTAAAAATACACAGTGATTTATGTTTTCGATACGAGATATCCTGGGATGTGTTTTCAAATTGTGCACTCTGAGCAATAACAGATACAGGTGAGTTGATGATATTGTGGACATTACATGATGAACAAAGAATATTAACTTTAAGCGAAACAGAGTCGAGGGAGGGCCCAGATTTTTACATGAAAACACTAGTGACGAAGGTAAAATGAGTCTAGTTTCCCAGGTGATGTGATGATTTGTGATTGATACACAATGCATTTCCTACAATATTATTTATCTATCCGGCAGAACGATATTTTCGTCATTGGCGCATTCACCATATTCTCGACTACAATGTGGTGCTTCCAGTGCATTTAGACAAAAAAATATATGGTTTAAAGAAAAAAAGTCTAAGAAAGCTAAATTTTTTAAATTTTAATTTCGTTGTTCTAAACAACGTATCAAAAATTCCCAGGATCTGTTATACACACAATTTTTTATGGTACGTCAAAAGGTACAAAATGTGTTTTCCGCGAATATCTTCGCTCCTTTTTAATTTCATTATAATGAACGTCATTATAAGATCGAAAGATTAGAAAATTATCTACAAAAGAGGTCCTTACACGTTTTATCATACGAGTTGTACTTTTTGAGAGAACTTGATGTAAAATTTATGACCCAAGCAAATACTACGATTTTAGTCTATTTTATGCTTAATAAATTTAAAAATTAGGCTCTATATTAAAAAGAAAATAAGGAATTTTTCATGAAAAAGGTTTTATGTGATTTATTAATTAATTCAATCATGATTGCTTGATTCAGTGATGACAATATGTCAGAATTATGAATAGAGCTCGTATCTAGGACGATATTTCCAGAGAGGGAAATTTTATTTTACAAACGATAGTGAAAAATTCATAAGAACATTTATTGAGATATTTACGTTTCTCAACCGATAAAAACGAGTCCCTGACCGTCGAGAGAGTTGAAAGATAGTTAGTCATATAATGTAATATTATTTATGCGCTGGTTTAATGTTTATATCAAAATTTAACAAAGTACAACCCATGTGTAATGCAAATCCTAAATATTACTTTTTGCTATCCGGTCTTTACTTATACGTAATTAGCTGTTTACTCCCGACTTCATCCTCGTGGAATTCAGAACAATACGGGGTATCCGGAAACCATACTCTCCTCGAGCAAAAATAATAGGACACGATGCCATTTTTCATTTTAGACCCCCATGTTCGATATACAGGGTGTCAAAGTTTGAAGTTTAAAAAGAATTTGTTTAAATAACTCAAAGTTTTTCCTAAGATATTTAT
Source organism: Rhamnusium bicolor (assembly GCA_029963845.1). Taxonomy (NCBI): domain Eukaryota; kingdom Metazoa; phylum Arthropoda; class Insecta; order Coleoptera; family Cerambycidae; genus Rhamnusium; species Rhamnusium bicolor. The sequence goes on from JANEYF010004078.1 coordinate 189,893, forward strand.
TTAAAATTTGGTACAGTGCTTCAACTTAAAGAGTTACATCGTTTGAAGAAAAAAAGACAAAAATTAATTGTCAAATATTCAAAATAGAGAGGTTCCAGTATACACTGACCCTCCTCTCGTTTTTTAGTACTTGCACCAATGACTCCCAAGCTATCTATTTTAAGATAATTATTCATTTAACAAATTTCGAGAAAATGCTTTGTTTTAGAAATAAGTTGAGAAATATTGATACCTACGCAGATTACGGTAATCCCATAATTTTAAATATTTCTAAAGCTAAAGTCAACTCAACCGCTTTCGTAAACAAATCTTGTTGTAACAAATGGCTATACCCTGGAAACGATAGAATTGTTTGTTTACTGTCAAAGTAAATCCTTATTTTTCACAAGTTAAAAGTTTTGTTCTTGTAAGTAAGAAAAACCAAAATGGCTCGTAGACAAGGAATTGTACCCCTTTCTGAAATGACAGATACATGGCATGGGTAAAATTTAAATATTTCTGTAAACTGTAAACATGTATTTCTATTTCTCGATTAGGAAAATGTGACTCCAATGCTAGTTTGGCTGCTAGGCGCCATGCGGAATAATTTCCCAAAAGAAAATATGTTCCAAATATGGTTAACCATCTAAGGGAGACTGAAAATTTAAGGGAATGACAGAGGGGTAATTGCGGCCGACTCCGTGCGATTCAACCTGAACAGGGAGAGAAAATTTTAAGAATTGTTGAGGAAACACCGAAAATTTATATCAGGCAGTTCACTAAGCAGGTAGAAAACATAGAAACAAATTAAGGTAAACACCATTTTACGGAGTCAGCAGCTGTCCCATTCCATCTCCAAGAAGTACAGGCTCTTTTGCCTCAAGACTTCGAAGCAAGACTTGTATTATGTAGATGGGTATGTGAAATGAATAACCGAGATCAATGTTTTATCAGAAACATTTTGTTTACTGATGAAGCTACAGTTAAGAGAAACGGGACGACAAATATTCATAACACACACATATGGGTTGAAGAAAATCCTAAAGCCATAGTAGAGACGCATCATCGAGTAAACTTTAAAGTCAATGTGTGGATAGTTGTCGTAGAAAATTTTCTTTTGGGCCCTGTATTTTTACCAGGAAACTTGACTGGTCATTAATTTTTATAAATTCTTCAAAACACACTGCCCGATTTACTAAATGAATGCCATTACATGTAACACAAAATATTTGACTTCAACTAGATGGTGCTCCTCGTCATTTTGCTAGAAATGTTAGAAACTATTTGAATTACATCTTTTCTGATAGCTGGATTGGTCTGAGTCGAGATGCTCCTGTTCAATGGCCACCCCGTTCCACCTGTGGACTATTTTTTTCTGGGGATTCATGAAAGATTTTGTGTATATGGTTCCAGTTTTGCGCGAGAATCATTTAAGAAAAATAATCCCTCAAGCTGGAGGGCAGTTCAGGTTGAAGCCAAATATTTTTCAAAGTTTAACATTTTCTTTAATAAAGAAAGCTCGTATGTGTTTACAAGAACATGGAGGTCATATTGAACAATTTCTTTGGACTAACTATTTTTTTATTTCTACTGTTTTTTTGTTACTAACGAATTATGATTAATTTCAATAAAATAAGGTGTATTAAATTTGTTACCTTGTTATAATTCTTCTAATTAAATAATTGTAGATTGTTGAATCCATTGCGCCTACCAATTTTTTGTCTGAGCGCCATTGACTGTAGAAATAGTTATTTTTGGTTTGTCCTTTATTATTGATATTTTTATACCTATTGTAAAATTTGAATAAATTGTTTAGTTTTAGTATTTGAAAATTATGAGATTACCGTAAGCCGCGTAGGCACCAATATTTTTCAAGTTATCTCTAAAACGAAGCATTTCTCGAAATTTGTTGAGAGACATAAAATAATTCAAAATGGATGGTTAACTTAAAAAAAGATAGTTTAGGAATCATTGGCGCAGGTATTAGAAAACTAGGGGGTTAGTGGGTACTGGAACCCTTCTATTTTGAATATTTGACAACTAATTTTTTCTCAAAAGATATGACTCTTTAAGTTGAAGCACTGTACCAAATTTTAAATAAATATCTTACGAAATACTCGAGTTATTTAAAAAAAAATATTTTTAATCTTCAAACTTTGATACCCTGTATATCGAACATGGGGGGTCTAAAATAAAAAATGGCATTGTGAAAGTCCAATTATCTTTGCTTAAGGAATCCATAGTTACCGGATTGGCCTCCGTTTTCCAGACACACTGTTTATTAAAAGTTTTGTTAGCACGTGCTCCTCCCACTATCTCCCGTAGGAGTTGAGATATTTAGCATTTTGTATTGAAAATGATTGATGAAAGACTCTAATTATCGATATTCAAAATATAATCATGCGTTATCAAGAACTGATATTCATCTCTCTTCAACATCCTTTCTTCTTCTTCACCTCCTTTTTCCTCTTCCTCTCTAGATATGGTGTGTCAAGGTTGGAAAAAGTAATCTTTTTTTTCAAATCTTGAAAGCGTTTAAAGATGCTTTACTGAAACTTGGTGGAAGATAGTAGCACATAAAGGGTAATTCTTTGGTAACTTTTTTTATTTATACGAGAGGAGTTTTTTCAGGAAAAGTAGTACGCCACAGAATTTTTCCAAGACTGGATATTTTTTATGAATTTTTAATCAAAATGGCTTACAATTTTTTTTTGTTTTTTTATGTGTTGTCATTTTCAAAGAAAATTTATTGTTACAATTGAAAAATATCTGATGTGGCCAGCACATAACTTTCTTATACCAGTATATGTCATCCTGATATAAAAAAATCATTCTATTTAATTCTTCACTTACCTCAATTAAATTTTAATATCGTATCTTGAAATGTTTCACTAAATTTTTTTCAATTATTCTGTTCTCTGAAGCCATTAATGTTTATTACATTGGGGTTTACAAGTTTTTTTGCTTTGGATTCTTTAAATACGCTGGCTACCCTGATGAGCTAAGGCAAGCAGAAACACGTGTCGGTAGATATTTTAAAGTGAGTGTCAGCTGGTGAGTACCTTGTGTTTTATTTATTTTTGGTTTTATTAGACAGAATAGTTGGAATTAAAAATAACATTATTGAGTCAGTAGTACTGAACATAATGTGCATATTATCTTTTTTGTAATCCAAGTTTCAGCGTTTTGGCAAATAGCCGGGAAAACAATTGTTTAAAAAGATATATGTTATACTTATCTGTGATAAGATTTGTAAAAGTTAGTAAATAATAATTAACAAAAATTTTCAGTTAATATTATTTTTTATTCCACTCTAAATTTTTTTAATAATTAATTATCAGCGTCATTCGAAACTGTCAATAATAGTTCATGTCATATATTTTAATAATCTCTTTTTATTGACATTCACATTTTTGTAACTAAATTAGACATTTCAAATGTCAAGTTGTTAAATTTATTCTAACCCAATTTTATGAGGTCAAATGTGTACATCAGCTTTATTTAAGTACTTGGAAAATATATTTTATTCGCTTGATATAGTAGACATGATTTATAATCTTTCATCAAGAATATATTTTTTTTAAGAAAAATACAAAAAAAGTTTAAGTCCCGTGGACCTCCTGTTAGCTGACTATTTTGGCTCATCACTGAATTTGTCATTGTCTTTGGCCTTTAGAATATGTGTACCAAATTTGAAAGCTTTATCTCAAAAACTGTGGCTGCTATAGCGATACTACAGACATACCTATAAATTTTTTCCATAAAGTTATGTTTTTTTCATTATAAATCGTCCAGATTCGTCCAGTAATCCAATAAAATTTTTTTATTTTTTTTTCCGAAATTGTACCTCTTTCCTTCTTTCATTCATTATGTCTCTTCTGGTGGTACCGCAATCACCAAATTTAATGTATTATCTAAAATGTTGTTGAAAATCTTAACTGCCAAATTTGGAGTCTCCCATTAGTATATTTTGAGTTTTCGCGAACACACATACACGCGCACGCACGCACACATACACATACGTCGACAGACATCATTCGGAAAATAGTCACAATGGATTCAGGAGGGTTCAAAACGTCTATATCAGTCAAAATCTGCAGGTCAAAAAAAATCACGATTACTATATTTCTGTATATTAGATATTAGAAAGTAAAAAATCTGTAAAGCGTTTCAAGATGCTTTACTAAAAGTTGGCGTAACTTAGCAACGCAAAGAGACATTTGTGTAGCATTTTTTAAAATTTTTAATCATTCTATTTTTTTGAAGCATTGCAATGAGGTACAATGGCACGTGCTTATTCAAAACCGGAATAATCAAATAATATGCAAACTGAGCACCCACATATGTGAATCGGTTTTTATTGGATCTGAACTTGCAACTTTACAACACTAACTATGAGAGGCATGAATTGATTATTAATTTACTAATGCATGAAATTTATCATTGCATGGAAGAATAACTCAGTTAAATTTATAATAGAATGTTCATGCAGATTTATCAAATTGTTCACCTGGCACTGGGCACTTCAATTAATTACATTGTAAATCTGTTTAAATGATCGTCGACCAGTTTTGTTAATTATTATTATATTTTCAGATATTGGTTTTGCAGTAATTTTGTTTCATTTTGTTTTTATTTTCTTGTATTACTATCGACATTTTGTAGTCGGTTTGTTTTTATTTTGTACATGTTTTCTTTTATTTCTTAGGTTGGTAAATTATGGAATATATTTTATTGTTTATCATTGTTTATCATTAAAATCGGCGTCAAGCATCAATGTCTCTGATTATTTCATCTCCAATTGTGATTTATGAGTAGAGTTGGCAAGTCGTGCGGCTATTCAGTGGTGCAACAGCAGATATCTATACGGTGAGGCAATGACCGGCTGGCGGACAAATCGAAGCGAGCCGCGAGACTAGTTCATTGTTGTATGTCGTAATATTTACACGCTAATTTATTCCTCTCCGTTGTATTTTGTGTTGTTGTACTGTTGACAATTTTATTTGTTATATTTTATTGTTGATACTAATTTAATACTAAAATATGTCAGACATGCGCAAAGGTAAAAAACAGCCATAGACTGACAAAGTGAATAAATTTATCAGTGAATTCTCGGATTTATTCTATAATGGTGCTACAATAATTTATAAGGTGTGCGAGACTGACCTGATGTACTGGGATAAATATGATTCTAGACATCACGTAAATACTGTGCAGCACAAAACTAAAAAAAATTTCGTGCATTCGAAAACACATTTTATGTTCGATATACTGCTGATTTCCTGTGACGTTCTACTGCACATACTCGATATACAACCATTTAGGGAGTTCTGGAATAAATACAATCCCCAGATGACGTTACCAAGTCGCGCAACGTTGCGTAACTATGCACTAACTGTACGCGAAGACATTGTAAATAAGATCAAATGTGTATTAAAAAATACACGGCGGCGGTTATATGTTGACGAGATGACAGATCGTAAAAAAAACTCTATTGTAAATGTTATAGTACGTGTACTGGACCCCCTTAAACCAACATTTCCACTATTACTAGCTAGTAAAACATTAACTGAGTGTACTGGCAAAACAATTACATGGGTGGTGCTGGAGACGTTAGAAAAATTTGATCTGTCAACAAGTCAAGTGTTGTTGTCTGTGACCGATAGTGCCGAGACAATGCGTTTGGTAGGCCGTTTTCTTCAAGAATACGATTGTAGGTTGGAACTTGTTAATATTCCACATTTTAGTAGATGGTGAATATATTTTAAAATCGAACAAACAAAGAATAATAAAATGCCATTGTATATTAGTCTAACGTTTCGACGTAATAAAATCATTGCCTATTAGAGCATTCAAAAAAACATGTTAATTTTGAGAATAGTTTTTACCTGTGTATTTCAAGAAACAGGTTAATTAAAAGAAAATGATTTTTTTTATCATTGAATTTGATTAGGAAATATATATATATATTTTTTTTATTTGTGAACAATTTTTTTCTATTTTCATACAGTATGTCCCGTCTCAAATGGACACACCTTGATATTTCGGTTATTATTCGACAGATCTATTTAAAATTTTTCTCTGTTATGAAACTCTTCAAGACGAATCTTTTTATGATTTTCAATATATTTTCAATTGTCACACCAACCTACTGCGTTCACTCAAATATGTGATTTTTCTATATTTTACTTAGTGTTAGAGATACAGCAAAAATTTAATTTAAAAAAATTATAAACACTTTTTTACTTGTCTAATTTTCACTTTATTTGTTATTTTACAACTAGTTTCATCCTATTCGGACATTTTCAAGTAAACTGTTGTAAAATAACAAATAAAGTGAAAATTAGACAAGTAAAAAAGTGTTTATAATTTTTTAAATCAAAATGGATTTTCACAAAGTAACTTCATCTTCAATCAACTTTTTATACAGCAAAAAATTATTAAGAAAAGTTGTTCACAATCAAAAAATACCTCTAGATACTGAGTTTCATCAAAATAAGCATATTTTGATATTTTTCATACATTTTGCAATTATTCAGAAATTTAATTCGTAAGTATTAGACTTAAGCAAAGATTGCCGTGGAAACGGAAACAAAAAGTACTCAAAATAAGTTTATTGTGTAAGAATTCTAAATCATAACTATAAATGCAACAATAATAACACAGTATTTAAGTACTTAAATGTAGCATTTTTCAACTAAACCATCATCAATAGCAATACATTTCTCAATGTGTTTTTCATTATTCCTTGCTACTTGTCGTAGTTTTTGAACACTAATTTCTTGACAAGCTTGCCTGATTTACAAAACTCTTGCCTACTACGGGATCTCGTATTGAAACTTTATTTTCTATGGTGCCCGAAAAATAAAAATCAAGCGGGATAATATCCGGAGATCTAGGAGGCCACTCGATTAAAGTACTGTTTCGCCCTATCCATTTTTGAGGATAGTTAACATTCAACCATCGTTGGACAATTATCGAGTTGTGAATCGATGCACCATCCAGTTGAAAAATCATATCCCTTAGCACGGCCAGTGGAAAATCATCAATTACCTCCATTAATTCATTAATCAAAAAGTGTAGCAGTCCTATAGCATTTAAAGCTTGTAAGAAAAATAAAGGGCCTATTATCCTTTCTCCTAAGATACCACACCACACTTTATCTTTTTCAGAATATTGTCGCTTACAATTGATTACCCAATGTGGGTTTTCTGTTGTCCAATACCTACAGTTTTGCAATGATACGGCACCATTGATGGTGAATGTCGCTTCATCACGAAATATAATTTTTCCCAAAAATGTCGATAGAAATTTGCGTTTAAATGGCTTAAATTTGTATCGACGAAGGCACCTCCAAATTTTGTTGCGAGTCAAATTCAAGTTTAATGCCATATGACGTATGCTACTACGAGGATTGTCATTGAAAGAGTCTAAAATTACTTGGTCTATATTCGACCGATTCTTTCTTTTTCTTTTGGTTTTTATTACACTACCACTTTGGTTGAAATGTCTGTTAATGTTAGCAACAACTGAATAACTAATTTGATGTAGTGGATGTTTTACATTAAATTCTCGAGCTACTGCTCTGGTAGAACGGTTATTTTCGCCAGTAAGTCTAATTATCTCAACTTTTTCATTGAGACTCAACCATTGTGCAAGAGAAGAATTTAAAAAACACAGGTACACGCTTAAGTCTAATATTTAAGAGTTATATTTCTGAATAATTGCAAAATTTATGAAAACTCAGTATCTAGGGGTAGTTTTTGATTCTGAACAATTTTTGTTAATAATTTTTTACTGTATCTCTAACGCTAAGTAAAATATAGAAAAATCAAATTTTTGAGTGATCGCAGCGGGTTGGTGTGACAATTGAAAATATATTGAAAATCATAAAAAGATGCGCCTTGAAGAGTTTCATGACAGGAAAATTTGAAATAGATCTGTCGATTAATAATCGAAATATCAAGGTATGTCCACTTGAGACGGGACACACTATATTATGCGAAAACTAATATATTGTGTATTACAAAATTATTATATTTTTTTTATAAAAACGAAATGAAGTCCAAGATGGTAGCTAAGAAAAATGTAATGACCTTTTGAAACTGGCAAAATTAGTAACCCAGTTTTATTCCTACCGCACTACCCCACCCCCCAACTCACAACAGGCTATTTGACTCTTATTTTTAAATTGTCAAAATTTCATGTATATGAATTGGCGCGAAACCAGGATCCTCCAGGTCACTATCTTCTGTGACGTTATTCTTGTAGTAAGTAAACAAACGCAAGTAACGCTCGGTATCGTTTTTTTATTTATATTATAAAGTAATGAGTTCCAATCGTTATACGTGATGATCGGTGCCGAACTACAAGAGTACAAGTATAAAGACACCACAATAGTTGGTTATAAAACTGCTAGACGATATTAAAATGAGAAAGACTTGGTTAAGTATAAGCAAAAGTGTATTGTATTTTTGTGAGGGTCGCTTTGATGTAGTACTATTTTGTCATATACTTCCAGTAGCTTTGAACTTTACAACTAATGTAAACAAGTGAAGTCTTTCACATATCTGTCATGTTTGTAACTTTGAGGTTATGCTGAAGATTATCTAATAAATAATGTTCTAATTACCTACATTATTCACACTTTTATAACATAAGTACCTAGTTAGCTTTAAAACTAGAAGTAAACAAAGACTTACACAGATGTTTTGATGTTCCTAAATTCGGCAGAACAGAAATCGGGATTAGTCGCAAAGAAATTGCCACCATTATTGTGTCAATTCTTGACAAATCCCGCTTTCAAAAAACCGCCCTCCATGATTAATTATTATAAACTTGGAAAACAACACGAAATTAATCCAAATTTTCACAAAACAGCCACGATAGATTGCTTACTACAAGAGTGACGTCACATTTAAAACCATCATGACGGGTATCGTTTTTCTACGTCGTTCACAGACTAAAAAGTTGCAATTTTAAAATTGAAATAATAATTGAACCTCGTGTTTTTGTGAACACAAACCGATAATTTCTGATTTCTTATTCGATAAATTATCGTTTTCACATAATATAATTATTTATTTTCATAGTGTCAAACACCCTATTACCTTATAATAGCCCGGTACGAAATTTCACCATTAATTTACTAACAATTACCATTATATCCCACGACGAGGTTTCGTCAATTGCGAGACTTTCTAAATAAGCTTTGTCTGTTAAAATAAAACTGACATATTTTTCATAATTTATTTTACGTCGAATAAAATATTATTCAAATTCTAATTTAAATATTTAATTGAATTGGGCACTACTCACAAATTGTATTTCATGTAGAATGTCGGGTTGAAATTTATGTTTGGCACAGAAAAATCGATTTAAATAAAACAAGTATATTTATCCCTAGCAATTGTAATAGGCTCGTAAATTTTGTTCAGAGTTTAATAGATATATTTTTGGTACCAAATCCAATAATTAATTAAAAATGTACCAGTTAAATAGTTTAATTAAGGTGAGATGTGTTCAAGTTTCTAAGGTTCGATTTTTAGATCTGACCATACATTTTATTAAAGATATCTAGGAAAAAGGGACCCAAAGTTGTTAATAAATTAAAGGGATAATAGTCCGCCTAAATATACTCTACCTTCAATGATTACGAGATGACACGACGTTTTCTCTCTATATCTTTGGCTACGTAACGTATCTAATGGCTACTTTGATGCTTTACTAACATGACCTTCTGAAAAATGCAGACGAGTGAATTGTAAAATTGTACATATATAACTTTTAAACTTACGCCTCAATTTTTTTATGGCTGCCACGAAAAATACCAAATTCAAGATTGGGGCATTTAAATCGACTTTTAAAATTAGTGTTATTCTAAAATTTTCGTTTTTGGGAATATTTAACAATATAAATTTTGAGGAAGGCAAAAACCAGAAACCGGTCTGCGAATGGTGTGCACAACGGTCTCAAGAGGGATTTCCATTTGTGTGGTAAAAATTCTTTACTAGTGGGTAATCGCAACTAAAGCTTAATTACTTGTCCTCCTAGTATGATACAAATTTATAAATCATTAAGAAGTATGTGTTGGCAAATTTTATTACTATTATTTTCTAAATTAATATAACTTTTCTTCAACGATATCTTATTATTCATGTTTGTCTCATAATTTCACAAAAACAATTGTTAAAGAATTTTCGAAAATAATTCAAAAAATCTAAGTACGCGAGATCACCTTTTATATAGTTGGAAGTAGAAAAGAAATTTTTTAGCATTATTTTTTAAAATATCGACCGAAATCTTAGGCATTTCTATCAGTTTTTGTACACTTTTACCTATTTTATTTATTTATTTTGATATACAATTTAACCGAAATTTTAGGCGTTTTTATCAGTTTTTGTTTGTCTAGAAACAGTTTGACAGAAGATACTCTTATTTACTGATTTTATTTATTTATTGCTGTATACACTTTAACTGAAATTTTAGGCGTTTTATAAGTTCTCGTATACAGGGTGTCTAGAAACAGCTTGACAGTAGATTATGTTTTAAAATAAGAACATTTTCTTAGTTAAGCCAAAAATGGCTTCAAATAATTTAGTTTTTTTTTTTTTAACAATTGAGGAAGACTGACATGTAATTTGATCGGTTATGTATGGAGGTGTGTAAGATTATATTAATTAAGTTGCTGGTATAAGACAATCTTTAAAGAGAGGAATCTACTGTCAAGCTGTATTCCATCCATTTAGTGATTCCTGTAAGTATTTAAATTTATGAATGCGTTTAGGTTATATTAATTTACTTCCGTTGGGAAGGAATTTATAAGTATACAATATTAGATATAATTAAAGCTGCAAATTGTCTCTGTGTATCATGGTCGTAGAGTACAGATGTACTAACTGTCGCCGGCATTCACCTTGACCGCGAAACTCTTTCTCAAGTCTAGTCTATTATTAGCTTTAGAGTTGTGTACACGTTAAGTCACTTGGGAGTATTGCATATTGTTTATGTGTTTTTATTTTATTTCTTGTACTGTATTGTTGATATTAATTTAATAATAATGCATGGCAGACGTACGCAGGGGTAGAACACGGCCATTTGGTGACAAAGTGAATAAAATCATAGGTGAATTTTCGGATTTATTCTGTGATAGTTCCAAAATAATTTGTAAAGTGTGCGAGAAAGATTTGATGTGCCGGGATAAGCGTGATAGTGGACTTCACGTAAGTACTATACACCATAAAAAAAAAAAAAAAATGGCGTGCCTTCGACAACACAGTTTATGTTTGATTTAGTATTGATGATGATTGCCTGTGATGTTCCGCTGCACATTCTCGATTAATAACCATTTCGAGAGTTCTGGAATAAATACAATTCCCAGGTGAAGTTACCAAGTCGCACAACGTTATGTAACTATCTACCAACTGTACACGTAGACATGGTAAATAAGATGAAATGTGAATTAAGAAATACACGGCTGTGGTTATCTGTTGATGAGACAATAGATTGTAAAAAAAAATCTATTTTAAATATTGTATTACGAGTACTGGACCCTCTTAAACCGACAGTTCCACTGTTACTAGTTAGCAAAAGACTAAGTCAGTGTACTAGCGAAACAATTACCAGGGTGGTGCTGGAGACGTTAGAAAAATTTGAACGGTCAAAAAGTCAAGTGTTGATGTTTGTGATTAATGGCGCCGTGACAATGCGTTCGGTAGGTCGTTCTTTGCAAGAAAAACTTTGTACGTTTATAGATGTTACGAGTAAAGTGCATTCTTTACCTCTTGTGGCAGAAACTATCCGAAAAGGTTTTCCAGAGGTGGATGCATTAATAGCAAGTACAAAAAAAGTGTTTCTTAAATCTCCTAAACGTCTCCGTGTATTTCATAACAAGTGTCCCGTTATTCCTGAACCACCACAGTCGATTCTTACACGTTGGGGAACATGGTTGCAGGCAGCTTTTTATTATGCTGAATATTTCCAGCAAATAAAAGCTGTGATACTACAATTCAATTCAGATGAGGCTGTAGCTATTAAGGAAAGCCAGACAAAATTCGAAGATATTTCCGTTGAAACAGCTTTAAAAATATTGCGAACTATAAACCATTACAAGAAAGCATAAAAAAAATTAGAAAACAGTGCGTTGTTGTTAGCGGAGTCACTGCAAATAGTGAACGAAGTAACTCTACTGCTACACGCTGTAGGTGACGCAACAAATGAGCACGTTATAGAAAAGTTCGCAAGCGTGTTAAATAAAGACACCGGTTTTATCAAATTAAGACAAATACGTGATTGTGCAGCCCCAGATCCGTTAAGTGCGTTCAAACACTATTTTACGTATGCGTGTATTACATCAGTAGATGTCGAACGGTCGTTTTCAAAATATAAAAATATATTTTCACCAAAGCGAACATCACTCATGGAGACAACCATAGAAACATACCTGATGCTGCAAAATGGCTACACATCTTCTCCAGTTGGTGATAAGCAAGCTAGTTCTTCAAGCTAGTTAAGAGGGTAAGTTTTACATACATTGTTATAAATTGTAACAGTTTATTGTTTCTCGTATTAGTTTATTTCGCGTACACCACTGTCCCACGGAATATTTTCGACAGCCCTAGATATAATTTTAAACTTTTTGTTTATTATCGTTATTTTATTCTGGATAATTTGGTAAGCCCAACAGCTCCACATAAGTCAGACTTATTCATTAATATATTTTTTAATGATTGTTTAGATTGCAGTCATTTCGCGACTTTATTCACAGTTGTGTGGTATCCCAGTGTCGTTTATCTAACTACAGTTTAAACATAATTTAAGGAAGTCTTTTGTAATTACTTTAGAGTAAAATATTTCAATTGAGTGCAGACATTGTGAGGTTCATTATGCGGCGTGTGGTCAATTTCTAGACAGAACTTAGAATTAATTATTTTCTAATTAGTTTATTAATAATCTAATTTACATTTCTTTAATATTTGATGATACATAATGATAACTGACGATGATGAAATATGAAAAAAAAAACTGAGGACTGATACGACATTTTGTACCCTCCACTATTTTCATTATTTTACAAGAAAAATTTAAAATCAAGGTACAAGATATTTGGCGTAAAAATACATATTTCGACCAAACGAGACCCAAAAATACACCTCCGATTTAACAGGAAGTACTAATAATTTTTTATTTTAAATAGTACCCTGTATATTTTTTAGTATTATCCTGTAGAGGTTTGAATTACCTATAAACGGGTTTCTTCAAAATCAAAATCGAGTCAGAAATGACCTTGAAAATTGGAACTGTATATGATTATTAAGTAGTCGCGAAAATCATATTACAGTTTATAATACCTAGTAGATAGTTCAGTATTAACCGAAAGATATCTTAAATATTTTTCATTAATTTAATTAATTTATGGTGATTTTTTAAATAAATATTAACGACCAAAACTCACATTTTTAAATGGTATAGGATACTTACCTACCATTAAAAAAAAGTGAGTTGTGGTTGTTTACTTTTTATAAAATATTTATTTAAAAAATCGCCATGAATTCATTAAATTGCCAAAATAGTCATTCGTTTTGGGTCAAAAATGCTTAAGAACACCTTTCGGTTAATACCTAGCAATTGTACACTTTAAAACTTGCTTTTCATGACCAACTAGTAATTATATACATTTTCGTTTTTCAAGGTCATCACTGATCGAAAAGGTTTGAATTACAAATCACTATCAAACAAGATTAAAAAATGTATAGGGTACTATTTAAACTAAAAAAGTTACCAGTACTTCCTGTTAAACCGGAAGTATATTTTTGGTCTGGTTACGGTCAAAAAATATATTCGTATGCCAAATATCTAATTTTCAATTTTTATCTTGAAAAATAAAGAAAAAAGTGGGGTACCTGGTGTCATGAGCACCCGGTATAGTGTGTCTCAGTTATGATGGAAACACCCCAAAATGTTATGCGGATTGGCATTTTACCCTAAATATACAATTTGATATGTTCTGTTTAATAAACAAATTACGTATTATACACGGCCTACTACGAAAAAAAATAAATTCCAAAAATTTGTAAATCGTATTCGACATCTTTCCTTCTATAATTTTTATTAAGGAAAGTTATTCAGAATTACCACAAAAGGCAAAATTCCAAGTTTGGTTAAAACAAAAAAAACTTCCCTTAAGAACTTCCCTTAAGAGATTTGGCTGTTATCAAACATATTTTTTTTTATTAAAAAAAACCAGTTCAGAAAACTCCAAAAAGCTATATACGAAATTTAGTTGAAAACAAAAAACATTAAAATTGATTGATAATTATGAGCAATTGTTAAACAAAACGGCGATATTGTTCATGTAGAATGATTTTTTAAAATACGGTTAACTGATTTATTTTTGATTTGGAAATTTTTTTAGGCACAACATTTTTTAATGATTATTGTCGAAAACATTTTTTCAATTATATTAAAAACAAATAATTTATTGGGGTGTTTGCATTAAAAATAAGATACTTTGTATAACAGGTATCATCGTTTATTATCGATGAAAAAAAATTGATTTCAAGAAAACCGATTTTAATCAACCATCACTGACCATCAGATGAAAAAGAAAACCGATGCGTCAGATTTTTGCTGATAATATTGTTAGATAGTCGATAATCGACTATATATAATGCAAAGTATAAAAGCTTAAGATGTATACAATAATTGAAGTTAAGACTCACTTCCCAATCGAATATTTTAAAACAAAAAAGAAGCTACATCCAAAATAAGAATACTTCACGACCGTAATGGCTGCTTGAATATTATTGAACTGTTAAGTGAGTGGTTCCGACCGTGTGCCTTAGAGGTTTAGGCTTTATCACAGTTTGTTAAACTCGCTATTTCACCTTTTTCTGCGCGATGAAGCCATGTGCAATGAATAGCGAAATGACAAAAGCTATTGTAGAAGTAAAGTGCTCCAATATATCCCCGTAAAAAATAGTTTAATGGAGCCAGATCTGAAGAACTAGCAGGCTTCTATACACTGATATGACCTCAAAATACACACGAGGAAGAGCTCTTTTGCGGGACGGAGCGGCATCTTATATACCCTAAATATTTCTGGAAATATTTCTTTGAACGGGGAAATAGTTATACTAAATTAGTGAAAAGAGGAAGTAATTCGGCCTGTAAATATTTTGCATCGATGGGAAAAGGATAAACTTAAAATGAAATCTTGTCCTAATCTTACCCATACGAGTTTTTCATATTGTTGCACCATCAAAACAAATCATAAAATAATCGATTCTTCAGGGATATATTCTAGTTGCAAATTATCTGCATTTATTCACATGCCTGTCAAAACTGTTTCCATGAAATAGTTGGATATTATAGGGACGTCATTATGACATATTATGAATTGCGCCAATTTGAATATTAAAACAATTGGAATTTTCTTTTCATTTCTGACAAAACATTGAGCTTTATATCCTGATCTAGATAGATCAGGATATAAGGTTCAAAACTGGTACTCTCACAGATGTGAGAGTACCAGTGTTTGAGAAATGTTTGACATGGCTCTAAATTTTGCGTCAATTTGATTTATTGTGGGTTGAGTTTCAATGGGGTCTATCTAGATACTTCATTTTGAGTTTTCATTCCATCTTCATATTTCAATATATCTTGAAGAGACGCATTATTTATGGTAAAAATAAGCAAATAAACGAACTCAATATGTGGAACAAACTACCATAAAAAAAAACAACTGTTAAAAACGTAAATTTAGTAAGTATTAGACTTAGGGTATGTTAGTTATTACAAATAGTTGTTACTGATAATAAAATTTCTTATTAGTAGAACTGAAATGAAGAATACCTAACGGAAGTGATTATGAATGTGAAAACCTTTAAGAAATTTGATCACTTTGTCATTCAATAAATAAGTTTAAAAGTTTATTATTTCTCTTCACAACTTATATTCATTAATGTTTAGATCTTTCAAGTCCTATTTGGTTATATTTGCAATAAAAAAACTATATCTGAATCTAAAAGTAACAAATGTTTGCAAAATATATTTCAATTGGAAAAAATGTTGTGCTACAACATTCCTTATTGATACTTACTCTTTACAAAATCATAAACTAAATGACTGGTATTTTATTTTTTTTCAGGGTTCAACAATAAGAGGAGGAAACTACAAATTAACCACACCCCGCACTAATAAACCGGTAAAGTTCCCAAAAAGGCATTCGGTACTTTAGCATGTGAACTGGGTAACGGTTTTATTTTTCAAAAACCTCCGTCCTGATAGAATGCAGCTGGCAATACCTGTGATTGCTATCTTGCATGACCACTTGGAAGTGCCTTCTATAGTCATTTGCTCCGCTTGCTCAATTGAATCAATGTGTGTGTCTGGGTCCACTGAAAATGTTGTTCTGCGCGCCGGCAACCGGAAACAAGAACACCGATACAACAAAAAGGTTACTACTTATAAATATACAGCTTCATCTCGTCCATAAAGATTCCTAGAATTGGCTGCCACTTAAAATACACCCTAAAATCCTTTACAATACAGTACCTATATGTTATATCATGTGATAAGAAAATAAATAATTATTTTTGGCTTTGTTACCTATATTTCTATATAACTGACACCAAGTAATGCTAAATCAAGTATGCATAATTTAAAGGATTATTTTTGTGATACAGGAATAATACATTGTGTAACTAGTAGTAAAAGAAATACATTCCCGGACGACGATGTAAATTGCAGGCATTGAAGTCAGGGAATGTGCTTTTACTACGAGATACACATACTATTTTTCCTGAAATCGCAATCAATATTATTATAAATATAAATTAAGGAAATTTTATTAATGCATAACATATTTTGACTACAATCTAATTGCTTATGAAATTGTTTCTTTGAAAATCACTGTTTATTTATTAGTGATAAAAGTCTGATTCAGTGCTTATTTCGCTTTAATACTTGTAAGTACTAAAAGATATATTAAATAAAAAATATTTAAAGTAGTCAATGATGATGATGTCCAGGCATCTGGGACACCACCGGAATTAGTAACAACTGCAAAAATGTGACAAAATTTAATGTACTGTTCTATGGTGGTTTCTTAGCAACGGACTAAAATACTAGAATAGCGTATTTTGGGATCTGAAATTGCGCCGAGAAAGACATTCTTGAGCGATTTCGGAAATATATTGTATAAAATACTGAGTGACAACGGAGAGTGTGTTCGAATCCCGCCATCGGCACTGGCAATGTCGGTGGGAATGGTTTTGTGTCCACCTCTTTCTAGACAGCTTTGGTTTTGGATTTCAGAGGTTGCCTAATCTCTGTGGTGTTCATTATAGAGCTTGATATTTTCTGTAAGACTGTTTTTGAAATTTTTAATGTGGTTTAAAAACGATTGAGATAGAAACATAGTTGGACATGATGTACTTGTTTGATATCAAGAATCTCTCAAATATTCCTCTGAACCAATTAAACGGATTGAAACTAATATTTTTAAAACAAAAGAATGCTAATCAGTGAAATGAAATATTGGTACTCTTAAATTTAAGTGAAAAAATTAAAAAAAAAAAATGCTTTTTTAGTTAAATAATGACCTATTTCAAAAATACTTTAAATGGCAATCCACTTCTCACTTTCAAATAATAAAATAAAAATATATATTGCTGTTCTTATGGTATTGTTCAAACAGGCCATTATTTAAACAAAAACGCAAATAATCATAAAAATAAATTCGAAAACTCCTATATCAGTCTTGAGTAATAAAGCGTTGCTTTATTACTCAAGACTCTAGATTCAAGGCCTGCTAGACAGAATCTTTTATTTTAAATAAGTGTCTCATGGCTAACTATTCCAAACAAAACTATCCCCGCTGTTTTTGACCGATTTAAAAATTTAAAAAACATGCATATAGAGAACACAAAGCTCGATCAAAATACTGATTTAAAAATTAGGCATTTAAAGAATCAAATCCACGTTGTTTTGTTTACCCCTATACATCGGCAGATAAATTCGATAGTGTATAGTATCTCGAATATTACAATAGTTTGAAAAAAAATGAGAACACATTCTTGAACCCGTTTTTTGAGATAAATTCAATGACGAACAGATTTTTTTGACAAATAAATTACGTGTCATATTTTCTTTTAAATATTGTCTGAACGTTATTTGTTGCATTCTCTAAATTTTTATTTTTCTTTCTTTGGGCTTACTACCACAGGAATAATTCTTCGTTATCTAAAAAATACAGTTAGTTACTCAGTTTGTTACTGTAAAAATAAACTTCTTTGTACAGTATCGAATAAAACCAAGGTATTATGAACATCTACAAATCTTCTAGTCAAATCTGTACCAGGAAGTGTCCGTTCTCACAAAAATTGGAGTCGAAAAAAATCGGTCTTCAACTTCATTTGTTGCTGGTGTTCTCCATTGTCCAAGTCGTCTTGAGTAAGAACAAGTTTCCCGGAACCTATGTATTGCATCAAATACAGTCTTTCGAGGGATGCCAAGCAAGTTGGCGATATATAGGATGCTGTGTCCATCATTACGTAAAACAACAGCTTGAGCGGCGCCTTCAGGACTCATTACGAAATTTCTCATAATAAAACTTTTCTCTTTTCCTCGGAATACTTCAGAAACACACAAGAATTACAAGACACAGCAATTGAAACAAATTAAAGAGCTGTGTAAAACAAGTAAAACGCTGACGATTGAAAGATATTTAAAAAATAGGTAACAAATTATTCTCGCGATACGTGAAAGTCCAAAATACTCGAACATTTATTCTTTCATGTGTCTACATGTGTATCAATGAGTAGTGGTGAGAGGTATGTGAAACTTCTCATATGGTCCAAATGCTACTATCCGACCGACATCATAGATGTCTCTGTGGCGGATAGCGACTTGCGAAGCAAGTACCAAGAGCGGCGACCTCTAGCCCAGGTAGACTAAACTACTGTTATTAAATTTGATTTAAACGAAACAACTACTTAGCGGGCAAATACCCCAACCTGCATTGGATTATACCTTCAAATCATGATAGATCGGTAGCCAATATCATTTGTCAATTCCTAACCAGATATAGACCGGTTTCGAACTTATTAGTTCTCCTCAGTATAGCATAGGTTATGGAACAGACAAATGATAGTAGCCAACCTGCTAGCCATATACTGACTAAGGTAAATTGAGTAGTGGTGAGAGGTATGTGAAACTTCTCATATGGTCCAAATGCTACTATCCGACCGACATCATAGATGTCCCTGTGGCGGATAGCGACTAGTGAAGCAAGTACCGAGAGCGGCGATCTCTAGCTCAGGTGGACTAAACTACTGTTATTAAATATGATTTGAACGAAACAACTATTCAGCGGGCAAATACCTTCGTTCAAATCATATTTAATAACAGTAGTTTAGTCCACCTGGGCTAGAGGTCGCCGCTTTCAGTACTTGCTTCGCAAGTCGCTATCAGCCACAGGGACATCTATGATGTCGGTCGGATAGTAGCATTTGGACCATATGAGAAGTTTCACATACCTCTCACCAATACTCAATTTACCTTAGTCAGTATATGACTAACAGGTTGGCCACTATCATTTGTCTGTTCCATAACCTATGGCATATTGAGGAGAACTGATAAGTTCGAAACCGGTCTATGTCTGGTTAGGAATTGACAAATTATATTGGCTACCGATCTATCATGATTTTAAGATATAATCCAAGACAGGTGGGGGTATTTGCCCGCTGAGTAGTTGTTTCGTTCAAATAATATTTAATGTGTATCAATGTTAAATCAATATACAGAGCGTTTTCAAAAATATGCCATAAGAAAATCTAGTGTCCGGTTCATTTTGTGGTTGAGTGTAGCTTTGTTAACGGCACGCCCAGAACAGAAAAATAAAAAATCATATAGATACAAGTTAGAGAAAATGTTTAAAAATACTGAAACAATGCAAACATAAATTGTTTAAATAGCACGTATGTCAACATTTACAATGATGGTTCACAAAAGAAGACTAGTTTTTATCAGTTCTTTTTAGAAAAATAGAATCAAAACAATTTGTTTTACAATGGACTGTTGAGCTACGATTTACTAGTAGTTGTTTGGTCAATAGGCATAAAAGTAGCTACTGGTCTTCAGAAAATCCATTTTTAATAAGCAGTAGGAAGAACTGGAATATGCATAATGGTGCGCCATAAAACGGAATAATATTATTGGTCTTTATTTCTTTAACCAATAAGTTACTGATGAGATTTACGTAAACGTATTCGAAACAAAGATTGAACTGTTTTCCAGAATTATTAATGAATAGTTAACACCCGAGGTGGCCGGTTAGATCACCAGATATCACGCCCATGGATATCTCATTTTTTTAATACACAACCACCTATGGCTTTCATTTAAAGAAACCTATGATTATGCTATAACATTTAAACTACAAAAGCTACTAGAAATATGTTAACGTAAGTCGAAAGAAAAAAAATGAATAAAATTTTGTAACGTGGGTAGGTTAATCCCATATGAGTAATTATTCATGGTAAAGCAAACAGAAATATTCTCATAAAATGAGAATTTTTCTGTTTGCTTTACCATGAATAAAATTTGTATAAAAGCTATTTTTTTTTTATTTCCAAATAAAAAAGATATGACACGTAATTTATTTGGGGAAAAAATCAGTATACTTGTAACTCAGTAGTTTCCTTTGTCACCCGGTATCAATACACACACAGTCAGTATTACTCCGATTGATCTGTATGAATGGTTAAAGAATAATTTTCAATTTCGCAAAATCGATAGTCTTTGACAATTAAGAAAACATTAATTTTTCTGCTGGGTAAGTGCCTTTTTTCGTATAAATGATGCAACAAATTATTAATAAGGAAAGTTATAGTTGTTCCAGGATCTAAAATTCTCATTTTAAAACTTTACGAGAGAATTGTTAGTGCCGATCTGATTTTGAAAAATCTAAAATTCACTCGAAATTACTTCATAATCAAGCAGTGTCGAATTCACAAAAGACAGACACTACGTCATTAGAACCTATTCATGTGTCAATCCGAGGACATCGCGACAGATAGGATCAGGAAATTTTTTCGAAACCTACTTGAGGCAATTACATTACGAAAATTCGGAAATGTGTAATTACTACAGTATTATATAAAACAGAATAACACATTTATTGTTTAGTAGATTTGGATTGTACACAAAATAAATCTGATTAAATGATGAATCTGTCTGACTTTGCTTGTGCCCTTTGTGTTTATTAGGATTTTTTTGTCATAAATGATGTACGATCTAGTTAAAAATTTGGTCTATTTTTAGTTAATAATTTAAATATCATTACTTGGTGTGGTCATATACACAATTTGAAATATCTGCTACATCAACGAAATTTTACTTCTTTAAACTATATCTCTTTAGCATGTAAATGTAATCACTTTCGAAGTGGATATTTATGAGAAGTAACCTTTGTAGTACAACAAAATACAACATCAAGTAAAAGGCGCGGAAATAGGGGACCACGGATACTGCTTTTTGCCAATTTCAACAGCGCTGGCTATTAATTCACACAACAGGTCTATTAAAACGATTTCCTTTTTGGCAAACGTTCAATAATTGTCTTTAAATTGACGTTTGGCACGAAAACGACGTTCTTTGGATTGTCTTTATAATTGTTATGATATTTTTATATGTTTCTGTTTAGTGAATGTAAGATTATTATGATCAAATTTGTTATTTGCAGAAGTTATATTTGTATACAGGGTGTCCTATTTCCATTTTCCTACATTTGGAGGGATGGACAGCAGAACAAAACAATGGATAAACAAATGTTTCGTTTACGAGTTCAAAGCGTTTAATGGAATATCTGTTTCAACGTATATTTTTGGAACCATTCGGCCGGTTTTGATCAAATTAAATGGGTCAACTTAATGCTCGTTAGGAATCTGTAGGTTTAGAATATTTCGTACCGTTATGTAATTATGCCCAATTTGTTATGCCGGAGTGAAAGTTAATATTTTTTAATGTTTATAACACTTTTTCTATATTAAGAGTAGAAATGTATAACTTGGTATAGACTGATATTTAGACAAGAGCTTTCAACTACAACGTTTGGAAAATGTCTGGGTCTACTAGTTTTTCTGGTAACGATAGTCAATTTTTGTTTTTCTACTGTACCATCTATCGTTATTAATTAAAAGAAATAAGTGTAATAAAAAGTAAAATAATTTTTCTTCTCCATCAGATAACAAAAATATTCAACATAACAAAAGCAATAGTTACTATTGTTACCACAAAAGTAGAAAGCCTAGAAAATTTCCAAATATTACAGTTGGGAGCCGAAATATCTAAATTTTTTAAAAATGGTTTCAAAATGATTTATTAACCGCCTTTCAAGTCACCGACCTCGGCCTCGGAAAATCCTAGAATTTTGTATTGAGTAAGGAGAGACGATGCCCTCCAGTTTATTGTGGAGTCCGCACCACATCTAGAGCATCGATAATTTCCTCTCCCATCTTAGTCTGAAACAAATTACTAATAAAACTTCTAACTTGCTCCAGGATAGAATCGAACCATTGAACATCGGTACCAAGCAAATAGCTACAAGTGTTTTATACATTAGGCTGCCATACCTACTACCAGTGTTTCAAGTACCTGAGTACAGTTAATACAATTATATAAAAATGTTAACTTTCTAACGTAGATAGGTTGATTCCATATGAGTAATTATTCATGATAAAGGAAACAGAAAAATTCTCATAAAATTCCTTTATTAATGTGACCGGTTTCGTGAACAAATTAATTACTTCACATCATCAGACACAGGAATTTTTATAAATATAAAACCATTCTAATTTGACTACCCTGGTTTTATATTTATAAAAATTCCTGTGTCTGATGATGTGAAGTAATTAATTTGTTCACGAAACCGGTCACATTAATAAAGGAATTTTATGAGAATTTTTCTGTTTCCTTTATCATGTTAACTTTCTGTTTCGGTAGCATAACTCCGAAACAGTATCGAATATTCTAAACTTTTTGTAGATTCCTAATGATTATTAAGATTTTCCAATTTGTTAATCAACTTTATAAGTTCCTGTCACATCCGAGACTCCAGTGGTGTGCCTTTAATTAGTTCCCATTCTGTGCATTTTTCTTGTAAATTTCTGCATCTTGAAAGATCACATCTTACGTTATTTTGTTTTATACAATCCCAGAAGCTGCTGATAAAAATGTTTTAAATTTTCACCCTTTTGTTTATACTGCTACAATCATCAAAATTTATGATCAGCACTTAAAGAGTCATTTTTTATCTCATGGTATGGTTGAAGAAAAGTATATTTCATTTGCATAACAATTAGTTTTTAATTTTTTTAATAACAATAAAAAATTACTATTAAAATTTATTGAAATTTACCATGGACTAAAACATTAGAAAGAGTTAACAATATCAATAAAATAAAAAAAATTGGTAACCTTAAGAGATCTTAACGTTGCATAATGATAAACTAAATTGAAAACAAATAAAAATTGAACATCTTGTAAAAGAAACTGTCGTGGCTACCCCCAAAATTATCCGCATGAGACTTTTAGGGCTACCCCTTTTCACAAATGTGGGTTGGGCAAAAGTATGAAATAAAATCATTTGTCTTGAATAGACTAGTTTTCAAGCAAAATCTGAGAAATAGTGATTTTTTTTAAAATAATGACGCCAACCCCATGGGAGTTAGAACAGTTATTTACAATACACACAATACAATTTTAAATAGAATATTGTGACAAACTACACCTAGTTTAAAAAATTGTTTCATACGATTCCAGAATATTATTTATCTTTTGAAATTTCGACAATAATCACATTTTGCGAATTCTGTAAAAATTACCACTGGTGGAAATTAACTACTTCGACGACAATCACTAATAAAAAGAAATGACGTACTTATTATTGGTTTTGTAACATAGAATCTAGTCTGCTAAAATTCTAGAACTGAATTGCAAGTAAACAGAAGAAAAATTGATCGATTATCTGAAAACAGAAAATTTTATTGATGAAAGAATATGGTGAGCGAATTGTATCAAACGGTTTACCATTGGTCTTAAATTAAATACCATAGAAAACAATTATCTTAATAATTGTCTTAGATATCAACTAAAGTTTGTGATTTATCCTGCGAAAAGTATTGCCACAGACCAATTGCTTTGTCAACTGTGGATAACATTTTGACCTGATTTCAAGAAATGGAGAATGTTACGATTATTTTGAAAAGGGGTAGTCCAGAAGTTCTAGATGAAAATAGGGAACTCGACAAAGCATTGCGTTTTGCCAAAAGACCATGCTATTCCAATAAAGCGCTTACCCAAAACAGTGATGTGAAACAACATTCAATTGTCAGATTTTAGAAAAAGAATAGTTTTATTTGTGTAATGTTATAATTGTACAAAAAAAGGTGATGTAATCAAAACATCAGTTTGATCAATAATGTCATCGTAGCTGATGATACTACTTTTTATGTTAACAGGACAATTAATAAATAAAATTGTCTTTATTGGACACAAGAGAATCCGCTTTGGATATCATAAGTTATGTACTTATGAAATTGAATGTGTGTGGTGTTTGCGATTCTTGGAGCCACGTTTCCTTTTACGAATATTTAACTGTATAACTTTTTCAGATTTAATTTCATTCCTGCCTTAGCAGTTTTTTCCAAATAATGACAATCCTGACAATTCCCATGAATAATTATGGTTTCAGCAAGATAGAACACCAGCCCATTTAGGAATGAACATTGCACATTACCAGATTGTAACTCTTTCCAATAGCTGTATCGGTAGACCAGATTCTGTGAAGTGGCCTGCAAAGTCTCCAGATCTAACGCCATTGGAATATTTTGTATGGTGTTACTTTAATATGAGCGGATATATCAGAATCGACTGAATATATTTTGATAATTCAAAAAAGCAAAAAGATATTCCAAGTGCTCTGAATTTGTTTAGAAACGATATTTTATACGAAACCTTGTACTATTTAAAGATATTGTCGGTGGAGTCCTTACATTACGTCGATGAGGCTATCAACCTAAGAGTACCATTAGAAGATACATACTTAAGGGGACTCTTCGGATACCGTCAGAAATAAGATATATCTGCATCAGCAATGTAATTTGGTGTCAGTAGAGGTTCGGGTTTCAACGTTCCATGACGGTTATTTTTTTGAAAAAATTTTTTTTTCGATTGACAAACCTTCAATACACTATTCTCAGGAGGCACTTTTTTGAAAATATGTCGTTTTTTCTTATTTAATTCGAAAATAATTCAAAATTACGTTATTTTCGATTTTTTTTTTGGTACTTTTCGTGAAACTATCAAAAATCAGCTTCCTGAGGGCAGTCCTTTGAATATTGATCTATTAAGAAAAATCTTTCTTAATCCATTTATTTGCTTAACTTGCCTTCCAGTCGGCGAGAGCTTAACGCTCTCAAATGGATAATTTTTCAAGGCGGTCAATCCTCTTAAGAAACAAAATCGATCTGTGAGAAATTTTTCTTAAAAGACTTGAAAGACAAGAAGACAATAATATGAAATTAAATTTTTTATCATTTCAACACCCTGTATACATTTATATACCAAATAGGACAAATGGAAATTATCATAATAAAAAAATAATTACTTTCACCTCAATCGATACCAGTGCAAAATTTTCATATGCACTCATTTGAATAAAAATGCCATAACAATCATTTTAACGACTTTTTAAGAGTTTTTTTCAATATTTTATTGATTATTATTGGCGGTATTCGCAATAATATATTAATACCACCTTTCATACGTCAAATTAAATGCGAAGTTCATACGATTAAGTTTTTTGTAGATGAGGTTATTTTGTACAAGAGTAAATTGTTTGCCTCTAAAAAAGCATATCGTGAAGCTGCCATACGGATTCTAATAGTGCACATTATTCAGCAAATAATAATTATGTAGAATAATTTGTATGAACATCGTGGTGTACCAGATTATATACTATGGCGTTGTTCTGATCTAAACAATGAGGTCTGTTGTTGAGATGTGTGTGAGTAATAACCAATTAGTTGAAAAGGCTTAAGCAAAGAGGTGAGGGACTGGTAAATAGCAAAAGCAACATACAGCATTCATAGAATAAATTAAATGCACCAAACTATAACAGCTCTTTAGGTTTAAGCTACTATTATGTTTTGATACATGTTTTTCAGAAAGCGAAGGCGTTTACATGCTTACGTGAGTTCTTTCGAGCGAATATATTACATCACAGGGCTTTCTTTGGGTAATAGTATTCGTGAAATTGTTTACTGTTGCTTTAAAACATATGGGATAAGTTGGTTCCGAAATCAATGCTTCTACGGACGAAAAATAATTTTATAATTACAATTTTTTTTATATTAGACAAGCCATAGTTTTCAGAGTTTTCAAGATGTTAGTCTTAAACTTGACGGGGGTAATACGAGTCAATGTACGCCCCCAATATTTTGGTTGTTTTTGAATTTAAAAATTTGGTTTTTGGTACACATAAATTAGACAATAATGGGCTACTTTTGGATCAACAGGAATGAAAATATCACTTCCGGTTGAATCGGAATTGACATCAACTTTTTTTTCTTAAATGGAATGACTATATTTTTTTGATGGTTTCTCATTAAGCATAAATTTCTAAGTGCAACAGTTTTTTAGATTTTAAAAATTCCAAAAAATAAGTGAGATGAAAAATTTTTTAATTTTTTCAAAATGTCAGATGAATGCGATGTAAGAAACTTACTAAGTAGGCTATGGAAATTATTAGTAAGGTTGTAGACTTGTCTGTAAAGAAGAAAATAGTTGTTTAAATTACTGATAGGTACCAGTACTTTTAGTTTGTATTTCTAAAAACAGAATTTAATTTTCATTTTCATTTCCGTAGGGGTCCTATGGAAATTTTTTTTATGGAACTGTGCTATTTTTTTTATTAATCAGAAATAATGATTCATAAACTATAATTTTTCGCCATTAATCATTTCTTAACGATATCCTTCGTAATAATAAAAGTATTTTTAAAAGGTAAGCGCCAACAAATCATTTTAATAAGGTACCTATCTACATTTAAATCCAAAATTGCAGATAGCCATGAAAATGACAGACATTCGCGACAATTGAATTATTCTTGACTTACTCACTAACTTTCTAAAGCAAGTGTATTAAATTTGTTATAAACAAAAAAATTAATATAAAATGGCTGAAAAATATTCAAGAGATGAAAAAGTTGACATGTTGATTATTTATGGAGAGACTCAATGTAATGCAACTAGAGCACAAACTCTGTATGGAGAGAGATATCCAGAAAGAAGACAACCTCGGAGAAACTATTTTGCCCGGTTGGAGCATCAATTTAGAACTGAACCTGATATAAAAATTGAAGAAAGATTTATTGTGGATGAAGAAACGGAAATTAATGTATTAGCTTTAGTGCATGTTGACCCAACCATTTCGGTAAGACAAATTGAACATGAATTACCAGGTTCCAAAGAATCAGCCAGGAAAATTTTAAAGAAACACGGCTATCGTTCTTATAAATATCAATTGCATCAATTTTTGTATGAGAATGATTATCAGTGAAGAATAACCTTTTGTAATTGGTTACAGTTACGCCAATTAAGAAATGAGAATTTTAACAAAAACATTTTGTTCACTGATGAATCGAGATTTACAAACCTTCGGTTACTTAATCGAAACAACACTCGATATTGGGCAATTGAAAATCCTCACATTATAAGACAGGGGCGGTTTCAGGAGCGGTTTGGCTTCAATGTTTGGTTAGGCGTACTGAGCGACCATATCATAGGTGCAATAATTTTTGACGTAACTCTAACTGGACCAAGATATCTAGAATTTCTCCAAAATGTAATAGTTCCACAGATTAATCAAATTCCCAATACCAATATTGACGAGGTTTACTTCCAACAAGACGGGGCTAGACCACACAATCGTTAGGGATTACTTAAATCAATTGTTTCCAGATCGTTGGATTGAGACCCATGTCAGATGGCCTGCAAGGTCGCCTGACTTAACCCCACTCGATTTTTCTTATTTGGGCGCATTTGAAAAATAGAGTCTACATGACTGCTCCAACCACAAGATCTGGAACAAAGAGTTCGACACGAAATTGCACAAATAACACCTCAACAATTACAGAATGTTAGACGTGCAACAATAAGTCGCACTACTTTGTGTATTAATCAAAACGGTTTGAACAATTTTTATAATGGTTTATTATAATTTAGGTTTTAAATAGTTTTGTTATTCTATTTATTCATGGTTGTAAAGTTTTATTAAAACTATTTGTTGTTTAATTTGTGTTTACCTTTTAAAAATACTTTTATTATTACGAAGGATATCGTTAAGAAATGATTAATGGCGAAAAAATTATAGTTTATGGTTCATTATTTCTAACTAATAAAAAACAATAGCACAGTTCCATTAAAGAAATTTCCATAGGACCCCTACGGAAATGAAAATGAAAATTAAATTTCGTTTTTTGAAAAAAAAACCTAAAAATACTGGTACCTATCAGTAATTCAAACAACTATTTTCTTCTTTACAGACAAGTTTACAACCTTACTAATAATTCCCATAGCCTACTTAGTAATTTTCTTACATCGCATTCATCTGACGCGGCAATTTTGAAAAAATTAAAAATTGTTCTTATCTCACTTATTTCTTGGAATTTTTTAAAATCTGAAAAAAACTGTTGCATTTAGAAATGTATGCTTAATGAGACACCATAAAAAAATATAGTCATTCCATTTAGATAAAAAAAGTTGATGTCACTTCCGGTTCAATCAGAAGTGATATTTTCATTCCTGTTAGTCTAAAAGTAGCCCATTATTGTCTAATTTATGTGTAACAAAAACAAAATTTATAATTTCAAAAAACAACCAAAATATTGGGGGCGTACATTGACTCGTGGCCACCCGGTTTAACAGAAACAGCTAATTTTTCATTATTTGATACTTTTTCATCACTTCCGGTATTCCCGGAGATGACCCCAACTTTGAAATTTTAAAAAGGAACACCCGTATATTCTTACATTTTTGATTTCTGGAGACGATTTTAAGTACGATTGCATAGTTTTAAAACCATTTTTTGAGACTACTTGATTTCTAGGGCTATTTTTATTGTTACATCTGGATTACAATGAATGCACTCAAATCAATCAAATGGACTAAAACGATAAGAGAAAAATGGAAATGACCAACCAATATTTCCGAAATCACTAATTTGTAATTATTTCAACTTTTTCAAAGGGCAACATCCTCTAAACACCTAGTAGTCAAATACTAATTTTCACGACAAATCCATTGACACGTTCAAATCGAAAATCGGTTTGATATTAACCCAAATACACAAGTTCATCGGTGGATAATAATTTAAATATCGAGAAAATACGCTTATCAAGTAAGTATGCCGTGGAAATTGAATAAAACTAGATACAAAACATTCATTTTGTCAAAAAAAGATGCATATAAAAAAGGTGTGCTGTCCGAAATGATTTATTTTAACAGTATTGAAAGATTAATTAATAAGTGACAAATGTTCAAAGTACATCACCCCTTCTTCTTGACATTTGGGAGTGTATAAAAAACTCGTATTTTCACATAACGCCACACAAAAATTCTAAAATGTTTAGATCTAGTGAACGGGCAGGCCAAGGTACAGATCAATATGTTGTAATTACTCGCCCATTATAATGGTTTACTAAATGGGCCATAACTCGAGCGGCAATAACAAATAACAAAAATGAATGGGAATTTATCTAAGCAAATACTAAATAACTTTGAAGTCCCTCAAGGCAGTGTTCTTGGTCCCTTATTATTTAATTTTTATGTAAATGACCTTGGAAATGTGTTGAGGAAATGTAAAATTCATCTATTTGCTGACGTTACCCTTACCTATTATGAAAATACTAATTTTGAAGAGGTGATAGCTACTGTAAACTTAGAATTAAAGGTTTGACAGAAAAATTTAAAGTCAATAAACTTAAGGTAAATGAATTGAAATCTAAATGTATGTTTGTGGGTAATAACTATTTGTACAACAAATTTATCAGTTTAAATCTTGATATTCTAATAAATAATGAAAAAGTTGAGCTTGTTCAGGAAATAAAATACTAGTAATTGACCGGGAATTGAAATTTAATAAGCACATTGAATACATATAAAAAAAAATTGGCAAAAAGATAGGATTTTTCAGTAGAGTTGCGCTCCTTTTATATCAATGTCCACAAAGTTAATAGTTTATAATACACTAATATTGCCTCACATTCTCTATTGCAGTTCAGTGTTATATGTAAGTTGTACAAATTTTAGTAGGTTGCAGGTTCTTTAAAAAAAGGCAATGCGAGTAATTTTAAGATGCAACAGGTTCTCAAGTAGTCAAATGATGCTAGATACATTGAACTGGCTTAACATTGAACAATTTCTTTACTTCCAAACTATGCCTTTTATTTTTAAGATGATTAATAATATTTTACTGGACTATCTAGTACGACAGTTATTGCCTGTTACTGAGGTACACCTACGTAATACTCGTACGGCAATTACAAATAATTTGTATGTACAAAGAACAACTAAGAGTAGTACTATGAAAAGTTTGTTCCACAAGGGAATTGTACAGTTCAATCTTCTTCCTCATAAAATTAAGGTCAGTAAAACTGTTCAACAATTTAAATCTCAACTTTTATACTTAATGAAAAATACTGCTTAGTAACCTACGAGTAGTTAAGTTGTTCTCAATGCAACTTTTGTTTAGTTATTTTCAATGCTATTTTTATTTACTGTTGTATCTTCTTTGTAATATTATATTATTCTGCCTTGTTGAAACCATACGTCTACTATGCCACTATGTGTATTAATTGTATTTACTATCTTCTTTAGATAAATAAATGAATTTATTATTATATTATATTATTGAGGCGGAGCCCCATCTTGTTGAAAATACATTTGTTCAGAAACTGCAAGTGATAAGTCCATCAACATTTCTTCAATATTATTTTGTAGGAATTCTAAATATCTTTCCCATGTCAAAGGTCCTTGAAAGAAAATAGGTACAATAATTCTTGTTCCAATCTCCCCAGCCCACACATTTACTTCAAATCTTTCCTGAAAAATACCTGCCTCATTAAATAATGATTTTTCTGCGCCCAATAACTATTGTTCTGTTTATTGAACATTTCATTGTTGGTGTATCTCGACTCATCAGAAAACAATATCAAAGAAACAAAATTCGGGTTAGCGGTATTGTTCTGAAGTAACCAGTCACCACAATAAGCTAATCTTCGGTTGTCATCATCTTCGTACAAATGCTGGTGCACTTGATATTTAAACGAGCGGTAACCATATTTTTTGAGAATCTTTCTTGCCGATTCAAGAATAATTTGCACCTCGTGGCCAATTTCTCTAGTAGAAGCAGTAGGATTCACTTCTACAAAAGCCAACACGTTAATTTCTGTCGCTTTATCAACGATAAAAGCTACAGGATTGTTATCAATTCCTTTCCTGATTTATTTCTCCACAATTGGAAAATATTGAAAACATGGTTGATGTCTGTTCGGATACCTTTGGGCATACAGTTCTGCGGCGTTTCTGGAATTTTTTGTGGCTCTCTGTGGCTTTAATAACATGTCCACTTTTCGTCCCTTGTACATGTGTTAAATAATAACAACAATAATTTAAAAACAACAAACAACAACAAATTTTACGATAAAGCGCAAACTTATTAAGTAACAATACACAAGTATTATTATCTGTCAAACTTCTTGTTTCCACAGCACACTTTTGTTATTTGCAGCGTTGTTTTGTTAGCAAAATAAAGGTTTTGGATCTAGTTTTATTTCATTTCCACGGCATACTTACTTGATAAGCGTATTTTCTCGACATTTTAATTATTATCCACCAAAGAACTTGTGTATTTGAGTTAATATCAAACCGATTTTTGAATTGAAGGTATCAATGGATTTGTCGTGAATATTAGTATTTAACTACTAGGTGTCGAAAAGATATTGCCATTTGAAAAAGTTTACATAATTACAAATTAGTGATTTCGGAAATTTTTGATGCTCATAGCTGCTAAACCAATTCGAAAAATCTCACGTTTACATTTTTTCCTTATCGTTGTGGTCCATTTGACTGAGATGAGTGCATTGATTGTAATCTATATGTAAAAATAAAAATAGCCGTAAAAATCAAGTAGTCTCAAAAAATTGTTTTAATACTATGCAATCGTACTTAAAATCGTCTCCGGAATCCAAAAATGTAATAATATACAGGATTCCATTTAAAATTTGTTGTCATTTCCGGGAAAACCGGAAGTGATGGAAAAGTGTCAAATAACGAAAAATTTTTGGTTTTTTGGTATATATTACCCCTGTCAAGTTTAAGACTTACATCTTGAAAACACTGGAAATTGTGGTTGTCTAATGATTCTGGTGACACTCGGTATTCTAAATGATTCCTTCAGAAATATAGTTGCTACTGTCTTAGCTATCATTTGCTTAAACACTAAGGGAATGTTTTTCTACGTAAAGACTGATTTTAAAAACATTAAAAGTTAATTAAATAGCTGGACAAACTTTAAGCTGTAATTCCCTGTATGATTTTAAGACAGAAAGTTTATATAAACATATGTCCTAAACGTCTAGGTTTTCGAGATACAAGGTGATAAAGATTTTTTCCTTTTAGTTTTTTCCTTAAATCTTCTTATGTTTTAAGGATAACCAAAATCAACACATCGTGTAATATTTTTAACAGTACCCATGAAACAACGTTATTAATTTTTGAAACAATCTACAGGGCCCGTGTGGTCATCCCACTTTAAGTCCTCCGAATTAATTTTACGTCGACACTGACTGAGAATAAAATTTAATTCGCTATTTTCTTCTTAACCTTTTCGCTCTCCTGATATTTTTCATTATCTTATATGGTTTAAAGATTGTTTGACAAAAAATAAAATTATGCTTTGTTCTAAGGATACTTTATTTAAATTCATACAGTGTGGAAATTAAGTAACGCATAAATTCAGTAATTCCGTTGATATATATTTTTTGGAAAAGTCTCGAAGGGTTATAGCGATATTAACTTCAGCAAATATTTTCAGTCCATTTTCAGTTTCTTATGTCATTTATTTTTTAAGTTATGACGTCATCGACTTTTTTTTTAATAACAACCTATATTTTTATTATTGATTTTGGTAGTAGTTTTTATTCCGGTTCCGACCGTATAAAATTTTCAATGTGTTATTGTTTGAAAAAAATCGATCTTAAAGTTCAAATAACAAAAATTCATTAAATTGGGAAAATTTATCTAGTTGCCGGTGTATCACATTAATTCGATTTTTCAACTATTTGTATAATTTCAAAATAAAAACGAATGTGCCGTCGATAACTTTCCGTCAAACTTAGGCAACTAGATAAATTTTCCCGATTTAATGAATTTTTGTTATTTGAACTTTAAGACTGTTTTTCTCGATTTTTTTCAATTAATAACATATTGAAAATTTTATACGGTCAGAACCGGAATAAAACTACTACCAAAATCAATAATAAAAAAATATAGGTTGTCATTAAAAAAAAGTCGATGACGTCATGACGTCAATGACATGCGAAACTGAAATTAGACTGAAAATATTTGCTGAAGTTAAAATCGCTATACCCCTTCGAGATTTTTTCCAAAAAGTTAATATCAACGGAATTACTGAATTTATGCGTTACTTAATTTCCACGCTGTATAATGCTTTTAACAGTACTTATGAAACAACGTCATTAACTTTTGAAACAATCTGCAGAGTCCTCTTAAAATGAAAATTACGGTAATCTAAAAAAAATTTAACAAGAATACAACACATATCTTATAATAACTGCTGGAAATTGCCACTCCAACTTCAATGTATGCGTTATGCGCCTCATCATCAAACGGCGGATCCGCTCAAAAATACTGGGAATATTTCTTATAATTTCGCATTACTTGTATTCGATTTCATAGATCTTCATTCTGAACAGGTTCTATACACTAATGATTTTAGGTGCCCCAAAGAAAAAAATTTAGGGGTTTAATATGGGGCGACTCGTGTGTGCAAGGTTGTGGTCCGGCACGTTCGATCCATCGATCGACATAATGATCGGTATGGTTACCATTAAACCTGGGAGGCAGAAAATGAGGCACAATAAGAAAATTCTTAACAATTCCAACCAAAACATGTGCTGAAAACTGCTCTTGGAAATTGTTTTCAATTATAGCGTGTGGGTTATTTTCAACCCACATGTGATTGTTGTGAAAATTTATTATTGTGTACGGGAAAAACATGCCTCATTGGTAAACAACACATGGAATAAAAACCTTGGGTTAATCACTAATTTTTTTTTGTATCCAAGTGCAAGAAGCAACTCTCTGGGGAAAATCCTTCGGCAAAAGATCTTGAAATTTCGATGATTGTATAGGGTAACTCGGTAACTGTGAGATACAAAAAGAAAATGGAAGACACATTCTCGAACTCTTTATTTGAAAAAAAATTCACTGGCGAAAACAAGAAATTTGCTATCGTCTTTTCTTTTCGAGTTATAAACAAAAGTTCGATTTTTCGACTTTTAGACACATGTCAATATGTCGATTGTTTGTAAAGTTATGAAAAACAACTTTTACATTCTTGAGGCACTTTTTTCTGTATAATAAAGTGACGTTGAAAAAATTTAAAAAAAGGTGCAATTTCGAGTTATGGCATAAAGTTGTATTTTTTAAAATGGGAATCATAGTTGGCTATGGTTTAATTAAAGAGGAAATTTTTTTCTCTTTCAAACTATATATCATATGTGGGGTCGCTTTTGATGTGTAAGTATTTAATAGCGAAAATAATCTTTTAGTAGATTACTTTTTTTCGTTTTTTAAATTTATTCTAAGTAGGCGTGTGTTATCTATTACAGTTTTTATCCCTTTGTCAGTAAACTGCATATTAATAATTTTGTTTCCGTCATAATTACAAAGCATTGAATTGGTAAAGTGAAGGTGTTTTACGAAAATTACGAGAAATATGATATGCTAGAATGCTTTATTCAAAGTAATAACAGTTGTAATATTGCATCTAAAATATATTTCATTCGCTATCCAGAAAGAAGACAACTTAATAAAGCTACTTTTAAGTGGTTAAAAGAAAATCTCATAAATTGTAGGTCCTTCAATAAGCCAAGACCAAAAATTTAAAATATTGAAGATGCTGAATAAACTTCTGTAAGTGCAATTGGAACAGCGCAGCGGTTGCAAATCTTTCAATCTCAACTTATCAAATTGCAGCTGATTCTGGGATTTTAAGACGTCGAGCTTTGGGTATTTTGAAGACACACAAATTCAGGCTTTCACATGCAACCAACTGATCTTCAGCGTCAATTGGAGTTTCGCATATGGTATCGTCAAAAAAGTCAACATGATCGATTCTTCTCTATAAATGTAGTTTGGACAGATGAAACCTACATTAGCAGTGCAGGAATTTTCAACAGGCATAACGAGCACTATTGGTCTGATGTGAACTCTCACCATACCGTTAACTTGCGATCTCAGGGACGCTTTGGTTTTAGTGTTTGGTGAACTCTACGCGGCAATCGTGTTTTAACATATCACATATATCAAGAAAGTCTTAATGGCCAACGGTTCTACGAAATCTTAAACCAGAAAATTATTGAGGAATTTATGGATAATCTACCCTTAATTGAGACAAGTAATCAGTTCTTCCAACAAGATGGTGTACCACCTTATAATATCGTCAGAATTATTAAATACCAATTTTGGAAATAACGGACCAGTGAGGTGACCACCACGATCAAATGACTTAACGCCACTTGATATTTTCTTTTGGGGCCACATTAAAGACAAATTTTACAAAAAACCAGTACCTACATAAATGAAACAAAATTTTATAGACCGTGTGAATCCTATTTCAAATTTTCATATTTATAATGCAGTTCTGAGTGTTATGAAGAGATGTAATTTACTTATCAAACATAACGGATATCAGTTTGAACATTTACTTTAATTCGAATTTTTATTTTGTAATTGTAATGTATTATAAAATTAGATATAAATATCTGACATTTTGGTCTTGTTGAAGGACCCACAATTAATGAGATTTTCTTTTAACTTCTTAAAAATAACTTTAATAGGTTGTCTTCTTTCTGGATATCGATCGAAATATATTTCGGATATCATAATTGTTATTACTTTGAATGAAGCATCTAGCATATCGTATTTCTCGTAATTTTCGTAAGACATCTTCACTTTTACGATTAAATGGAGTGTAATTATGATGGAAACAAAATTATTAATATGCAATTTACTGACAAATGGATAAACACTGTCATAGATGACACACGCCTACTTGGAATAAATATAAAAAAACGCAAAAAGTAATCTACTAAATGACTATTTTCGTTATTAAATACTTACACATCAAAAGTGACCCCACATATGATATATAGTTTGAAAAGAAAAAAAATGTATTTTTAACTAAACCACAGCCAACTATGATTCCCATTTAAGAAAATACAACTTTATGCCATAACAGAAAAAGTGCCTAAGAATGTAAAAGTTGTTTTTTCATAACTTTACAAACAACCAAGATATTGACATGTGTCTAAAAGTCGAAAAATCTAACTTTTGTTTATAACTCGAAAACAAAAGACGATGGCAAATTTTTGTTTTAGCCAGTGAATTTTTCTAAAAAAAGGAGATCAAAAAGTGTCTTCCATTTTTTTTGTATCTTTTACAGTTACCGAGTTACTCTATAGAAACATCGAAATTTGCCCACCCTCTACACGTTGTGTGATAGAAATAAAGTTGTTATTTTATGAACATTTTTTCAAACTAATACATGGGTATCGTTTAATTGAGTCGCAATTTTTCGTGTACTAATTTAAGGATTTTGTTCAATTCAATAAGGACAGCTTCCTCTATCTGAATTGCCTTTACTGTTCTGGGTCTTCCTACAAGAGCAGTAGACCTCTTAAAACTTCCCATTTCACAAAGTAGGGAGTGAATATTAATAAAAGTTTGTTAGACACACGACGTTGAGTATATCTTTCTTGATACATTCGTCTTGTCGCACGAGCGTTATCATAAGCCATTCCATATACAAACTGCATGTTTGCAATTTCAGAATTTAACCATTTTCACCGAACGAAAATTGAATAAACCTGTTACTTGCATTACCAACAAACTACAAAGAGCTTCTTTTTAACAAGTTTTGACACCGATCGTGTTGTTTGCGTTATTACAAAAATGAATTAATAATGATTTCAAGGCCTACTTTGTTACTTTTATGAGAATTTTCATTCTCATTATTTGACTACTCTCTACTACTACACCTTTGTTAATTTCTTTCTTTTTGAATTACGGTAACTTTAGTTTTAAATAGGACTCTATAAATTGCTTCCAAAGTTAATAACATTGTTTCATGGGCACTTTTGAAAGTATTATACGCATGTGCCGAATTTGAACAAATGATCCATAAAACAAAGCATAATTTTATTTTTTTGTCAAATAACCTCTAAACCGTATAATTTAATGAAAAATATCAACAAAGTAAAAAAAAATCGGGGGACTTAAAGGGAGATGACCCCAAAAAGCTAGGTCCCTGTAGATTATCTAAAAAAGTTATTAACGTTGCTTAATGTAATTATGAAGTGTCGCAAAGATACATAACACTGAAATCGTAATAATTAATAAAGCTGGCAAGTTGTGCAGCTGGACATGGTCGTACGCATCATAATAAGCGTAATAAAAGAAATTAACTAATATCCAAAGCAATAAATTGTTACAATATATAACAATGTATGCACAATTTGCCCTCTTAACTAGCTTGCTGAACTTGCATGGTTATCATGAGCTGGAGAAGATCTGTAAAATCTTTGCAGCATCAGGTATATTTCTATGGTTGCCCCGTAATACAGGCATACTTAAAATAGTTTTTGAACGCATTTAACGGACCTGGAGATGCACTAACAGTACTATCAAAAATTTGCCTTAATCTGGTAAAACTAGTGTCCTGCTTTAACACACGTGCGAACTTTCTTCTAACATGCTCATTCTTTTGCGTCACCTATAGAGTGTAGCAGTCGATTAACTTCGTCCATTATTTGCAGTGACTAACGAGTACGCACTGTTTTGTAAGTTTTCCATGGCGTCATGTAATCTTTTATAGTTCTTTTGAATAGTTTTTAAAGCTGTTTCAACGGAAATATCTTCGAATTTTGTCTGGCTTTCCTTAATAGTTGCAGCCTTGTCAGGATTGAATTGTAGTATCACAGCTTTTATTTGTTGTAAATATTCAAGCATAATAAAAAGCTGCATTCAACCATGTTCCCCAACGTGTAAGAATTGGCTGTGATTATGTGTTGACGAGACGACAGATTGTAAAAAAAAATCTATTGTAAATGTTATAGTACGTGTACTGGACCCTCTTAAACCGATATTTCCACTGTTACTAGGTAGTAAAATACTGAGTGTACTGGCAAAACAGACGCAGGTGGTGCTGAAGACGTTAGAAGAATTTGACCTATCAACAAGTCAAATGTTGATGTTTGTGACCGATGGTGCCGCGACAATGCATTTGGTAGGCCGTTCTCTTTAAGAACATGGTTGTAGGTTGGTACATATTACGTGAAAAGTGCTTGGTTTACAACTTGTGGCAGAAACTATTCGACACGGTTTTCCAGAGGTAGATGCATTAATAGCAATTACAAAAAAAGTGCTTCTTATATCTCCTTAACGTCTTCCCGTATTTCACAACAGGTGTCCCAGTATTCCTGAACCACCCCATTCGATTCTTACAGGATGGGGAACATGGTTGAAGACAGCTCTTGATTATGCTGAATATTTACTACAAATAAAAGCTACGATACTGTAGTTCAATCCTGACGAGGCTGCCAACTATTAAGGAAAGCCAGATAAAATTCGAAGATATTTCCGTTAAAACAGCTTTAAAAACTATTTACAAGATTACCTGATGCTATAAAAAACTTACAAAACAGTGAGTTGTCGTTAGCGGAGTCACTGCAAATAGTGAACGAAGTAAATTGACTGCTACACGGTATAGGTGACGCAAGAAATGAGCGCGTCAGAGAAAAGTTTGCACGTGTTTAATACAAAACACCGATTTTACCAGATTAAGACAACTTTCTGATAGTACTGATGGTGCAGATCCATTAAGTGTGTTCAAAGGCTATTTTAAATATGCCTGTATTACATCAATAGATGTCGAACAGTCGTTCTCAAAATATAAGCATATTTTTTGACCACAGTGATCATCACTCACGGAGACAACCATAGAAACATGCTGCAAAGTTTTTACAGATTTTCTCCAGTTTGTGATAACCAAGCTAGTGCATTAAGCTAGTTACGAGGGTAGGTTGTGCATACATTGTTATAAATTGTAACAGTTTAATGCTTTTGTTCCTAGTGAATTTCTTTTATTACGCTTATTATGATGGGTGAGCCTATGTCCAGTCGCATATTTCTGCCAGCTCTAATTATTACAAAAGTGGGTCTTGGAACTAACTATTAGGATATTAGAATATGGCAAAACATTAATCGATTTTTAGTTTTAGTATTTTTTTTATTTTTATGACAACAATGTTTTTTCTTGAACGATACTATTGGGCCCTTCAAAGGCATATTTCAGTTATAATAATTATTACCAAGGTTTCTTTAAGAAATTTCACCAAACCCAGTATTTTTTCAGTGTGGGATTTGAACAAATTCCAATAGTTAGTGCTCTTTGTGATGATGCAGTTTATACTGCAAATTTTATTTTGGTTAAGTGTAGTGACTGACGAATCTACATAGCTTCCCTTATCTGTAGTTCTCATATTTGTTTCTTTTGTAATTTATTATCCACTGTGGCAAAAAGCCGGGGAAGAATTTATACAAAAAAAATACCTTCTTTTGTAAAATAATAAATTTATAACTAGCATGTCACAGTTACTTAATCATGTATACTATTTCATCATTTTCGCTAAATGATTGTTACTAGTAACAATGACTCATCGCATGTAAAAGCCTACGCTTCCTGTTCACGTCTTGTTCGTCGGCTCACATACATATAGGCATAATACACAAAAGACAAAATGTTCTTGCACATAATATGTAGACAACAACCGCCTCGACAAACCTGTGATGGCTATTTTCGCGGACCACTTCGATGTACCATCGAGAACAGATTGTTTCACAGCCTTCATGTGGCCCGAATGACTCTTATCCTCCACGCTGAATACCTCCCTGTGTATCAAAAATATTTTACGGGTGCCATAGAAAACTGATACTTTCGAAACACCTTTTTATAACTACATGTATTAAATTGAATTAAAATACTCATCAACCTAAGGGTGAGTTGAGAAAGCAGTTGTTTGAATTACTTATTTTCATTTTTCAGAAAACTCAAGACATTGCTGATTAGAGCAAGATATTAGTAGCTTTTTGTGTGTCAAGTCCGAAAAGTAACTTTATACGCACTAGGAATTTTGCCAAGTCACTTTTCGCAGAAGGTGTGCAGAAGTTTTTTCTCTACAACCGTTGGAAAGAGTCACGAAAAGGAAAGTAATATACACACATTTATTAATGTTTCATTTTAGTAGTAAACGACAAATATTAAATTCCTGATAAAACTATCAAAATATCAATAACTGTAATTAGTAACTGGGAAAATAAGTGATTTTTTGTGTCAGAATGTTCTTTTCGACAACAAAATATCAAAATATGAGTGAGAGTGAATTAAGTTCTAGTGCTGCATCGAAGGTTACAGAATCTGTTGTATTAGCGGCATCAAAGTTATTACCTGAAAAATCACGATTAAAATATGACTTAGTTTGCGGTTTAAGAAATTGTATTAAGAGAAGACAAACATATAACTGAAACGGTTAAGAAAACATTTGAAACATTCAAAGTTCTCCGGGCTTACTTCGAACGAAAAGCCCAAAAATCCTATCTAATTTGCAGCCAATATTCCATATTAAGGACCACAATTTCTATCACGGAAAGGATAGGTAGAACAAGTAGATATTGTTAAGTACAGAACACACTATTAAAAAAAAATCTGAGAAATATCAAATGAAGAAATCGAAGGTAACGGAATACATAAAACATACTACATTTGCAAAATAAATAGGTAATTCTTTATTTCATTATTGAAGTGTATAGGGAATCTAAGAAGGCAGAACAGGCTCATATGCTTAACAAAATGCTCAGGAATGTAGGATCGCTCATCAAAAT
Organism: Rhamnusium bicolor; assembly: GCA_029963845.1. Classification (NCBI taxonomy): domain Eukaryota; kingdom Metazoa; phylum Arthropoda; class Insecta; order Coleoptera; family Cerambycidae; genus Rhamnusium; species Rhamnusium bicolor. Next base: position 231,178 of record JANEYF010004078.1, read on the forward strand.
AATCATACAAAATACCAAAACAGAGAATCGATGACAATTTACCACAACCACTGGAAATGTTGAAAATTATTAGAAATTTTTCATAAATATGCAAATCCTTGGTCTCGGTAAGACAATTATTGTTTTTTTTAACAGACGGTAATTGTATTATACAACTTATAGGTATAAATACTTTCGATAGTATATCTAAGAAAATAGCCTCATTTTATAAATTGTCAAATCCTGCAAACTATAATACACAGGCACTATTTCAGAAAATCATCTGCATCAGTACTGGTTGATTTAGGAACAGATGTTTCAATTGTAACTGCTGTGTTAAATATCAGAAAGTAGCTACAATAATTTTGGATGAGAAGGAGAATACCAAAAATAATGCAATTGGACCAATGATCAACTTCGATCTCATCAAAACAATGTATTGTACATATTTGTCTGAACGTTATTTGTGGCATTCTCTAAATTTTTCTTTCTCTTTTTTTGGGACACTACCACATGAATAATTCTTCTAAAAAATATAGTTTGTTACCTAGTATGTTACTGGAAAAAATAAACCTCTGCTCTTGTGACTATGTCAAAATATTAGTCAGAGAGTGTTTTTTGACAACTAATATGAGATACAAAAATAATAATATAATCCTCCAGAGTTTCGGAAAACGAATCTGTTTCCTTTTTCAAAGTTATTTATCTTTTCTTAGAATATGTCAAGCGTGAAACTTGACACATACATTATTTGTTTATGTAATATCCATAGATACTTACATAGAACTGTTGATACTTAAAAATTATACAATATTAATTTTGTTCATTTTTTCTTTTAACATCGGTACCAAAATCTACAGAGCAATGGGATCACCATATTTCTTCATTCAATAATATTATTGCCGATTACTTAATTTTTCTTTTTTGCTGTCCGCTTTTTTCATTAAAATTTTTGCCGAATCCTAGTTTGTTGATTTTTTAAGTGGAACACCCTGTATATTATTGCAATTTTGAATTCTGCATAATTTTCTGAATCCAACGATACCAAATAAGTGACATTTCAAACGTTAATATTTTTTATAAAACAATTTTTAGTTTTCCATTTAAGTGTGCCATGACGATCCCGACTTATTCTAAATGACCCGTGTAATGCTAGAAAAATACTAAATTACGTGATTTATAAGCAAATAAAGTTCATCAAAATGGTTTGTGGGGAAAAACTGATTTTTTTTCAAATGGAACCATATTGGTACCGTGGTATCATTTATTAGTACTATTAATAAAGAAATTATTCATACGTCGTATTAAAATGTGCGATAAATACAAATAAAATTAAAGCTAAAAGAAAATAAGAAAATACACTTTTGTTCTAATTAAATGTTAAGAAGTAACTAAGGTGGCTTTGAAAACAATGTAATATTTAGTTTTCCAAACATTTGCTGGTTTACCGGTGTTTTTATTGTCTATAAAAACTGTTTAAAATTCTTGTTATTTGTGTTCAAAATGCCGCAAATTTATACAAGAGATGAAAAAGTGGACATGTTAATTATTTATAGGGAATTTAGAAAAAAATGCCGTTGCGGCTAGACACCTTTATGGCGAACGATATCTTGATAGATAATGTCCAGCGATAAATTCCGAAGTGAGCCCTACAATGATCACGAAGAAAATTTTCTTGACGAAGGAACGGAAATTAATGTTTTGACTCTTACTAGTAGAAGTTGATAAGACTGTTTTTTTTAAGGCAAACAGTACGCCGAATTTTGCACAAATACCACTATAAACCTTTTAAATACCAATTGCACCAGCACTTGTATGAAAATGATTACGAACATAGGATGGAATATTGCAATTGAATTTTGCAGAATAACGTGCAGCCAAACAATGATTTTTTTGGGAATGACTTTATTTTCGGACGAGTCTAGGTTTACAAATCTGGGATTATTTAACCGACAAAATACAAAATATTGGTCACAAAAAAATCAAAATTTATTACGGGAGGGTAACTTTCAAGTGCGGTTCGGTTTTAATGTTTGGCTTGGAATAATCGGTAGTAGAATCATTGGTCCAATAATATTTGAAGGACCCCTGACTGGTGCCAGATACTTGGGATTTCTACAAAATGAAATTGAGGACAGTTTAGCTCAATTACCTTTCCATTTACGACAGGGAATGTATTTCCAACAAGATGGCGCACCTCTCCGTAATTTAAGGATAGTAATTGATTACCTTCAACGGAGATTCGGAGAAAACGTAATTTCTACAAATGGTCCTGTGAGGTGGCCTCCAAGGTCACCTGATTTAACACCCCTTGATTTCTTTCTTTGGGGTCATTTAAAAAATATTGTCTACGTAACCGCTGCTACAGCCCGTGAAGACCTGAAGCTACGAGTAAGAAGCGCAATTAATAGCATAACGGCCCAGCAAAGCCACCTTATGTATTACAAGGTAATTAGAACAAAATTGTATTTACTTATTCTCTTTTAGCTGTAATTTTGTTCGAATTTATCGCACATTTTAGTACGACATATGAATAAATTCCTTATTAATAGTACTAATAAATGGTACCACGGTATCAATATGGCTCCATTTGAAAAAATTGAGTTTTTCCCCAAAAACCATTTTAATGAACTTTGTTTGCTTATAAATCACGTAATTTAGTATTTTTTGACGGGATTGCGATTTTTCTAGCATTACACGGGTCATTTAGAATAAATCGGAATCGTCATGGCACACTTAAATGGAAAACTAAAAATTGTATTATAAAAAATATTAACGTTTGAAATGTCACTTATTTGGTATCGTTGGATTCAGAAAATTATACAGAATTCAAAAATGCAATAATATGTAGGATGTTCCATTTAAAAATCGAAAGTTAGTGCCACTTCCGGCGAAACCGGAAGTGAAAAAAAACTTTTATGTCAAAAGGTGCCGCTTATTACGTATATAGGATATCCCAAATTTCAATCAATTATCTTCAGAACTAAAGGAGAAAGGGTGTGTACCATGATCTTGTTACATCCGGTATGTGTCAAGTTTCAAGCTTGACATTTTCTAAAAAAAAGATAATAACTTTGAAAAAGGAAACATATTCGTTTTCCGAAAAGTTAGGGAATTATATCATTATTTTTGTGTCTCATTAGTTGTCAAAAATCACCCCCTGACTAATCTTTTGAGGTAAGTCACAAGCGTAGAGGTTTATATTTCCAGTAACATACTGATATTTTTTAGATAACGAAGAATTATTAATGTGGTAGTAAGTACCAAAAAAGAGAAAGAAAAAAATATGTATTATACATTATATCATAAACATATTAGAAATATACAATGTCCAATTATCGCACAATCTTCTATAGGTCCTTTATTTGCATATATAGGAAAATAGTTCAACAACAGAGTTAATTAGCGTACAGAACTTCCAAGAAAATATGGCGAGCATTTTTTAAACTGCAAAAAACCCCGAAATTGAGAATTTCCAACTTTAGCATAAAAACTTGAAGATACTGTGTATTGCAGAATGAAAAATTTTTAGCAGTAGTTAGATATTTTGTGAGTGGGTCCTTTCAGATTCCATCTGACATAAATGACCGCCAATAGTGGAATAAATGTATTAAAAAATGTAAAAGTTATGTGACAAAAATATTTATGAAATGAAAATTTCAACGACCTATATCTCAGAAATTAAGCGCCTACGATAAAAATTCATAACACAAAAAATACAATTTTTTCATAAATCTAACGACTATTAAATTTTTTGTATTGAAAACGGTTAAACCCTGTATATATAATAAATTGAGGATAAAAATTTGTTTTATGTTTTGTAAATTTTCTAATCAGTTAAACGAAAAGTAATATTTCTTTTCACACTAATATGGAAAAGAATGTAATTTACTAACTGAAATGACAATAGAATGGCAGATCGTTTCTAACGGTTATAGAAAATTTCTTTACATGGTCAGCACACTCAGTCCACGACAATAATTTGTAAAGTCCACACCCAGTTTTAAACTTTTGAAGTAACTCAAAATAATGATATATTTATGTTGCCCCATACTGTTCATTGTTTGTTGAATAAGTAAAATTTAAGGAAATTTAGTATAGGTGTTTACACTAGGAGAATATTAAATGATTGATGAAATAACATCAATGGTTTGATTTAAAAAATTATAAACACTTTTTATTATTTGTCTAATTTTCACTTTATTTGTTATTTCACAATTAGTTTCGTCCTATTTGGACATTCTCAAGTAAACTAAAATATACACAGATTTTACTTTCATTTAAATATAAACTGAACTGAATAGGTCACTTTATGGTTGATAAGATAATTCAAATTTGTATAGATGTTATGTCTTTAAATGTGGGGTTTTTTCAAGATAGTAAATTATATTATGGTGTGATTTCTATTAACAGCAGGTTATCTGAACAAGTTTAATAACGGACAATTATTTAAATCTATTTGGTAGTTTAATATGTTGTAATTTTTATTCCTATTTAATTTATTAATTTCTAGCACTTCTAATAAATTAAGTTTTTTACTTTTCCCACAAATATGTAATATTTTAGGTTGATGGTCATCAGTTACTATATGACCAGAATCTGTTAGGTGTTTATAAAAGTTGGAATGTTGTTTTTGTGTGTGAATATGTTCTCTATATCTTACTTCGAACGATCTACCTGTTTGAGCTACATATGAGGCGTTGCATTCTGGGCAATCTAACCGATATACACCACATTTTTTTGAGATATCAGGTTTTTGTTTTGCATTGAAAAGATATCTGCCTTTATTTTTGTTACAACTAAATGATGTTTTAATATTAAATTTGGAAAAGTATTGCTAAATGAATAAGAGAGTTGACCTGAACATGCTAATGAAATATATGTTTGAACTTTTTTCTCGTTAATAGTGGGATACATTTTTTTTAAGAGGGACTTATTTTGTTTTTTGTAGATTAGATTGTTGATTATATTTTGAGGGTACCCGTTATTATGTGCTATAAGTCTTATTGTGTCTAATTCTTCTTTTAAATCTATCTCAGATAGAGGTAAGCTGAAGGCTCGGTGTGTAATAAATTGATATGCGGCTAATTCGTGGGAGAGAAGGTTATAGGAATTAAAGGGGATAGTGGCGTCTGTAAAAGTTGGTTTGCGGTAAATATTATAGGAAAATGATGTATTACGTCTTTTTATAGTTAAGTCGAGAAAGTTTATTGATTTATTATCGATCTCTGTTTCTAATGTAGAAGATATATTATTATGTGTGTTATTGATAAAATCGAGGAGTATTTTTAATTGTCTGTCTGTCCCTTTAAAACCTATTAGGATGTCATCAACGTACCTATACCAAAAGATAATATGTTTTTTGATATTGGAGACTCCAATATAGTTTCTTCAAGATTTTCCATGAATATATCGGATAAAAGGGGGCTAAGTGGCGAACCCATAGGGAGCCTCTTGTTTGTATAAATATGTCCTCATTAAATTGGATATAATTTTGATCTAAACACAACTTGAATGTTTGCAGTATTTAATTTTTTTAGTTTTTTAATTCACTTTTTTTAATTTAAATCTATTATCCGTTATTAAACTTGTTCAGATAACCTGCTGTTAATAAAAATCACACCATAATATAATTTAGTATCTTGAAAAGACCCCTACATTTAAAGACATAACATCTGTACAAATTTGAATTATATCATCAACCATAAAGTGACCAATCCTTCTATTCAGTTCAGTTTATATTTAAATGAAAGTAAAATCTGTGTATAATTTAGTTTACATGAAAATGTCCGAATAGGACGAAACCAGTTGTAAAATAACAAATTAAGTAAAAATTAGACAAGTAATAAAAAGTGTTTATAATTTTTTAAATCAAAATGAATTTTCAAAAAGTAACTTCATCTTCAATCAACTATCAATGGTTTGTTTAAGTTGCTATTATAATGCCTTACGTATTCTGGTTTAAAAGAAAATTTGATTATAAACATGTTTTTATTTAATTTTTGTCAAAGTTTCTGGAACATTTGACATCACAAGAGAATTTCTTACAGGATAAAAATTTAGCGGCATTATTTTAAATCTTTTACAGTAATCATGCTCTCTTGTAAATATAACCTTTAACCTGCGTTGTATCAGATTCCTATGGCACATTCTATAATGCTCAAGAATATATAAGAAATACTAGTTAACAATAAATAGCAAAGAGGAAGGAAAATAGCAGTTGTCGTGCTCGTGCATAACAAAAATAATTAATGAGACTTCAGTTGTTGCGCGCTGGATCGTTGGAGCAGCCGGTCTGGATGTAATCTGTATGTAATACATGTTCATTATTGTCCTGAAAATCATTAGCCTGTTTGTGTTGTAAAACTAAACACAATGTCACTTACAAAACAAAACTTAACAGTGTACCAATATGCATGAACAAAATAATAAATGGTTGGAAATTTCCTCTAAACAGAGTAGGCGAAATATAGTACAAATTGCTGTATTAATTTCCTAAAATAATACTACCAATGCACTTGCACTTCGAATGATTTTTAATAATCAGTTACAGAAATACAGAAGCAACGATTACAATAAGTTTAAGAATAATGCAAGTCAGAACAAATCCGGGAGTGCAGACACACTACGCCATCTGCACACTGTTTTCTGGCTATTAGCCTTCATCAGTACGGAAGAGACAAGTGTCTACCAACAACTAAGAGTCTAGTTTCAGTAAAGTGGAGTTAAAATGTCAGCGATTTGAAGCAAAAAGATACCGTTTAATGGCGGCTCCTGTATTTCTGAATTGTACGTTTACTTCTATCATTACCTTTAATGTATTCTGTTTGCAAACAGGGCATTTTAATAAGTAAGATTTTAATTTAGTATGCTCCAGGCGATCTTCTAGAAAAATATAGTTAGTGGAACACATAGTTAAAGTGACGATTTTCCTTATTCTAAGCACACTTTCCTTATGCATTTTTTTATATGTATGGTACTTGGAAGTGAGTGACATTTTACATAAAAAAACACCTGCCTCAAAGTAAGTCAGTGAGGGTTATTCAATTAAATTTTTTAAATCTTACTAAAAACGTCTAAAATTAATTAACAAATATTTACTTTTACTTTATAGTTAACCTGAAAATATGTGGTCATGTAAATATAAAGGAAATATTAGTCATACCTAGTAAAATTGGAACGCAAAATGAATTACAATAATCTACTACTTGAGAAAATTAAGTGATAAGACTACAAAGTAGTAAAACCAAATAGTATTAGTATAAAAAACGGTATAATTAAACAATGCTAATTATTTTCTGTGACCGGAAAGGGAATGATTTTTCAATTTTGGCTGGTAAGAATGTTAGCACAAAACAGGTTTGAATGATTCATCCTCATGGCGAATGCCAAAGTACTAACCTTAAATTACAAAATTTTTGGACTAATATTGTGGACATTACGGTTAACCAGTGTTAATATTTTAAATAAAATTGTAATACAACACATTTAAATTGTTTATTATACAGGGTGAGTTTTAAATGCGTAGTTATATTTTAATCCTCAATATGTTTCGTCGAGTACAATAGATTGGCACTGCCAAAAAAGCTTGGATTTTGTTTACAAATAAAGTTAGGTAATTGTTTTTATTTAGTGAATGAACCGTGTTAATGATTTGAACTCGTTTTTCCATCTTAATTCATACGAATATGCTTGATGGGTGTGTGTGATAAGAATCTCCTGCCGTCTGTGAAATGTGTAATGTGAATCATGAATTGGTTGGTAATGTAATGTACGTAATAGATAGGTCAGTGTAACTCGCCCATTGACCTATCAGCTCAATGAACCAGCCAAACATATAACTGTTTGAAAATGATTTATTTATTAATAAATTACAGGATTACTTCAAATTATTATAATCGCATGATAAGTAACTATTATTTGTTAAAAACTAATAATTCTCTTATAAAATTTGAAAAAATGAAATCAAAATTGTCAGTAGCATTTTATAAGTTTACTGTTCGTTGAAAAATTTGGTTTTAGTTATATGTTCCATACGAAACATTTGAAAGAAAGGTTAATTGTTGCAAGAAAAAGGCAAACTTGTACATTTCTTACATTAAAAGGTATTTTAAAATGTTTAAAAAATATTTTAAATGGAGCAATTAATCGCATAAATAGGTAATTATTTCATTCAAAATTATTATGTTCGGCAACGAACTTACTGGCTAGGTAATAAATTGCATATGAAATGCGGCAACACTGTTTCAAGTCAGATAAAATTAGGAATGTTTCTAGTAATCAGCAGTTCCAAAACAATTTCGTCTTAAGTCGATAACTCAATTTTACGTGGTAATTAAGAGAAAAGAATGTGTCAGTAGGTTTATACAGATGTCAAGATTCGGTGGTTTAAATATAACTATGCACTTAAAACTCACTCTGTATATGTAGCAAACTTACTTATTCCTTATATCATTCATTCATATTTCTCTGCACCAACACCGTCTCAATCAGCCAACTATGATATAAGACGGAGTAACTCCGTTCATATTTTCAGGAAGGATGAACTTATATACAGCTTTATTCTATCTTAAGTAATACATACAGAGTGTTTCAACTAAAACTTTCCAGGATGATTACTGGGAATTAAAAACGATATAGAATGTTTATAAACTCTAGCGAAAAAATATCTCTCTAGAATACATTTTGATGGTATAACAGAAGACACATTTTACTTTGTTGTTATCGTTACTAAAGTTTCGGCACTTAACATGCCATTTGTAGTAATGTACGTCTCACCGTTTATTGCATTAATAATATATCAAAATATAAAAGTTCCTGAAGATAACGGTTTTGTCGCTGGGGATATTTGTTTAATGGCTTTTATAAGAATTCACTATTATTTTTAGTTTCCCAGTAATTGGCCTAGGAGGTTTTAGCTGAAACACCCTGTATAATACTTATTTCCAGGATGATAAGGTATTATTTTTGATATAAGTTTATTATTGTTGAGTAATCATTAAATAATCCTCCAATGTATGCAAATATAAATTTGCTTGAAAAAAATATAAGATTTTTGGACCTATACCACGTGAACCTAATTTAGACTTAGTTGTAAAATTTACTTAACATTTCGCTTTACTGAGATTTAATTAGGTAACGCTTATACACTCTCCTAATTTATAGGTGTAATACATGTTTTTATGATTATTGCTACTTTAAAATATATCCTTCGTTCCCTAGCTCAAGGGTACAACGTGATGTCTCAGATTAAACCCATTTATTGAAATTGTTCAAGCAGTGACGTAAATGAGAACATAAATTTTGGTACCGCTGTTCATTTTGCTTTGTAAGTTCAAATTACAAATGGCATTAGTCGGAGAACTGCGAGTGTCGCCCGCCTCCATCAAAGAAGGGTATAATATCCCTGAAAGTCTAATAGATATTTTACGATACCTGATAAGTTCGAATATTTCTGGCTTTTCCCGTTCTCGTTGCTTCATGCGATCTTTCATTGCAGTAATGATGCTGTTAGCTTTATCTTCGGCTCCATGTTTTGAACTTTTTTCGGCTGCTCCTGAAACAGGAAGAGAAAGGCGATCAAATCTGGTGTTTATGGAAGGGGCGCTGAAAAATGGACATATTAAAACGGCTTGGGAACATAAAAATACTTTTATTATTCTACTATGAACTTTTAATATCGAAATTGAACAGATTGGGTCTTTCTTGAAAATTATTTATATGTAAATGAGTAAATTTTACGTGTCACAAGTTTTATGATAAATTTTATAGTATTCTGGATACATTCTGTAGCCAGGTATATGCGAATCAGAGACTCCTATTTTTCTTCACAATGGAAATCCGTCGGTATTTTTAATATAGTTAAATACGTATCCTCGTTTTTTGAATAAACTATATTTTATAGAAAAATAAAAATACCCTCATAAAGATAAAAACTAAAAACAAATCTAATGTATTTCTTAAATTGTGCAGTAATTAACAATTTTTTAATTGGTCATTTTGTAACATATTCAAAAGAATTGTATGTAAAAAACACTGCAAACATGTAATTATTCGTTGCCTTTATAGTGGTATTTTGATTTTTCTAAAAAAAAAAAGATAAAAATGTACCCAAAAATATGCGAGCATGAACCTTCACAAATGTGTTTCCTTGGTGTTGTATGCGTGCCATCTACCATTACTAATAATAGTTGGAGTTACGAGGAATGGGCATTTTCACTACTTCTTAAATCTCAAAACAAATTTGTTTATTTGAAAGCTAACTGATAGATATTCACCTTGTGCAACTCTGTTTGAAATATAAGTCTCCCATTGTTTAATAAAAAAATAAACATTTATTATGGCAATTTAAACACTCATTTGACCATGCAGCTGAGTGACGTCACACAAACCGAAATCATGTTGGTATTCCAAACGCCTAATACTACTAACATCACACCACAACTGACATATTTTACATTGTTTACGGTTAGTTTTGTGGTTATGTTCTGTGTGTTTATTTACGAATCGTGTTTTGCTTTGTTTCTCACATTATTGAAAGAAAATGGACCAGGATTTTCTAAAGGAAATGCAGAATATCTGCCGAAAGTTGACTTTATTATGGTGGACGAGTTTTACATGTCAAATTTGGATTATTTATCAGCAGAAGTCAGGAATATTAAAACAAAACGGTAAATCATTAGTACTCTTATTTTCGTGTAATTTATTTATAAATATAATGGAACTACCATTATTTTAACATGCAATTGTTGTTACAATATTTTTTTCTTATTTCAATTATACTTACTAATGTCTAATAATAATAATTTTTTAAGAATAAGTTTGGAACTAATGGTTTTATAGTAACACCAGTTTTCTGAATTCTCTTTTAACTGGAAAATTTCAATAATTTAGTATCAATTTCTAAATACAACTTATTTTCTTACATCAAAATGATCTTCACAACAGTAAATGTTTCTGGTTTTCGTCAACTGCTTTCAACTAGCTATTTTAAACCATGCTTTTCGTCTATTTTCATCTGGTGGAACGTAAACGAAAATTTTGATTGGACAATTCATGTTGTTACTTGTACATGTTGCTACAAAGCACTTTGTAAACATGTTCCACACACAACAACCAAACTAAAAAGAAACGACTGTCAAAGTCAATTTCGACGTTACCTGTCAAAAAGCAGAAACCAACTTTGCAATACACCGATGTGTCATGTTCAAGGTCGTAGTCCCTTTGACGTCACTAAGGTGTGTTGCGTGACGTCACGTAAAAGCGCGCTTTATTTCCGCACTTTTGTTATTTTTTTTTTTGATAGAAATCGTGCTAAAAAAAAAAAAAAATACGGCATGTTCTTTTTAAAAACACTATCACATAAAGCAATAAAAAAATCTAAGTGAAAAGGCCATTATCTTAAAATAATATTATTTTATTCAAATAAGCAAGATCGGCAGAAAGAAAACCAAAGCTTGAATTAGTCGCCGTTTTGTATATTTTGACATCCTCAGGACTATTTAAATTAGGTTTTCCTTGTAAAAGTATACAGGGTGGGGCAATAGTGCGTCCGATTTCGATATGTCGAGTTCTATGATAGCTAGAAACTTGATTTAAAAACATGAATAAACTAGACAAAAAGAGTCTATAACCGGAAATTATTTTCGAATATACAGTGTGAGCCAAGACGATTCTACAGAGTCAACTAACATTTTTTTAAATGGAATGCCATGCATATCAGAACATTTTTTGAAACGGTTTGTGGCCTCCTTCCATTCCTGTATTATTATTGACTCTCTCCCAACCAATTGGATGTAATGATTTTTTTATGGAAAATTTTATTTCAAATTATAAAAAAAATGTTAGTACCAATTATGAGACATTTGTGTGATTACATTCAGCCATTTTCACTTCCAAAAAGTATACAGGGTGGCAAAAAATAAATTTTAAATTTACAACTATTTGAACTGAATTTTCTCAATTTTTTCAACTGGAACACCCTGTATATTTTTGTACGATGTGATGTAGAATTGAAAAGCGAACGTTTTTTGTACCTACATGGCTATTTGTAACAATATTCGATTTATTGAAAAATATTGCAAAATGAAATTTAAAAATATTTTTTTTTGTAATTCAAGATAAGATATTATAAAAAGTGCTCTACATGTTGCCCATTTTGATTGAACACATTTCTATGCGTCTTTGGAATGAGGTTTCTACTGTTCATAAAATTGCCGGAGTGATTTCTAAAAAGCATTTATTATCCTTTCCTTCATATTTTGGATTGTTGTTAGTGTGATGTTCTTATGGGCATCATATAACACGCTTATTATAATACCTTCTCTTGAATTATTTGAAAAAAAAACCTCATTTTAAATTTTTATTGCTGACAGTACAAAAAATGTTTGTTTTTCTATTCTACATCAAATCGTCCAAAAATATACAGGGTGTTCCATTCCAGGCGCTTTTAGAACTTTCTGTTAACTCTCAGTACCTTCCTAACAAGAAGAAAAATCGAATTATCTCAAGGTATTATATACAGTGTGGAAATTAAGTAACGCATAAATTCAGTAATATCCGTTGATATATAAATTTTTGTGTAAATATCTCAAGGGGTATAGCGATTTTGATTTCAGCAAATATTTTCAGTCTAATTTCTGTTTCGTGTGTCATTTATTTTTTAAGTTATGATTTCATTGACTTTTTTTTAAAGGACAAGCTATATTTTCAATTTTTGAAAGGAGTTGTTATTCCGGTTCCAACCAAAATATTTTAATCTGATATTATTTGAAAAAAATCGAGAAAAGCAGTCTTAAAGTTCAAATAACAAATATTCATTAAATTGGGAAAATTTATCTAGTTGCCTAACTTTGACGGAAAGTTATCGACGGCAATATCATTTATATTGTAATATTATAGAAATAGTTGAAAAGGCGAACTAATGTGATACACTTCGACTGTGTATACCAAAATATAGACACGGCGATTTGAGCCCAACCTATATATATAGGTGCAAATATGCAAATATTAAGCAATTTATAATGGGTAACCCGCTTGCTACTTATTTTGACAATTTAGGTTTCATACATGTCATATGACACACGGATAGCTCAAAACACCGCATCTCGGATAGATTCCATTTTTATAAGTGATTCCAATTTAATAACCAAGGCTGGTACAGTCAACGCAAATTTAATATCAGATCATAGATTAGTATACTGTAAAATAAAAGTTGCTTCTATAAAAGTTGTTCAAAAAATGGTTACATTTCGTGATTTTAAGCAATTCAATTTAGAGAAATTCAAAGAAGACTTGTCAAATTTTCATTGGGATAATATTATTTATAGCCCCGATATAGACCAAAAGGTATTAATTTTGACAAATAATATTACAGACCTCTTCTCCATTCATGCGCCATTAAAAACTGTTCGGGTTAGTAAACTTCATGCACTTTGGTTAACCGACAATTTAAAATTTTCAATGAACGTGATAAAGCTCTTAATGTTTATAAAAGAAATAAATCCAGTGAGAACTTAAATAACTATAAACATTTGCGTAATTTCTCATTGGCTTCACTTAGGCGAGAAGAAGCTGCATGTTCAATTTTTTTTACAAAATAAAAATTGTCATAAAGATTTATAAAAGGTATAAACTGTTGCCTGGAGTTAGGTTATTTTCAATACACTGGAAACAAGCGCTGAATTGTCCTCTGCCTAAAATAAATGATCCACAAACCGTTTCCGATCTAAGTCCCATTAGTCTGTTGTCAGTTCTATCCAAAATATCAGAAAGAACAGTACCCATTCAGATAACAGAATATTTATCAGCAAATAACATATTTCCTGCTCACCAATCTGGCTTTCGCAAAGAACACAGTACTACCACATCACTTCTCAATTTATCTGACAATATACTAAGAAATTATGATAAAAAGCTTGCCACGGTATTAATCTCTTTGGACTTTTCAAAGGCCTTTGATACCATTGATTGCGATTTACTTTGTGCCAAATTAAACTTTTATGGCTTTGGGAAAAGAGAAATACTGTTCTTTAAATCCTATTTATTTCATCGATATCAGAGTATCAATTTGCGATCAAATATCTACATCAAAAATTGTTGTTTCTGGAGTGCTACAGGGGTCAATATTGGACCCGCTCTTGTTTTTAATTTATACGTTGGACTTTATAAAATCTGTGGAAACCGCAAATCTTCAATGCAGACGATCTACTTCTTCAATATAATTTCAATGGAAGTACAAACGATTTCATTACAAATTAATGAAGAACTTGAGTCTCTTCTTTCCCATGCAACAAAGCATAATTTGAAATTAAATCCAAACAAAACCAGCTCTTATTTTGCGCAGAGACTAAATGGGAAGGTATAAATTAATTATTACGCCTTAACATAAATAACGTACCCTTAACACTGTCGCATGAATCTAAAATATTAGGTGTCATTTTCGACGATAGCCTCAGATTTAAATCTCATGTTGGTAAACTGTTTTAAGAGTCCTTCGTAAAAATGAGAGTTTTATTTGCTAATAGACATTTAATAAATTACAAATTTAGGAAAAAACTCTTGTGTTGCATATTTTCAGTTACTGTGATTTAGTATATTTTCCTTGTTTGGATCAAATGACAAAGAATTGTATAAAAAAAATACGTCTCAATTGCAACTTGAGAAAAGTTGATCACATTTCCGTTGCTTTTGCTAATCTTAACTGGTTAAATATGGAAAAAACTGTTAGATACCACTATCATGTTCTTATTCAAAACCTTCTAATAAAGTCGCCACCTCCCTACCTTAAAGAAAAGCTTGTTTTCAGATCAGCCATACACAATTTAAATATCAGATTTCCCAATACACTTACAATGCACTTACACAATACGGCTATGTTCACCAGATCATTTAGTACAAATTTACAACACTACGAGTACATCCAATAATTTCAAAGATCTTTGTGAATCATTTCAGGAAAAAAAATGAAGTCACATCTTCTATCAAATTAGAAATATTGGTTATATAATTGTTATGTGTTATTATTACTTTCTTTATATATGTTGTTTACCTTCACTTTTTTTCTTGTAACAGACAATGTGAAATTTAGTTTATTTTGTTTTGTATTGTTTTTTAGGTGTATACTTAATTTACTTATTTTCAATATTTTCAAAACTAGACCAATCTTTTGTGTAGTCTAGTGTGGGTTTTTAGCTTATGGGGTTTAGGTTAATTAATAGTCTGTATGTTTGGTTAAGTTTTTTATTATTTACATATATATATATATATATATATATATATATATATATATATATATATATATATATATATATATATATATATATATATATATATATATATATATATATATATATATATATATATATATATATCCCAACATCTTATATAAGTTTATATATGGGTATATTGTATAATATACCTATATGTCTACTCGAAAAAAATTATTATTATTACTATTATTATTATTATTATTATTCATGCCCGCGCATTAATTACAGCCACTCCCCACATCCCGCAGGGTTAGTGACTGTAGATACCAGAGTCATGTGTATTATTATTATTATAGTGTGTATGCTGAGATATACACGACTGCCAAAGTATACTTCATTATTGTGAATCTCCTCTTGAAATAATTTTACTGATGTACCTAACAGCCCTGTATAAATCTATTGAATAAATTAATTTTGTTGGCATCAGATACGGATTTGGGCGAATTTATATGCAAATTGAAATTTACATTTGATTATCGTTATTGAGTACATAACACCCTAGACTGTTAATAAATTCATTTCAAAATTTGCCTAAACAGTATTATTTACAAAATGTATTTAAAACTGTCTATTAATTTTTCGCTACCGAATCACACGAGCATTCGAGGTCAAATAATGATTGACTCTAAATAATTTTGTTTGCCGTTTCTTACCTCACCTTAAAATTTCTTCAGCAACAGCCAATTACTTTAGATATCAAATGACATTTTAATTTCCAAGAATTCTTTTTGCTTGTCTTATCAAGAAAACATAACAAAGTATCAAAAATAATTTGTTAAATTGGATAACGTATATACTTTCACTGAAATTGAAAATATTACCTCATGTTTTACAACGAAACATTTGCTGTAGGGATATAATTAAAGTAACATCAACTGTTTGTTCCGAAAATAAGGAACGTCTTTTCCCCTGAACCGTTGAAAATTATTCGTTGAAAATACAGAGGTATTTCTATCAACGTGGGAATATACAAATAAAAACTCGTTTAAGGTACAGTACACCCAACAATATTTGATCCTATACAAAATTTCAAGAAAGAAAAGTATAATGCGTTACAAAGGCTGCCGTTAGGGTTTTATGAAGTGCAGAACAGAGGAGTATTAAGGCACATTCTCAAATGTTGCATTTTAATATACAAAAGGTGTTTCAATGACGTCATGACAAATTTTAAAGGGTGATTCATCTTGTGAAACACAAAACAAAAAAAACAAGAATAATTTTTTTTAAATACTTCCTAAGCGCTTTAAGAGGGGTGGATTTAGATATTTTCAAGCCCTGTATACAGACAAACACATGCATTTATACATACAACACAATCCGTGTAAGAAAACTGATATCAGCTTTATGGATATCAGATTTCATTATTTATTTATGAATTCTTTTTGTAACGATTGTAATCTGATTGGTGAATAAATTATTATTATTATTATTATTTATTTATTTATTTATTTATATACATTGGAATTTATAAAAAAACTAAATTTTTTAGTGCTCTCAAATCAACACGAGTTTTTTCGACAAAAAATCACTTTCCTTGTCCGTCTAGTTTTAGAATATTAAAAGATAAGTGTTTGATAGTCCTTGAACATTAATTTGTTCACAACCAATTTTAAATCGAGACATATTTTACCAGAGTGAGTTCTCAAAATGGTTTATATCCTTCAGGAGAGAATAGAAATTGTCAGCATTTATTTTAAAAACGATAATTGTGCTAGAGCTACGGAGCGCATATTCAATAGAGATCACCCAGATAAAAGGGTTGGTTCTCAGTATGTTTTACAAATTATTGACAAAATTTTTGGAAACAGATTCTGTAGGAAACAAAAAGCATGAACTTTAGCGACCGATTAGGAATGAAGCAGTCGAAGTGGCAGTTCTGGGTCATTTGCAGATGGATAATACTCAATCGATCAGGAAAGTAGCTGAGGCTTCCGGTGTATCACGAAGCAGTGTTCATCGAATTGTAAAGGCCTACAAATTTCATCCATATAAATTTAAATTGGTACACGAATTAAATGAAGATGATGCCGATCGCCGGCTTGAATTCTGTGAGATTTTTAGTGAACAATTAAACGGTAATGCCAATCTACTGTACAATACATATTTTTCTGATGAATCGACATTTCAGTTAAATGGGGAGATAAACAGGGTGAAACCAATCCACATTTGTTCATGGAAACTCATACCCAAAGGCCTCAGAAGTTAAATGCTTGGGCTGGTATCTTAGGGGGATCACATTGTCGGGCCGTTTTTTATTCCTGACAATTTAAATGGCGAAAGGTACCTCGATCTGTTAGAAAATAACATCGACCCAATGATTACCCAAATCTACGAAGAAGACGATAATCTTTTAGAGGGCGAACTGTTTTTTCAACAGGATGGACACCCCACATTTTGCTATAGCAGTCCGTCAATTTTTGGATAATCGGTTTCCTGAGCGATGAATTGGAAGAAGAGGTCCTGTGGAGTGGCCCGCTAGGTCACCCGATTTAACTCCCTTGGATTTCTTTTTGTGGGGACATTTGAAATCGAAGGTATTTGCAACAAAACCCGCATCTCTGGAAGAGTTACGTGAAAGAATTGTTTCAGAATGTCGTTATTACATTAAAATATGTCTCCCTTGGAAAACAAGATCGACGTGTTTCACCAATTTTTCAAAAAATTTTATCTCCAAAGTTATTCGGGGTGCCTACTTTTGGTTGGGACACCCTGTATAAAGACCTCCAATCTATGAAAATTGAACAATTTGATTTAAATACAACCAGTTTAAGGTCCTTAATGAAAAACAATCAAATTTCGATTGCTATATTTTAGGGTTATTAAACGTTGACCTTTTTTAGTTATTGTCTCTGCTCTTTTTTACCCAAAATTTATTGACATCTCAATTTGATCTAATAGACCCAACAGCAATGAGATTAGTATGGATCATTTTGTACAATTTTTTTTATTAAGTTAGGGTTGCCAAGATTGATTATATTTTTCTTACAGGTTGAGAATGAAGCAGAATAAGAAGCATACAAAATATATATATTTATTTTGTAACCAAATTACAAAATAAATTATTTTATATTTTTATTTAATATAATTTCTTTACCCTAACCTCTATTAGAGACTTCACTTGTATTATGAATGATGGTGTCTTGGGTATAGCCTTGTTTTATCATTAAGTTTGTTCTTTAGCATGTCACCTCACTTGGGTTGTGTTGGCACACACCTGCTACATGCAGCACATCACTACGGTGTATTCCTGACAATTCACTGTCCATCATTACATCATCAGAATATTCAGGAAACAACGCATAAACGGTTAATGAGTTTAAACTAGAATCTTCAATTTTCTGATGGTCATATATGAACGTCTAAACGTCAAAAGTACATCGTAGGAGTGAGGTGGCAGTAGGTGGCGGAAGCGATCGCCGCCTAGGAGGGCGGCATCTCAAGAAACGAACATCACCGACACAACTCGGATTTTTTCCAAGAAATCAACATATTTATTAAATACAACGGCCATGAAAGTGAATTCTGTGGTATACTTCAGATTAGTGGCGTCTGGTGGATTTAGGTTATACAATATGTCAGTATTGGAGCATGGAAATTAAGCAATATTTTAAGGCACGACTATCAGTATTGAATGAAGAAGTTTTGCAGAAAAAAAATTTGAAAATCGGTTGACCCTGAAGGCCATCACTGAAACTTCCCGCTACTTTCGAGCTTAAAGCGCTCAAAAATATACGTATTAGTTAATTTTTGAGCTCTCCGAGCTCAAAATATTATGCACATACATTTTTGAGCTCTACGATTAGGTGAAAAATTTCGAAGTTATATTAAAAAAACACTTTTTTTTGTAGTTTTTGAACTGCGATATCTTTTGAACAAATTATCCAATTGAGATGCAGTTTGCAGCATTCAACGCAGTTTTTTAAGTACAAAAAGTTATGTTTGTACCAAAAATCGATACGACAAAAATTTTTAATGTTATTTCAAAAAAACACTTTTTTTGCGAATTTTTCGTAATTAATATCTCTTGAACGAATCAACCGATTTTGATGCGGTTCACGGCACTCAACGCAGTTCTTTAAGTACAAATTTTTAATGTTATTTCAAAATAACACTTTTTTGGCGAATTTTTCGTAATCGATATCTCTCGAACGAATCAACCGATTTTGATGCGGTTTGCGACAATCGACGTTGTTTTATAAAAAAGAAGAGCTGTTTAGACTTTGGAAGTGATCGGTTTAGTAGTCTAAGAGATATTCCAAAAAAACACATTTTTGAAAATTTTATTTTTGAGATTTCTCGAAATCTACCAGGCCGAATGGGTTCTAATTCTCAGGAAATCTAAGTTGAGTCAACCCCAAACCGCGTTTCCATCGGTCAAGCCATTCAAAAGTTATGAGAGGTATACATACACCGTACACACATACACACATATATACATACAGCCATACTTACACCATCGTGGGAATAGTGAGAATAGCTTCTTAGGACCTCAAAACGTCGAAATCTGATAAAAATTCGATTTTCGAAAATCGGGGTGAAACCAATAACTTCCCGATTTCTGAAAATTTTCAATTTTCTTAGCGGGAAGTTAAAAATGAAAAATGTGAGAAAAACAAACTATTATTTTTCGTAATCAGAATGAACATTTATCACCCCGTTTTTTTTTGATTTTTTTTTAGTTATGACATTTTGAAACTTACACAATGAAGAACTTAAATTTCAAAATGTCATAACTTTACAAAAAACCAAAATTTTCGAAAACCAAAAAAACGGGCTGATAAATGTTCCTTCTGGCTACGAAAAAAAAATAGTTTGCAAATATTTCGCTAATGGCTTAGGAGTAATCGGGCGTGCCAGAGCATTTTTGCAACTTCTTTTTTCTCAATTTCTTTTTAATTTTTTTTCTGCAAGACCTCTTTCACATTCAGTACTAACAGTCATGCCTTAAAATATTGCTTGGGTTCCATGCTCCAACTGGTGTAGATCATAATTTAATAAAATAGTCGTCTTAATAAAATCGTTTTCAAGGCAAAAAGCAGTGTCTTTTTTGTTATAGCAGTAATTTGTGTTCCGTTCCTTTGTAGTGCTATAAATTATTTATATTTAATCATAATTATATGGTTAATACAGTTAAAATTTAGTCTGATAAACATCTTTCTTGTTATTAAGTTTCTGTCACAAAAGCATTTTTTTGTAGTGGTTATAAAGTAGCAATTAAGTGGGTCACTCTTGGTATGTGGCTACCTGCGGACATTAAGCGTCCCTGTGACGTGATTGTGACGTGGCTGCCAACATAAATGACGACGTCACAGTCACTAATGTAGCGACATTTTCACGTGTTTGGTTTAGTGGGTTAAATATTCATTAGACTATACAAACAAATTCTGGTCCTTATTACACTCTATTGCAATTATTTCAATTAAAAACCAACCAAAAGAAAATCAAATTACAAAAAATTCATAAATCGGATGATGTGGATAAGATCCGTAATTTTTCAACATACAAATTTTTCATTCTTAACCCATTATTTATCTAGCAGCTCTTACACCAGATACTTTTTAACAAATAGTTGACAAAAAAGGCCAATTTACATATATAGAAGCTCATGGTGATTTCTTGCGAATTGAAAATTTAAATACGGTTTCGCAGCGGATAGATCCAGTAACTGCTTGTGTAAGCAATCATTTAAAATTCAAATTTGCGTCGTACTTAGCACATTAATGAAGGCGAGGTTAGAATCCAGACGAGGGGTTTTTTTCGTCTGCTTCCTAATCTTCTTTTAATATGAAAAATGACGACTCAATAAATAACCGTTGTCGGTAACGTACAAGAATCACAACCACCATATTCTTGTAAATCTAATAACTAAAAAAAAGATGATTATATACTTGTTTATCGAAAAAGATTTTTGCTCGTAAATTGGTGCTAGAAATACAGTGTGATCAGACAGACATTTGCCAAACTTCGGGGATCAATAGAACACTTTAAAATTATACTAGACGTTTGTGAAAAGTGAACCGTTTTTGAACAATAAAACAATTAATTACAAACGTCAAGATGGAAGTGTATTTTTCCTAATATCTCCGGAACTACTGATGTTGCACGTATCTAAGTTCAATATCGGTCTTATTAAATGGATTTGGGAAACAAATATTTTATCGCCACAGCGGAGTACTTTTTAAATGGAAATCCCACATATTTTCACATTATTGAATTCGGAGTAAAAATCTCTTTCCAATGACCATCGAGGTTTCTATTTTTGATGACGGATCTCTCTTTAAGATTTTCTAAGATTCTCACTGAAAGTTGTCTCCTATTAAATATTATCAAACAGAACCATAACAACGTTTTTACAGGGAGAAACAGTTAGGTTTGAGCCACGAGAGGATGCCCGCAGGGTGGGGTTCTCTCCCCCCTTTTGTGGTCACTTCTTGTGGACGATCTACTGGCTATTCTCACACTGTGGGAGGTTGAGGTTCTAGCATATGCAGATGATCTAGTCATACTAGTCAGAGGAAACTCTGAAGGAGTAATATCAAATACCCTTCAAGAGACACTGGATGCAGTGAGTAACTGGTGTGACAGGGAACAGATGTCTGTAAACCCTCAAAAAACAGTAATAGTACCATTCACCCGGAAAAGGAAGATGGAGGATTTAAGACCTCCCACCTTAATGGGTGAAACTATTCCATTTGCGGAGGAGGTGAAATATCGAGGAATCACTCTGGATAGATCACTTAATTGGAACTCCCATCTGGAAAAGGTAATCCACAAAGCAAAGCTGTCCTTATGGACATGCCATCGTATTTGTGGCAAATCCTGGGGCATGGATCCCCAACAAATTTACTGGACCTATATCACGGTCATCAGACCAATGATCCATTGTTTGGTGGCTGAAAGGATCACAACGGACGGCCAAATCCAAACTCTCTGAACTGCAGAGGTTAGCATGCATGACCGTAACGGGAACAATTAGCACCACGCCGTCAGCTACAAGGAAATTCTCCTGGATTTACCCCCTCTTCATATATATCTGGAGAAAGAGGCCACGTGGGCAACCTAGAGACTGCAACAAGCGGCTATTAATATGCCGCAGACTAGTATCATGGAGCGGAACTGGTTGCTGGATGACATAGAGAATCACAGCATCCTGGGAATGCTCTCGGGTAGTATGCCTACCATGACCAACTACGAGCTGACCTTCAACATCCTTTCTCCAGAAAGAAATGAGTGGGATCGGAATAAAGCCGACCTACTGAAGGCAGACAGTTGTTGGTTTACAGACGGCTCCAAAACTCCCGAGGGAACAGGAGCTGGAGTACATAGCTACAGACCAAGGGTGAGGATATTCTCAAGCCTAGGTACTCATGCAACTGTATTTCAGGCTGAGGTTCATGCCATTGAACTGTGTGTACGAAGGCTGGAATATATGCATCTTACAAGCAGAGCAATAAAAACTTTCTCAGATAGCCAAGCAGTTATAAAAGCTCTTGGCTCCTACCGGTGTCACTCCAAAATGGTATGGAATTGTCAGAAAGCTCTAAATCATTTGAGCAAAAACAACAAAGTGACTCTGGTCTGGATACCCGGCCACTCTGGTATGGAAGGTAACGAAATAGCGGACTCCTTAGCCAGAGAAGGAGCGGGATCACGATTCATCGGACCAGAACCAATACATGGCATATCCTCAAATACTGCCAAGATGGCTGGCTCAACCTAGGCTGAAAGGAAAACTCTCCAGTATTGGCAAAAGTTACCAGGATTAGTTCATTCGAGGGCGTTTATAAAATACCCTTTTAAATAAAGAGCTAAGAAATTTTTAGAGTTAAACAGGGTAAACCTGAAAACTCTAACAGGCCTATATACCGGGCACTGCTGACTAAACTATCATCTGCATGAACTCGGCCTAGCGGAAAACGCCGAGTGCCGTCTATACCTGGAGAATGATGAGAAGGCAGACCACATCTTATGCACCTGTCCCGCTGTGGAGAGGATCCGATTCTCAATATTTGGCAAAGGGCAACTGCTACTAGAAGATCTGGACACATTCTCACCCAATAAAGTTATTAGTTTCATTAAGAGACTGAACTTATTGGGTGAAATATAATTAGGCGTGAGCCACAATAGGCCTACTGATGGCCGCAGTGGAGGCCACTCACAACAAACCTAACCTAAACCTAACCTGTTAAATATCCTTGCGCATAAATTAATAAATAATTTCATTCGTCCGATTCCATATTAACAATCATGTCAACGAATTCGTTTCTTTCGAAATTTATATCGAGTTAATTAAGAACGCTAATATGAGATCTGGATGAATTCTGCAAAAATCTGTATAGACACCAAATGAAAAAAATAATGGCAGAAATAAGGCCAGGAGCGGGTTTAAGTTAGATTCCGCCCTAGGCCTATTCCGATGTGGCGCCCTTCTTCTTTTGTAATGGTATATACAGGATGTTTGGTAACTGGACAGCCAAAATAAAACGTCATATGTAAAATTGAATTCTAAGCGTAAAACAAAGAATAACTTTTTTTTCAGATCGGGCTTCGTTTAGGAAATATTACAAAAAATGTAAAAACGAAGACAGCTATGAAAATAAAAGTTTGTTTATTATTTGACAGCTTGTGATCAACTAATTATTTTTCTATACGTTGCATTACTTTTTGTTAGTGTTTTATAAATTGTGTTAAAATGCAGTTTAGTAATGAAGAGATTGCTGATACTATTTATGCTTATGGGTACTGTGATGGTAACACGAGAGCTGCGGGTAGGGAATACAATACAAGATATCCAAACAGACGGCAACCTTATCGTGAAGTTTTTTCTAATGCATTTCGAAGGCTTCGTGAATTTGGAATTAATGAACGTCGTAGTGGAGGTCCATATCATCAGCACACTGGAGCACAAGAAATTGCTATTGTTGACGCAGTATTTGATGATCCAACGACATATTTACAATTGCCGTATAATTTTTTTTGGAGAAGTATTAATCGAGAAGTCTTACATCCGTACCACTACCAAAGAGTTCATTACTTGCAGCCAGGCAACGAGGTTACAGTGGTTAGCATTTTGTCATTGGCTGCTTGAACAGAATGAACAAAATCCTAATTTTATTAGGGACACGCTCTGGACAGATGAATCAATGTTTACGAGGAATAGAATTAACAATAGTCACAACGAGCATATGTAATCTTTACAAAATCCACATGCAGCTAGAATTAGAGGAGATTTTCGATGAACATTTGGTATTTTGGTGTGGCATTTTGAATGGACAACTGCTCCCTATTAAAATTTTGCATAATCGTTTAAATGCTGCCGCATAAATAGCATTTTTAGAAAATAACTTGTAAGATTTATTAGATGACATTCCTATTGGCCAGCACAATAGAATGTGGTATCAGCATGAGAGTGCATCACCACATGCTGGAAGAAATGTGGTAGAGTGGCTCCGAAATAGTTTCAACGGGAGAAGGACAGGAAGGCGTGGTCCCGTTCATTGGCCTGCAAGGTCCCCGGACCTAAACCCTCTATACTTTTACTTATGGGATCACTTAAAACGATTAGTTTATGCTGAGCCAATTAATACTATTAAGTAATTAGAAAATATAATTTTAAATTCAGTACATACTATTCAAAACACTGTAAATTTTGCAGAAGTGTACAATTCTCTTGGTTTGCGATGCCGGGCGGGTATTAATGTAAATGGTGGCATTTTTGAAAATCTACTCTAGTTTTTTTACGTAGTAATAACTTTTGTTAAAATTTGTTTCCTTTATTGTTGTCATTACAAAGTGTTGAATAAAATTAATAAAGTCTTTTTTTTTTTACCTTTCCTAAACGAAGCCCGGTCTGAAAAAAAGTTATTCTTCGTTTTATGCTTAGAATTCGATTTTACATATGACATTTAATTTTAGATGTCCAGTTACCAAACATCATGTATATAGATATGAATAATTTACGCCGTCCCGAAAATCATAGAAATTTAAAAAAATTTAACTGTTTCTCTCAAAATTTTGTTCTTGCCACAGCAATTGTTTTTATATTAAAAAAAATTATCTGACATTTTGGCCTAAAATATGATTTTCCTAGGTCGATCAAGAATTTTGAAAATTTTATGGTGGTACTTTGGATGTTTTCGAGTGACCTATAAAAATTAATGTGGAAGCTTTACGTTTTTCTTTACAATCAAATTACATGACTTGGACAAAAATATTATATGACACAAGATCCATAACAATTGTTTTTTAATTAAATTATTCATGAATTGGAATAAAACGTAAAAAATATATTTTTCGCATTTTGACTGATTTTACTAAAATCAAAATCGTTTATTAAAGTGGCACTTTACCACATAGAAATGTCACTTACTATATAGTAATGTCAGTTAATAAAACACAGTTTGACAGAAAATTGTTTATTTAAATATTGGAAACATTGTTATATATATTAAAAGTACAATTATTCAAATTTGAAAATTTAACAACACCAAATTTATTCAATTCTATTTGTTCTTCCTGAAAACTATCATGATTCTCCATCTGCATTCCTGAATGATCTTGAGGTGCCACTAGTTCTTGTTGATAAAATACACTTTTTGAAATTTTCAACTTATTGGCGATGCTTTCCTCGATATATCCTTCAGCCACACTAGTTGACTGCCATCCTCCATGCCTTTTAAGTGTTTGAATGTCAGCTCCACTGTCAGCGAGGAAGGTGGCAAACGTCCTCCTCAAGCAATGGCCAGTGTAACTTAATGCATCTGGGAGTTTTGAGTATTCCGCAACTTTTTGGGGAATTTTTGCAAAACTGTTAATGCCAACTGATTGTATTGTGAACTTACCGTGATTGAAGTAAGTGAAAAGTCTATTGTTTTACTTGTTTAGGTCTCAATCGTGAATACTTATGATAAATTTCATATCCACTGCACTCTGATCCTACGGTATATACACGTTTCTATTTGGTTTTGGTATTATGTAAGTTATAACCAAAAATTTCCCCGTGTCTTCTATCTTTTACGGTGAAGCTGCACAATTTTGCGTGCCGACATGCCCCATTTAAACCAAGTATTAGTACCACTCTCATTAATAAGAACTTCTCGTCTGGAGATTCTTTTAAAAACATAGTAACGTTTTCCATAGTCAAAACTTTTGATTTCTTTGCTTCGTATGTGTCATTTTGACGTTTTAAAAAGGCAAGTAGCTTTTTGTATTGTGATATATCCACATTTTCGTTTATTTGTATAGTACTTTTCAACATGGAATATGTGGATCATAAACTGGATGCCTTGAGAGCTTTTGCCTAAATTAATGAAAGACATTGTATG
Organism: Rhamnusium bicolor; assembly: GCA_029963845.1. Lineage (NCBI taxonomy): Eukaryota > Metazoa > Arthropoda > Insecta > Coleoptera > Cerambycidae > Rhamnusium > Rhamnusium bicolor. The sequence goes on from JANEYF010004078.1 coordinate 257,750, forward strand.
AAAATACTAAAATATGTATAAAAAATAGCTTACCTTCTCAACAAAATAAGATAGCATTACACTTCCATCAGTTTTTAGTGCGTTTTTTGTCATCCTCCAATTACAAAATATTTCATATACCTTCTCGTATTTTTCCTTGGATTCTAAAGGAAGTAAGCTAGAAGACGTTTCTCGAACGACATTTAAAATGTCTTCAGAACGATTTTCTAAATTGTCTTAAGTAGCAAGACTCATTTTCATAATTAATATATAACAAACTCAGTTCGATTCACAAGAATGAAACTTGTTAACTGTTGTTATGTAAATAAACAAAGCCGTGTCAGGTTACTAGGTTACAGAAATCCCAAATGAAATTTTTTAAATTTCTAACTTTTTAATGCTTTTATATCTATATGATTACTTGCTTATAATTACTAACACAAATGCGAAGAAATACTATAAACAAACCTCGGAAGAAAAGCAGTTTTACTAAACTCACATAGCTTTTAAGTTACTCGCTCGCTGTGCTCGCTCGTACTCAAAAGCTATATTCGTTTAGTAAAACTTTGCTTTTCTAAACTTGTTGTTTATGGCTTATTTTTCTTGTGTCTCGTATTCTATTTCTTCATATTTTTACGATTTTCAAAATTCTTTAGAAATTGTCCAATCATGCTAATTTTTTAAAAGGTCTCATATCACGTAGAACAACAAAATTTTCATACGCAACTAAAAAAAAAAAACAGAATTAATCAGTTCTTTTGGATCACCCTACAATGGTATGATTAAACATGGCGAATTAATTTTTTTTTTATTACTAAGTAACAGACATTCGTTCCTAAATTGTAAGCAAACTTTCAATACAAAATACGAGACAACATACGTTTACCAATTCCTTGCAAACGATTACTTTTTGTTTGTTATTACTTTATGTATTTTTTTCTACGTTTTTATATAAAAGAATTTCGCTGAATAAACAAAATAACGCAAAGATGAATAATTAATCTAATATATATTCACCTTTGTCGTTGTGTCCTACGTCTTCAAGTCATTGTAATTTTATTAAAATTGTCATCTTATTCTAAATATAATTAATCCCAAAAGGCGTTATTATTAAAATGCCAGCTTGGAAATTTTAATCAAAAATAAAGGTTTCATCGGGGCCACGAAATTAATTCCTTTATACGTTGAGAGCTATCGGAAGCTTAGTATAAGGATTAACAGGGTAATTTGGAAAGTAATCAATCTTAGAACACCTATAGCTCTTGGCTGATTGTTACTTATGTATATGATAAGATGATAACAACTTCATTAGATATTCAGTATTACTAAGTAATCTTTGAAATTACTTTAGTTGTTTCCATAAAAATGAGCAACATGTAAAATTAAAATGATAATTAGTTGTGTTACTAATTTCAACAATATGACCATCAAGAGTAAACTATAGATATATGTACAATATAAAAAAGTTGTACTAAAAAAGATTTTTGCGAAGGCATATTCAAAAGAAAGTAATCGTAAATGATTGTCGACTTCCAAACTAGACACTCAAAGTTAAAATTAATTTACTCGAATCTGATCCAATATACATATAGGGCATTCTACGCCAAACCACCGAGCGCGTGACATCGACCATTTTTAATCGCTGAAATTTTTTTTGTCTTTTAGTACCACTTAAAAGTAGTATCCAGGTAAATTTTTAGATTTCGATCTCAATCCCTCTGGAAGTAATGAATTTTTAGCGATATTCGATCAAAAAAATCATCAAATGGCTACAATTTTTATTAAAAGCAAGATATCCAAAAACCTACAGTATTCATTTTTTTTCCTCTTGAATTGCATCTTCATAAAAAAATATATAAGAAAATTCTAAATTAACGTCTTCTGTATATTTTCTTATTTTGAAACAAAAAACTATTTTTTTAAAGATGAACGTCACAAAAATAATGTTTTAAGTATAGTTTCATCTTCGTGCGACTTTGTATTTTTTTTTGAATTTTGAAAAAATTTAAAAAAAAATCAATAATTTACTGTTTTTACTATCGAATTTTTGAGATTAAGATGTAACACTTGCGGATAAAAAAATTCTTTTTATCTTAGTTTCAAAGCTATAACTCAATCAATATTTATTCATTTTAATCTATTTTTTTTTTATTTAAATAGTATCTACTGAACAACTGTCAAGCTTAACGGTCCAACTACTTTTATCCTTTCGTAATTTTGAGTTATTGAAAAGTCCTCTCTTTCTGCCTGTACCCGTTATCTAAAAAAAAAATAATAGATAAATGATAGATTTATTTATTTATAGTGTACATAATACAATTCTTCATACATTTTCTAGTTATGTTTAGTCTTAATAATATAAAACATTATTATTAATGTTTCTCTAGCATTATATGTGTCTCATTGCAAATGTGACACATTTTCAAAAAACTCCTCTTTTCCTGGATTTTTCCAAAATCCAAAATTTTAACTTCATTATGATTAATGTTATAATTTTGTTCTAATGCATGATTCTTTATTATATCTGACGTCACTTGTGTGTGATGTAATTATCGCTCTTACTTTTCTACAAGTTTGGCCTATTTATTTTTTCACAATCTTCACAATTTTTAATTTATTATTTATTGATTTATGTTTCATACTGATAAGACTAAACACAATTGGAATGTGTATGAAGGATTGTATTACAATTATGTACACTATAAATAAATAAATCTGTCTATCATTTATCTATTCCTTTTTTTTGAGATAAAAGGTCCGGATAGATAGACAGGACCTGTCAGTAACTCTAAATCACGAACAAAGAAAAAAAGCAGTTTGAGCGTTAAGCTTGACAGTTGTTCTATTGGTAACCACTAATCAGGCCTATGATGTATCCTCCTCTGTTATTATAACAGGACTCTTAAAACTCTTGTCTAATTCTAAACTTTATTTGTTATTTTACAACTAGTTTCATCCCATTCGGACATTTTCAAGTAAACTAAATGATACACAGATTTTACTTTCATTTAAATATAAACTGAACTGAATAGAAGGATGGGTCAGTTTATGGTTGATCATATAATTCAAAATCGATTTTCAATGGATTTTCCATTGTTACAATTTCCCTTTTTTCTTTTAAAACAGATCGTATTTGGAGCATCCTGTTTAATTATTTGCAAATTTGTTGAACACACGAAATTCTTCCCGCCATATTATTATTTCATTTATCCGGCAAAATAAAATTATGTTGGCTTTGGCGGTAAAACATTCACATAAAAAGGCGACATTGCTAATTTCAGTTGGAATGAAGTTTCTAGATGAATAATAATGTAACTCTCACGTTGCGTTGCTCTCTTATCGATTTTACGTCATTCGAATTCTGTGCCGCTTTTCCGAACAGAGCCAGTCAATTTAAAAATTTACTTGCCTTTGTATTCTACAGACTGTTGTTTTATTTACTTCAAGTCTTAACGGAGCATAACATGGTACTTGTCAGAATAGTATATGAAATTTAAGACATGCTTAGAAAAGCAAAGCATCAAATCAACGCCCGACGTTTTCACTGATCCTTAGAAAGCACATGGTCTCATTTTTGTGTATTTACTAACTTATTTTCAAAATACCATGCTAACGAGTATTACGAATTAATGGTAATTCTATCTGCTAATGTCAATCGCAATATAATAAACTGAAAAATGTTCCGACACAGAAAATTTTATTAATAAAGGTATAATAAAAATTAAAATACCGATTGGCACTGGTAGATGGAGTTACTATTAACTCGTTGGTATTCTACTATCACATCCTTCGTTAATTCAGATGTTAACATTCCTTATCGTAGTTTTTCGGTTCTTCTTAACATTAGTTTCAAATAACTGCGAGTCCTGTCCTTTATTATTAATAGTCACTAACAGAGTTCAGATATCGGTAAGTCATGACTAGAGTTGGCAAAAATGCGCCGCAGGACATAGGCGTATGCATCATAATAAGTGTAATAAAAGAAAATAACTAGTAATAAAAGCAATAAATTGTTACAAGTTATAACAACTTACCCTCTTAACTAGATTGATTATCACAAACTGAAAAAAGATCTGTAAAAACTTTGCAGCATTATGTATGCTATGAAATGCACGAAGACGTTTAGCAAATTTAAGAAACACTTTTTTGTACTTGCTATTAATGCATCTACCTCTGGAAAACCTTCGAACCTCGAATAGTTTCTGCCACAAGGTGTTGAGCATGCACTTTTCACGTAGCATGTACTAATCTACAACCGTGTTCTTTAAGAGGACGGCCTACGAAACACATTGTCGCGGCACGATCGGTCACAAACATCAGCACTTGACTTTTTGAGAGGTCAATTTTTTTTAACGTCTCCAGCACCACCCGCGCAATTGTTTGGCCAGTACACCAGTTAGTCTTTTGCTAGATAGTAACAGTGAAAATGTCGGTTTAAGAGGGTGCAATACACGTATTATAACATTTAAATTAGATTTTGTTTACAATATGTCGTCTCGTCAACACATAACCACAGCCGTGTATTTTTTAGTACACATCTGATTTTATTTACAATAGGTGCGTTCTTTTTATCTGAAAATTTAGCTAATTTAAGTAGATTTACGGTTACGCTGCATAAATAAAACCTTAATTTTATTTGATATAGCCTCCGTAACTGTAAAACTACTTAGATTAACTGAGATCTCAGTTAGAGAGAACGCACCTAATGTCTTCGCTTACAGTTGGTACATAGTTACTCAACGTTGTAAGACTTTATAACGTCACCTTGAGATTGTATTTATTCCAGAACTCCTGAAATGGTTGTTTATCGAGTATGCGAAGCGGAACATCACAGAAAATCAGCATTAGGAGTAAATCGAACATAAACTGTGGTGTCGAAGGCACGCCATTTTTTTTAGTTTTATATTGCACAGAATTTACGTGACGTTTACAATCACGTTTGTCCCAACACATTAGGTCTGTCTCGCACACCTTACAAACTATTATTACACCATTGTAGAATAAATCCGGGAGTTCACGCCTTACAATGCGTAGACATGTCTTTGCTACTCCAAACCCCACCGGGGACGTAAAGTCAATTTTTATTTTCAAAATAATAAAATCAGTATTTTGAGCAGTTCTTTGGAATTTTTCCTGTGTAGATACACTCACCCACACGTTCTCTGTAAACTGTCATATTGTTTGTTTGTTTTTATATATTTATATATGAAATAAATAAAATAAAAAGTAGCCTTAATTAGAAATGCATATAAAGTAGGAAATAAAGCTGATTAAATTGGAATTGGAATTGGGAGTTCACTGATAAATTTATTCACTTTGTCACCGAATGGCAGTTTTTTACCCTGGGCAGATCTGACATACCTCATTATTAAATTAATATCAAGAATAAAATACAACAAATAAAATTATCAACAATACAACGGAGAGGAATAAATTACGTTGTACACACCACGAGGCATAAAAGTAGACTAAAATCAAATGTTAGTCTTTGCTAAAATAGTAAACAAGTCCCGCTTACGTACCAGTTTGCTAACTCTAGTCATGACGTCAAAGATGGGGTCGTCGCACGGGAATCTTTGTTATTAATTTATAATATCAATTAAAACCAGATACTTCTTACACTATTACTGCAAACTAATATCTTTCGGTGGCTTACCTTGTAGTGTGGAGGTTCTAAAATGACTAGTGGATGTAGTAAAGTGAAAGTATATTGGCACCAGCAGTTTACACCAATAATTTTTTTCACAATTATTGCTGCAGTATTATTCCGTACAAGCGAAGTATGCATGTAATTAAAAGTTACTCTGCTGTTAAAAACCGCCACCACTATGTAAAAATTCATTTATATGTTGAAACCGGACATTCTATCTCGTAGATGTTATTGGCGCATATTTAAAATATGGGTACATTCGTAAAGACGCCATATTTATTTGGCGCCCTAAGAAATCCACCTTTCTGTCCTGTAGTATGGCTACTATTCGATAAACTGTGACAAAACCAAGATTGTTGTGTAAAACACTTTCTAATTTTTTTCACGTGTTCAGTGATATCTACAGATAATTGATACATATATTGTCAAAGATCATTCAAGTTGTTCTATAACGACAGAGATTCGTGAGAAGCTTGAGCTTGAGCTATACCGGATGTCAACGAGCCATTTTTTTAGAATAAAATTTTCAAATCTCAATATCACGCGTAAGAAGTAAATGGGCTTATTTTGACGAACATTTATTATCAATACCACTTCCGGTATCACCGGAAACTTTTTTGTATAATATATCAAAATTTTTGACATTACCCTCAATTGTGGCAAACTTGTTTCAATTTTTTATGAAATTCAAAATTGATAACTGTAACTCTTTGTATAATGAAAATTTTCCAAGTAGGTATTGGATATCATAATAAGGTTCACATAATAAGGTTCATTTTTGATATATGGGTGCAATATGAAGCGAATATTTTTCATTGTAATGAAATTGTATTCCGAGCTCAGCAATATTGTCAGTATAGGCTGTGGAGGTAGTGGCGTAGTGGGTAGAAGTCTTTAAGTCAATATAAGTTTGATTCGTTCGAAGTATAAGTATGTATTAAATATACTCTTAATAGTACACTTCTTTCGAGTACTGTTAACCGTGAGAGTAAGTATAAGGACATCTTGAAATCAGTTCTTATTTAAATGTTTTTCTTGACATAAGAATACTACTCTTGGAATTAAACTACAAACAATTTTGCTGCATGAATTATACATACTATCAATCCAATAACTGTTATCCTTGATTGAATACTTACTAATCTCAATGTGAAGTGTTCTAAAATAATGATGAAACAAATGATTTGCGCAGTGATGAGAGGTAGAAAGCTATGCCTCTGCCACACAAAGACGAGATACTTTACCTTATACGCGTCGAATTGTGTGTGCTGTACTTTGTTCATAGATATTGATTATTATGAAATAATTTATATTTGTAAAGTTACACTTGAAAATGAAGTATATTAACATTATGAACTATGAAACTGAAGTTAATGAGTCTACGATTGAAGAGCTAGTAAGTTGGGAATTGGAGTCCTTAATTTCAATATTAGAAGGTAAGTTTAATAATTCTGGTATTACGTTATACTTTACAAGAAATGAATACACAACGTCACAATATTGTAGGTGAAAAGGTATTCATTTGAAGTTTAATGGTTGTGTATAGATTTCCCAAGTTATTTTACTTTTTGATACTCTTTGCTTGTGTATTATATACAATCTATAGTCAACATCTGCATTTTTATTGTAGTGGCGTTTTATTGTACAATACATATACAGGGCGGCTGGTAAGTCGGCTTATTCCTTTGATGGTGGGTTAATTGAACTCATTTGCAATTGATTTAGAGATCTAATAGTTTTTGGGATATTTTATTTTTAAAATAAAAAAATAATAAAATTTTCTTTAATATTTCAGTTTCTTGCGTAAGTTTACACAGTTATTTAACAAAAATTAGGCTAAATACTTTAATAAGATAAAAACACTAGTTAAAAAACTACATTGGGAAAAATATTTCAACTCAATCGTATATTCATAGGAAATTATTTTTAAAACTTTATAATGCATTAAACGTGCAAATTATTTAAAAACTTCTCTATTTTATATATTACTTTTTGATTGAGGTTTATATGAAGTTTTAAAAACTATATTTTACTACTATAAATAATACAAAAATACTAGGTACAGGTAGAGCGTCCATTGTTTTCAAATTAAAGAGATACATGGTATTTTAAAAAATATGTGCCATCGCTTAAAGGGAGATTCTACACTCAGAGATATTGAAGTTTTATTTTTCTTTGGGTTAACTGTATACGCCACTGATTTTATAGTTTTTGATGGCCCAATTATGTAGAAAGTTAAATGCCGAAAAAATGTCATCTCTTGACGTTTTTTAGATATGGGCATCGTGTAGAAGATAAATGCAATTTTTAAAGTCTTAAGTCTTTTAAAAAAATAATAAAATAATGCTATTAAGTACCTTGCAAAAAAAAATTGTATTTATCTCCTACACGAAACCTAAATCTAACAAAAATCAAGAGGTGACTTCTTTTCAGCAATTCTACTGTCTACATAACTGTGCCATCTAAAACTAAAGAAGTCAATGGTGTACATATATATTTTCTTTATAAAATTAACCGAAATAATAATAAAACTTCAACATTCTGCATTTCAAGTACGAAACAGCAATGGACCAATGTTGATAGTAACTATTTGTCTTATCTTTGAGTGAAAAATCTCCGCTTAAGCGATGACACATGTTTTTTGAAACACATAAGGGCAAGGGAAGTTTCTAAACAAAATAATAATAAAACATCTCAAAAACTGTTAGGTTTTGTATATTGCATATTATTGTTAAATCAGTTGCAAATGAACTTTACTAACATCCCTTGAAAGGAATACGGCGACTTACCAGCCATGCACTTTGATGTGTACCTATATATAACATTATTAATCAATGAGTTTCAGAAGTCATGGATATTAATTTATTATCAGTGTAGGATAAAGCTAAGCTAACATATTACTTATTATGTATTTTAGCTGCCTATTTACACTTTGTATATATGCATGGAAATTTTGTGAATATTCAAATGGGCTTAAAAATTTCGGTTTCATATGTACAAAACTTGTTATGCCATACCTGTTTGAAAGTTTGAGCTTACTTTTCTATTAGATAGTTAGCTACAATGATTTGTTTAATTTATTTATACTTTAATAACATAAATAATTGTTTTCTAGGTCAAGAAAATTAACTAACTTTGGACAATTTACTGGAAATTTCAGAAGAACAGACTATAGAACTTATTCCTCAAATCGGAAGAGAATAAAATTCATAAAACACTTAAAAGCTTATAAAGAAATAATGTGCCTTCCTGTGGTAAATTTGAAGTCTCATATACAGTGTGTTCACGAATGGACTTATACTTGTAAAATTTTTTGTTTTTGGTTTCTTAATAAAACGTCATTCTTCATAAAAATTTCTTCATATTCTGAAAAGTCCTTAGTCAATCCCAAAAATTCAAATTTGATTCAAATAATTTATCAGTTTTATTTAAATATTTTCTGAACGTTATTTGTGGCATTCTCTAAATTTTTCCTTTTCTTTTTTTGGGACTTACTACCACATGAATAATTCTTCGTTATCTAAAAAATACAGTTAGTTACCCAGTATGTTACTGGAAACATAAATCTCTGCGCTTGTGACTTTACGTCAAAAGATTAGTCAGAGGGTGTTTTTTGATAACTAATATGAGACAAAAAAAATAATAACATAATTTCTTAACGTTTCAAAAAAACACCCTCTGACTAATCTTTTAATGTAAAGTCACCAGCGCAGAGGTTTATTTTTCCAGTAACATACTGGTAACTAACTATATTTTTAGATAATGAAGAATTATTCATGTGGTAAGTTCCAAAAAAGAAACAGAAAAAAAGTTTTATTTAAATAATACAATTGTTGAACGAAATCAAATTTATCCTTACATTAAGGGGCCTAGTCGGGAAAAAGCTTCGGATAGCTGTGTCACTCTCTAGAAAGTTTTTATACATGCGCCGCTGAATAATTTTGCTCTTGACTATACCTTCACTGGACGTTTGATTCACCGAATTCATTGAGGTGCGATTCCCGATAGAGGTAACACTTCTTTGCTCCATTTGTAGTGACAAAGATACTTATTTAGAAAATTCTTTTTAACCAAATAGTACGGAATAAAAGTTTGAAACTTGCTGAGCATAATTATGAAGATTCATTCTAGACGACATGTATGAATTTTACCTCGAATTTTACCGATTGATATCATAATTCAGGAGCTAATCACGTCCAAATTTCACTTATATTTACAGTATAAATTTTCCCTATATAAAGTGAAAATTAATTAAAATAGATATACATGTACCCTCTAGTATACTTTCAACTACTGATCCTCCAAATTTGGTGTAATTTGACCAAACCGTATGGAAGAAATAAATTTTGAAAAATTACCTTACAAACACTGGTTCGATTAGCCCTCTTAAGTGGTAAATTTAATAGATCGCAATATTAAATCAAAAGATTTCAGTCAACATCAAATATTTATTGATTCAAGTAATTCATCAGTTTTGTTTAAATAATACAGTTGTTGAACGAAATGACATATTTCTTACATTAAGTGTTAAATGTAACAGATCGCAATATCTCTACTTTTGAACTGAATAAATGAAATCTTAGATTAAGTATAAGTTAGTATTGAAAATTGTTCGAAACTTCCTCTTAGCTGAAGTGGGACCATTATTCTAAAGTTAATAATTAGTTATCATTAAAACAAGGAGACTAAGATAAAGACTTTTAAGAATAACGTTTTCCTTGATGGAAAAATATTTATTCTTGCGGATATATGAGTGCAATAATGTCTTAATTTAAGAACAGTAGTCTTAAAAATAGTTTAGATTTTTTTTCGTGTAGAAGGTGTTTTTTATTAAGGTGTTCCAATAAAATATATATTCAAAACAGTCTCTTAATTGAGAGTGTGGAAAGTAATATTGATCAGCATGGCGAGATTTATGCCACACTGAGTGTTGCAAAAAGACATTTTTCAAAACGATTTTGGGTTTGGACTTTTTGACTTTTTAACATGAACGTAAAACAACATCTTATGTATATCTGCGTTTCATTGGTATTTCATTATCTTGGGGACCGTCTTCTTCATAAACGTACGTGATACGGGTATAAACAATAAAATAACTTCCTTCCGATTGGTGACACAAATATACAGTTTTATTCTACTTAATATTATTATTACCAAAGCATTGAAATATTAAAATGCTTATTGATTTATCTATTAATGATATAAATCGAATGCTTTTTTATTTAAAATGGCTTTTCCGTGTTTCATATCTGATATTTTGTATTAATACAAACGGAAAGTTATCAATAATATATGAATATTTCAAAGTTCAACATTAATACCGGAAAAATTTTTAATGACCAAAAGTGACAGACATTGAATAAATCATAACGTGCTTAGAATTTATTATCAAAGGTCGATTAACCTCCCTGCAAAGAAATATGTAACTATTGTTATTAAGAATGCATTGACATATATTTTGTCATTACTGTGTTTGTGTAAGTTATAGCAGCTGCGGCGAACCACCAATAGGAATTGTTATTACTTTATGATAGGTTTTGAAGTAATAAAAATGCATCCTAAAAATATCAAAGGGTGGTAAGAGCTAATGAATAAGCCTGGCCAAGCGATGGTAGATTCAGGGTCGGGCGCAATACTAATGCTATCGCGCGCTTGTTTACGATAACGATGACACGATACACTTCAGTTGTTATCTGTCGGTCGATGCATACAGTACTAATAAATAATAAATCATGTTCAGCGTAAAGAGTAGAAAACGACCGTACGCTGATAAAGTGAATAAATTTATCGGTGAATTTTCGGATTTACGTTTCCCGCATTGTACCGAGAGCGAATTAAAGGTCTACTCAAACCAACGCGGGACTGCGGGAGCGGCAACGGGAACGGGAGCGATGCGGTATGTGCGGGAGCCGGTCAATCGAGAGACAATACACTGACGCGTCAAAAGTTAGACGGGACTATACAAATTTATTTTACTTGTAGTTTGGTATTTATTAGTTTTATAATTTCTTTGCTGATATTAACGATTATGTTCGACAGTTCTTCAGATGAGGAGGAACCTCTTCTGCTTTTAGCAGTAGCAGAAGATGAAGAAAACGAGAATTTAGTCCTGGATAAAACATTACATAAAAAAAATTGGTGCTATGGTTTAATTCAGGACTAAATTCAGATCCCCTTTTCGGCAATTATCGTATATCGTATAAAATAGGATATTTTTGTACCACTGTGATCACTTTCTCTGTAGTTCAGCCATTTTTAACTCGAATCAACGCAACAACCAACGTAAATGCACGCGGGAACCATGCGAAGTGCGGGAAAACCGTGCATGCTGCGAACCAAAATTATTTCGCAGACATCCCACATTATCGCATGCGGACCGCCGTGTCGGTATGTGCAGTTGCATATCCCGATATAGATTAATGTCCCGCAATCGTCCCGTTTCCGTTCCCGCTTCCGCAGTCCCGCGTTGGTTTGAGTAGACCTTAATACGGTTCCTGCAATCCCGCATTATTTCTACGATACCATAAGCCATAAGATACGCAAATTCTTGACAGGTAAGTAGGTGTTTTGTAAACAATAAGTTAAAATCACGTTATTCACATAAAAAATGTATATTCATATAAACAAAAGATAAAATATTTTCATAAATAAAAAATTAAAATCCCATCATATAAAAAAATATATATAAATAATATACATATGTATAATAAAAATAAATAAGATATTCATCTGAACAATAAAGAACGTAAGTTTCATAAACAATAAATCGAAATCATAAAGTTCTTGCTCACTTAACTTTTCACGGGACATTTTAAACACTATTCTTTTCAAAAATCGGAATAACACTAATAGAACTGATTAATACTGTTCCTCTACTAGACGATTCTGATTACCGCCATCTATCGCTGGGGTTAAAATTATGGTAATAAACTAAAGTTAGATATCCTATGAACATAATATAATGTGCGTATTCGTCCGTTTCTCGCAATTAACCTCGCGTACATATCCGGTTCCCGCATAGTGATCACGAAATTTTCTGCGGATTTATACGGTTCCCGCAATTAAAAGGTTAAATGTGCATTAAAAAATACATGGCTGTGGTTATGTGTTGACGAGATGACAGATTGTAAAAAAAATTCTATTTTAAATGTTATAGTACGTGTACTCGACCCTGTTAAACCAACATTTCCACTTTTACTAGCTAGGAAAAGACTAACTGCGTGTCCTGGCGAAACAATTACGCGGGTGGTGTTGGAGACTTTCGAAAAATTTGACCTGTCAACAAGTCAAGTGTTGATGTTTGTGACCGACGGTGCTGCGACAATGCGTTTGGTGGGCCGTTTTCTTCAAAGAGACGATTGTAGGTTTTTACATGTTACGTGCAAAGTGCATGCGTTCTATCTTGTAGCAGAAACGATTCGAAAATGTTTTCCAGAGGTAGATGCATTAACAGCAACTACAAAAAGAGTATTTCTCAAATCTCCTAAACGGCTTCGAGCATTTCACACACTATGTCCTGGTATTCCGGAACCACCAGAGCCGATTCTTACACGTTGGGGAACGTGGTTGAAGGCAGATTTTTATTATGCTGAATATTTTCAACAAATAAAAGCTGTGATACTACAGCTCAACCCTAACGAGGCTGCAGCTATTAACGAAAGCCAGACAAGCTTTCAAGATGTTTCCTTTGAAACAGATTTAAAAAATATTTATAACAGTTATAGAGGACTACATGCCGCAATAGAAAAATTGCAAAATACTTCGTTGTCGTTAGTGGAATCGCTGCATATAGTGGACGACGTAAATACACAGCTACAGACTATAAATGACGCAAAAAAATAAGCCCGTTATTGAAAAATTCGAGAGTGTATTACGGAAATATCCTGATTTTACCAAATTATGACAAATTTGTGATGGTGCATCTACAGCTGCGTTAAGTGAGTTCACAGAGTGTTTTACTTATGCCTGTATTATTTCCGTAGATGTCGAACGGTCTTTTTCAAAATACAAACATATTTTTGACCACAGCGAACATCGCTTACTGAGACAACTGTAGAAACATATCTGATCCTACACAGTTATTACAGAAGTGCTCCAGTTTGTAATAACGACAACCAAGCTACTTCATAAATCTACTTAAGAAGATGAGTTTTGTACATATTTTCATAAAGTGTACTAGTATTAATAAAATCTATTTCCAATTATTTTATTTATTTATTTATTTATTATTAGTTATCACTTACATATACAATGTACATGTGTGAACGTCATTTAACAGTTTAATAATGATGTGCAGCACTAAGCTTACAAAATATAAGGAAATACATAAAAAAAGAATTTAAAGCAAACGAAATAGTACAAAAACATACATCACAATATATAAAATATTTTTGTTTTCATTATTGTACTTATTCAGGTATTATGATATGATGCATACCCAGTACGTCTCTGTAGGATTAATGACCTTGGCCAGGCTTACTAATGAATCAAAATATATAGCGGCAAAAATCAAGTATGATTATGTTTAAGTATTGGTGTTCCATAAATTGAAGAGGACCAATGGAAAACCTTTGGATCTAAAGAGGACCTTATTTTGTTTCCAACTCGTTGTGTGAGATAAAAACAAGCATAAGAATACAGGGTGATCTGAATTTAAATCGGGAAATTTCGCCCGCTTAAAACTATTTTTTTTTATATAAATGTATATCGAAAAACGAATGGATTTCAAAATACAAAGCTGTTCAAGTTAGTGGAAAAAAAAATCTTTTATCGTGTGACTGAAAGAGAACTAGCAAATTTTATTATAAAAACTTTAAATATAAAAAAGCATCCGGTTTAGTTGGCTCAATTAATAAAAATTACTTTTGATAACATTGGTAAATATTCTATTTTATTCTATTCTATTCTATTCTATTGAGAAAATCTCGCCACCAGTATTCGATCAGTCACTCAACACAGCTTCTGTCCTTCTGGACTATACCTTAATGCTGGCTTAATAACTCGTAGCTTCACCAATGCATTCTGCGATATTTTGATCAATACATTTTCAATTCGTCGTCAAGCACTCACCGTGTTTACTGTTTACCAACAATCATTTCAAATGTGATTGATATGGGGATTCTAAAAAACACAGGTGTTTTAATTTTCTCTGCAAATATTGGTTTTGGAAGGCTAATATTATGTAAAAAGCACTCTTACTTTTCATGCCGCGAGGACAACATAAATATAATAAAAAGGCGAAGTAAATAAACACTAAATTACTTTGATTACATAGAACAAAGAATCTTGAAATTTATGACAAGTTGTTTTATTTACATTTCTATTTGACACACTTCTCACAATTTAAAGTAGTACATTCAAAATATAGGTCAAGTCTGGACAGACATGTATTTTTTAATCCTTGCCAGATTTACGTATTCTATTCATCACTTATTTTCCCACTACTTGGCCGTAAAATAATATTTTATACAGGGCGAAATATGTAGATATTTCTGGGCTGTTTATGTTATGTTCAGTAGTGCTTTTATATTTAATTGTGTGGGCTTTGTGAAACTTTACTGTATAGCATAATCATCTCATATCATTTGTAGCTACATGTATAACAGTTTTTGAATATCAGTTCCAGCTTTTGTGGTGTCCAGAATATTCCTTTTTTTTATACATATATTTTAGATTTGTAAATATGACGTTTAGATGCATTAGTTTCTTTAAGAAACTCTCAGAATATATTTAAAAATTTCACACAAATTGTTGAAACTAACTTAATCTGTTCAGACATTTGACGATAGCAAATTCAAATTTAAAACAATTTTATTGACATTAAAACATAAACAGATTGTATCCTGCCCTCGCCGGACATTCGGTCCGTTGCAGACCTAGATTTCTCGCGTATGGTGGAGACGAGGCAGTTGATAGGACGCCGGTCGGTCGGTTCGGCCTTAGAACTAAAAATATTAAACACTAACACAACACCTAAAATATAAATATTTTAAATTGTATAATAACACTTGAAACATAAAATCAACGACGCGTGCAAAAACATGCGCCGATGATATAAAAACTTTAAACAATGTAAAAATAAAAAAGATGTAAATTGTAAAAATTTGTGTATATAAATTTTGAATTTTAATAATGCTACGACGGGCCGAGCTGATTGGTGCAAGAAAAAAGTCAAAATTGTACATTTCTCACATTGAAATTTATTTCAAAATGTTTAAAAATTATTTCAAGTGGAGCAATTAATCGTTAAAGTAGCTAATTATTTCATCCAATATTATTATAAATTCGGGAATGAACTTGATGCTAGGGTTCGGTTTTTCAATCGGGGGCTAGCTAAACTCACACTTTTAGAATTCGAATATTTTCAATTTTATATTTGTTTTGGAAGTGGTTATAGCAACAAATATTTTATGTTAAAGTAATTTTTAGTTGAAGTGGTTTGTATTAGAATCTCGTCGATTTTTGTGAAAATGTAATGCTAGGTAACCTTCAACTTAAGTTAACTCACGATTGTAAAATCGCGCCTAAGTGAGAGAATTGCATAAGATATGCGGCAATGTTGCTTAGCATCATTTTTGCTAAGATATAGAATGTTTCCAATAACCAGCAGTTCCAAAACAGTTTTATCATATTTTTTTGAAAGTCGATGACTCAGTTACACGTTAATTAAAAAAAAAATGTGTCAGAGGGTTTCTACAGATGTCAAGAATCGGTGGTTTAAATATAACTACACACTTAAGACTCACCCTGTATTATAATGTATACATTAAGGTCAAAAATACGTAAATACTTACCTTTTATTTTGTATCCAAATTAAAATAGTCTTAAAAATGTTTGATATAACTCAAAAATTAATTTACAAATTCACGAAATCATTCAAAATCACAAATATTCCCAAAGAGTTTGCAGCTACCAAAACAATACTTAAATAAAGAAAATATGGCTACACAGATTTGGCCATATCACAGGGCGCAATATTTCATTTTTGCGGCAATTTTAAATGAATTCAAACTTTTATAGTTAAATTTCTTTTTAAATTCAGTAACTTATGGGCACTGATTACATAAATAGTGCATATGCAATAAAAAGAAATTTAACCTTTAATATAGTGGGACATCCCCATAGGAATAAAATGCGAAACAATTTTTCTCTGTATATAATGCTTTTACAACAATATAATTTGTTTATTTACTTACGCCATATTTATCACTTGCCATAATACCTCATTTAATCTCCGCCTGTGTTTTCAACATACTTGATGCAACCCTCATTTTTTATAAGGCTGCCAGAGCAATACTTTATTTACAGCCATTTAACGTCAGAGTTTTTAATTTTTTTCTCTTTTGTTATTAGAAAAATACGCTGGTAATAAAGGCATCCTATTTATCATCTCAGTTGGGTAACAATAGAAATAAGAAACGAGTGGATCTTTAATTAAGGACTCTATATAAAATAGAACTGCAATTGCTATTAAACTGAGGTATAGCGATGTAATAACTTCGCAGTTTGAAAGATGGAAGTATTAAAATAGTCCTCGAAAAAACTCGAAGCCTCGAAAACTTCTCCATTTAATAACACGTTATAAAAATATACTAAATTTTCTACATGACGGGTGAAATGTAATTAATAACGAGTTACTTAAATTACTTATTAAATTACATATGTAAAACAATAATGCAACTGAATTAAATTTTCAAGATCAGTACAGTTGTATAAGAGCGCAAGATTTGAATTTCGCGCTAGTTTGGCTGTCATGATGTCACAAGATTATGTGACATGCCAGGTCGATATAAGACAGATGGGAGTTAGTAAACTTGGAGCATTACACGATAGAACAATGCGTCCTGATTGTTAAACATTATTTACAAAATGGTGAAAGTTTGATTGCCACAATTCGTAAAGTGCGTCCAATTTTCGGTCGAAATAATGTGAAAAGAATAATCGAAAAATTTGAAAGTACTGGTTCGGTTAGTAATGTGAAGCACAGATATGAGCTCGCAGAGGTCGTTTAGAACAAAACATCACGGCAGTTTGTGAGAGCGTGGCCGAGAGTTCAGGGACGTCAATGGCTGAGAGTTCAGGGACGTCGATGGCTGAGAGTTCAGGGACGTCAATTCGTTATCGTGCAATAGAATTGGACGTTACAACAGCCAATCTTTAGCGTATTCTCAATAAAGATTGGCATCTCCATGCCTACAAAGTCCAATTGACTCAACAACTTCTGCCAACCGATCATGCACAGCGAAGAGAGTTCACCAATTGGATCCTTGAACAACAAGAGGTGAATGCCGATTTTGCGGACAAAATCATTTTCAGTGATGAGGCCCTCGATGGCTTCGTTAATAGGCAAAACTGCCACATTTGAGGATTAGAAAATCCACGAATGATCCATGAGAAAGCAATGCATCCAAAACATGTCATTGTTTGGTGTGCATTGTGGTCTGGAGGAATCATTGGGCCGTTTTTCTTCGAAGACGAGGTAAGTAATGCAGTAACGGTGAGTGGCGAACGTTATCGTGTCTTTGTGCCTCAATTGGAAGAAATTGCTCTAGACGACATGTGGTTTCAGCAGGACGGTGCCACTTGCCATACCATCCGTGGAACATTGGCGGTCTTGCACGAGTTTTTACCTGGTCGTGTCATCTCTCGGTTTGTCTACATTTTAACTCAATAAATATTTCAATACTTTGCTACAGAAAACCATGTTTTATTGAACCTTGAACTATTGCGCTCTTATTGAAACACCCTTTATATGATAAAAAGTGATTTTGTCCATTTTAACACGGTTTCCTCGAGCTGTGGACTAAAATTTAGCAATCTGATTTTTATATAAATTTATGGATGGAGAAATAAGTCACGAGCAATTTGGACAAAAAATTTATCCATTAACAATAAATTTTAATTATTGGCCAACGTTTTGGTGGATAATTCCCACCATCTCTAGGGCTGCAAAAACCAAATTATGTTTTAAAATCAATAAGGGTCATTATTCACATAATATTGACAAAAAAAAAAACTACATTACAACACATAACGAATAAAGATACATAAAACTTTACATTATATCTAATAATGGATAAAATTATATAAAAGTTTAAAAAATAACAAAAAAATTCTTTTTTT
The DNA here is from genome assembly GCA_029963845.1 of Rhamnusium bicolor. NCBI lineage: Eukaryota > Metazoa > Arthropoda > Insecta > Coleoptera > Cerambycidae > Rhamnusium > Rhamnusium bicolor. The sequence continues at coordinate 276,501 of JANEYF010004078.1, forward strand.
AATTAATTTAAGAAGTTCAAAAAAAGAAGTAAAAAAATCGGAATTAAAAAGGAGCTTAGCTTACCGAAATTAATATATTGTTGTCAATTTGAATTAAAATCGGGTTTTTCGTTGGAAATAATGAAAACGAAAAAAACCGGCTAGTTGATAATATTATTAAACAATATTTCTAATCTAATAAACAACTGCCCGTATTCACAATGTCAATATTTTCAACACAATGAAGAATGCATATTTAGTAATGTTGGTATAGAGGTTCGATCTGTTGAAGAAATACAATATAAGGATGATACTGAGTACTTTTCAGATAGAGTACTATGAAATTGTTATTCTTATTAAGTTCTAAGGCCGATGGGTGGCAGTTGAAAATTTATTGTTAAATTGTAGATATATTTTGTAAGAGACAACTGAATAGACAGATGCATACATGCAAGGACATACTATAAACATGCACGTACATATACACACCTACATATATGCATTATATACACATACATACACACCTATAATTACCTCCATACATATATACACACATACATACTTATGCACGATCCTCATCATCTCAAAGCCACCACCCGCGAGACGTTCCATTACAAATAGTGCCAAAAAAGAGAACATTCCGGAAGGCAGCGACCCCATTTATAAAATTTAAAGTAATTGCCCATTTGTTGAAAATTTGATTTCACAAATTTTTTTGTTACACAAATTTTGTTACCGCTGCGCCGCCGCCTTGATTTTATTTCTATAGTAAATCGTCTATACAAAAAAAACGTGAATCTATTAGACGCGCTTATGTCCAAAATATACATGTACAGGGTTATTCATTATAAATTACGCACCACTTATCACTATTATTGCCTATAGAAAAAAAAGTTTTAAATAAAAGTTGTGCGGTTATGACTGAATTTTGTTAAAATGCTGTTAAAAGTACAGTAGCGTGCATATTTCAAATGATACAAGAAAATAATATTTTTTTTAAATGGGATACCCTGTATATTATTAAATTTTTGGAATCATCCTTTGTTCCTGATTTCGAAAATATACCAGATGTTACCCCTACCATATACCGTTTTTGAGTTATTAAACGTCGAATATCTTAGTTAAAATAGTTACTGTAAATATGGAAAAGTTAACATTATTAAAGTGAGCTATGAAAATGACAACTATTATGTTTGATAAGTAACATTTCTTTAACGAAATAATCAAAATGGTTTACAGTGAGGAAGAAAAAGTCCAAATATTTACTTGTTATATATAAAATAACAAAAATAAACGTGCAGCAAAAAGAGCATATAGGGTGTTATATCCAAATCGTCCAACACCATCAGAAAATACGTTCAATAATATCTAGGTGAATAATACCTCCAGTTTAATAGAAAAAAGCGTGTAGTTCAAGCAAACCAGGAAGAACAGCTGGATATACTGCTTCATTTCGAAGGTAAGCCCATCCATTTTTATTCGCGAATGAACTTTTTTGAAACATTGTATTAATTTTTAGAAAATTCTGAATGTAGTATAAATAATGCAGTCGATCAATTAGGTAAAAGTTATTCCAGAATCCAACGTACGTTAAAAAATGACAGCTACAGACCATATAAAATTTTATTTGTACAAGTTTTAACAGACGCTCATAAAAGGAAATGGCTGGACTTTTGCCGCCAAATGATTCAAAAGTTGGATGAAGATCTCGATTTTTTTACTAAAATGTTATGGACTGATGAATCTTTCAATCCAGGAGATTTTAATAGGAAAAATCGAAGGTCGTGGAAAAACAAGTACAACAAAGAGAGATTGGTAAAACAATCGTTTGACAGGTGAATTCTATCGTAATTTCTTGCGGGATGAACTTAATATTTTGTTAGAGGATGTACCATTAAATATTCTTAGAAGACTGTACTACATGCATGACAGTACGCCAGCTCATTTCTCTAGAAAACAGCAAAAGAATTTTTAAATAGAAGATTTAGAAATAGGTGGATTGGCCGTGGTGGACCTATTGCATGTCCGGCACGAAGTCCCGACCTCACTCCCCTCGATTTTTCATTTTGGAGTTTTATGAAAAATGAAGTGTATTTCGAAGAAATAAACAATGAAGAGCATTTATGGAACAGAGTTCTTGAAGCTGCTGATAGGTTTCGTAATAATCCCGGGAGATTTCAGAGATGTCGTCAATCAATATTGAGAAGATTGGAAAAAGTGTATTCAAGAAAAAGGCCGACAATTTGAACACCTTCTTTAAACTTACACTTTATTATTCTTTGTACATACCTATGTATTATGTATTATTATTTTTGTTAATATTAATGTTAATATTTCTGTTTGTTCTAATTGACCATAATTCATAAAAGTATTATTGGTTTCCACAGTTTCGTTGCGTTCATTAGTTATTTAAGAGAATATGGATTTTTTATTAAATCAAATCGAAAGAAAATATTTCATTGTGGAAAACCGTTGAAAAAAAAAACGAAAAGAAATTGAGAAATAAGAAAAAAAAATAATATGTTTAAAATATGTTTAACACGCTGTATCTCGAAAATGAGAGGCATTGGGACATAAGTGTATACGAACTTTTTTAATTTTTTTTAGGCTCCTCTACCGTGTGGTACTATGCATTGTACTTTTTTCATGGTCACCCTGTATATTTTAAACTCTTACTAAGAAGAGGATACCTAATTGTTTTAAAGTGATTGAATCCTTTATCAACGTGTGTCCTCAGTTACTGTTATTCTTCTTCGTCCATCGAAATACGTTCCTTATAGTCGGAGAGCTGGCGTCCAAAATGTACAAGAGTTTTCTCAAAGCTAATTTTTTGAGATTAGGTTACTTTTTAGTGATGGAAAGTAACTGTAGAGTCAGCACTTCCGGTACCGGGACACCTGGCGCTGGGACGCTCGCAAAGGTGTAATATTAATTAACGTCTCTAAACTGTTTTCTCAAAGCTCAAAATTTATAGAGAACGAGCAAATATAATATAAAACAAGAATCCAACAGTCAGACAGCAAAATATAGGGACACGTGACGTCAGCGCTACTTCATACCTGTCAAAAAAATGACGTGAGTCAAAGTGATTTCTCAAAGCTGAAATTCTCCAAAACATTAATTAAAACTATAAAGTTAATAACGGAGACAGTCAGACTCATTTATGATAAGACCACGTCAGTCAGCAGTCGATAGATGTGAGAACGGTAACTGCGCGCATTAGTACGCCTTTTTCTCAATACATATCGTTTATTTTATAACTCAATGGAATGTGGGTTACCAGGGCCGGCCCAATGGGTAGGCGAGCCAAGCGGTCGCCTGGAGCGCTGAATCTTGGGGGCGCTGACTTGCCGCAAGTTGGTTGTAGTTTCTGAATAATTAAATTTAAATTTTAATCAAAAGCATGCACTCCAAATAATCCGCACCTGCCCGCCTATCGGTAAGCATGCTGTATGATAACAAAAAATCAAAGTAATACCGGCCGGCAGAGTACAAAGTATTGGCGTGGCTATGATGTTTACGTTTTATCGTTTTTATATAGAACGCCGACTGCCGGTCTTCTTTGACCGAGTTCTGAATTTTCTGTATTTAATTTTATTATTTATTCTCTAACTAAAAACAAAGAATAAACTACTCTTTGCTAAAGAAGCGAATTGTTGAAATCAGTCTATTATATTAATATTATTACTATAACAGTATAGTACGGTACGCGTTTAAATGCTTCAGTTAGCATATTAATATATGTATCATAGGTAGATATAACATATTGTGTCATCTTTTGTTGCAGCTTGCCAGCTTGTACTAGCTTTTCTTCTATATTAGTTATTAAAAACTAAATTTGCGTTGTGTATTGTGTTTGTTGACGTTATAATATTGACATGATTCAAAAAATAATAATGTCTTCGAAATGGTCTGGGGCGCAAAATCGTAAAAGAAAAATGGTAGCTCTGAAAGAAGCTGAAAAAAGTTCGGCATTTATGTCAAAGTTTGTAAAAATTTCGACGTCTTCGTCTTCGAATGAACCACAAATAAATTTTAGTGAAAGCGAAAGTGAAGTTAGTGAAGTGTTTGAAGAATTTAAGGGCGGTGAAGAATGTGTAATGGTGCAGGTGCTTAAAGACGCCAATGAGAACGTTGGTTGTGCTAAATATCCTGAAATTGAAGCTGAAATGGAAACTAAAACTACGAAAAATCATGATAAAATAACCAAAGGAAATAAAAATGATAATACACCGATGTTATGACTATTCAGATATAGGAAATTGGCCAAGATTTTTAACTGTTTCAGTTAGAGATGAAATAATTATACATGGCCCAGAAAAACATGAAGGTCCTAATTCATGATTTCCCAGGGATGCTAATCCAAATAATTCAAAAAACAAAGGTAGGCACTTTTCTCTTTTTCATTCCCATCGTATTTTATGGCCGATATGATTTCAGTTGGTACGAAGACGATCAGCTACCTAATTTCATTTTTGACGTTTTGATTCAACCGGATGATACACCTGCAGGTAATTTTTGTCAGTCGACTCGCAAATGTGATTCAAAACCTTACTTATTAATGTAATATATTGCTTAACGCTGAATTTTTGATTTGTACACAGATTCGGAATCAACCATCACTGATGACGCCGAAGAATATGGTGCAATCGCGTTTTATTCTGATGAAGATAGTGGCGAAGAACACGACGACGGCAATGATTCTGACGATTAGATTTTTTTTTAATTTTTTTCTGTTATAAAATAATTAAAATTATTTTTTCTTGTATAAAATAACTGATATCTATATAATAACTGATATATAACAATTACAATTATTAAGAAACAATTAAAATTATTTTTTTATATAAAATAAATGATATGTATTGAGAAAAGGCGTACTAATGCGCGCAGTTACCGTTCTCACATCTAGCGACTGCTGACTGACGTGGTCCTATCAAAAATGAGTCTGACTGTCTCCGTTATTAACTTTATAGTTTTAATTAATGTTTTGGATAATTTCAGCTTTGAGAAATCACTTTGACACACGTCATTTTTTTGACAGGTATGAAGTAGCGCTGACGCCACGTGTCCCTATATTTTGCTGTCTGACTGTTGGATTCTTGTTTTATATTATATTTGCTCGTTCTCTATAAATTTTGAGCTTTGAGAAAAACAGTTTAGAGACGTTAATTAATATTACACCTTTGTGAGCGTCCCAGCACCAGGTCTCCCGGTACCGAAAGTGCTGACTACAGTTATTTTCCATCACTAAAAAGTAACCTAATCTCAAAAAAATTAGCTTTGAGAAAACTCTTGCACATTTTGGACGCCAGCTCTTGGACTATTAAGTTTCTCATTCGAGAATTAATATTATAAATCAGTGCCGCTTTGTGTTTGCTCGGCATAGATAAACTTGATTGAATCCACATTAGTTGAAATCCAGAATACTATAAATGTCTACTTAGTTTTTCGTTATACAAATGCTTTAATAGTTAATAAAGAAGACAAAGGCTCTTTAAAGAAACATCATTGGATGTACTTACTCTGTAGGCAATCGGCGTTGAGTAGATCTTTGCACTTCTCGTGGCACTTGACACCGCACTCTGTACATCTCACTCCCTGCCTGGCGATGCCCCACAGCAATCCTTCACACTCGTAACAATACGTCGGGGATGTTGCTGTCCACGGAACGAAATTGTGAGGCGTTGTGCTGCTGATTGGGTAGATTAAGGCTTGTAGAGTTTTCTTGTAAACGTGCATTTTCTGTAGAAATAACATCGATGTCAGTAACACAATAAATGGTTAATTTTTGGGAAAATCTCCACTTGCACAGTATTGGCAACTAAAAAATTGTGCCTAAAACATCTTGTTCTAGAGACATTAAAAGAATAAAAAAATAAACGAAGACATGTGGTATTTTTATTATGCTTATAGTTTCCTTTATGAAATATATTAGTCCAGTGCATTCAGATGATATATCGTTTACGGAAAAAAAGTCCAAGAAAGCTGAATTTTTTGCACATTAATTTCGTCTTTCTAATTAAAGTCTCAAAAGTTCCCGGTGATTCGTTGTACGCACAATTTTTTTCTTTGTGTAAAAGGGTTAAAAAAGTGATTTTCGCGAATATCTCGTTTTTTTTTAATTTTACAAATAAGATCGAAAGATTAGAAAATTATTCACAAAGAAGGTTCTTAATCGTTTTGTCATACGAGTTATAGTTTTCGAGAAAACTTGATGTAAAAGTTATGACTCAATACTTCGATTTTACTCTATTCTATGCTAACAGGTTTATAAATTAGCTCCTATATTAAAAAGAAAACAAAGAATTTTTGACGAAAAAGTTTTATGTGATTTATTAATGAATTGGTTAATGATTGGTTTATTAAGTGGTGGCAATATGTCAGAATTTTGAATATTCAAAGTATAATCATGTGTTATCAAGAACTGAGCCTAAGAAATGCAGACATACTTAGTGATAAGTGTATCCCTCTGGTGGTACGTGCTACTACCCGTCAGACATCACTGATATCTTAGTGACTGACAGCGACCTGCAAAGCAGGTACCAAGATCTGTGATCTCTAACCTTGGTGGGTTAAACTATATACTGAATAAGATTTACAGGGAACAACTACTCAGCAGACAAAAGTCCCGACCTGCATTGAATTAAACCTGCAAGTCTTGTTTCGAAGCTGGCTGAGACCACTTCTCAATTTCTCACTAAACAGAGACTGGTTTCGAACTTGTTATGTCTCGTCAGTATGCTATAAGTAATGGAAAAGACAAATAATAATAGCAAACTAGGCTAGCCTAAAGCAAACTCTTGCTTAGTCTGCTTTAGGCTAGCCTGGTTTACTATTATTATTTGTCTTTTGCATTACATATGGCATACTGACGAGACACAACAAGTTCGAAACCGGTCTAAGTCTAGTGAGGAATTGACAAGTGATCTAAGCTACCAAACAAGAATTGCAGGTTGAAATCAACGCAGGTCGGGGTTTTTGTCCGCTGAGTAGTTGTTTTCTTGAAAATCTTATTCGGTATACACTGTGTCCAAGATAAGAATGCACAGCATGGGCATCTTGGAAATGGTAGGAGATAGGAATTCGGTTAAATGGAGAAAAAGTTGCGTAATTGGGATAATATCACAATGATCTTAACCAATGTCAAAAATTATTTTTCGTTTTTGATTTATTTCGAACAGTTATGTAGTACGGCCTTTACTTTGAAAGTTGCAAATAAAATGTATTAATTATTTCAGTCTTCAGCAACGGAAAATAAGGCAAGAAATAAATTTTAAATCGTTTATTTTTAAATACTGATTAGGAGCAAGCAAATCGGCAAATCCGATCACGTTCTCATCAATCTACATTTCTCATAAATGTGAACACTCTAAATTCAAAAGTAATACCACGACTTTGATTAAAGGTTATTTCATTTAAACTGATGAAAGTCAAGCAAAAAATTTGCTCAATGTGCTATACGTTGAGTTACCTTTTTTTAGTGATAAGTAGGCTGGTAAAAACAATGATTGTTTGAGTTTAACGATCTGTCATATTCATAAATAGTCGTTGTTTCATCTTGTTGTCTTTATACATATTTATACTAATGAATTCGTTTTCGAATGAAGCAAAATTTGATATGGTAACATGTTACATTTTGTGCCACCGAAATTGTGTTGATGCTGAGAATTTGTATCTCGATAGGTACTCAGAAAGAAGGCAGTCTGATAAAACAATTTTTAGAAGGTTAGTGTCAAATCTTAAAGAACACGGTTCTTTCCGAAAACCCATTCGGTCTCGACAAAAACCATGAAACGAAGAGAAAGTAAACAGTGTATTGTTGACAGTTACTGAAAATCCACGTGTATCAACTAGAGAAATTGAACGAGCTACTGGGATATCAAAATCCACGTCCAGTTTTATTTTACGAAAACATCGGTTTCATCCTTATAAAGTTAGAATTTGTCAAGAGCTTAGGCCAGGCGACGAGGAAAGACGCAGGACATTCTGTGAGTGATATACTAGGAAATGCCATGATGATGAAAACTTTCCTCATAAAGTAATTTGGTCAGACGAAAAGTATGGTCACTAATAATGGTATTTTTAATCGAACAAATACACATTATTGGTCCCGAGAAAATCAGCACTTGTTCAAACCAGCCAGACATCAACACCGCTTTGGTTTTAATATGTGGGTTGCCATTTTTGGTACAAGAATTATAGGCCCTTTTTATTTACCACAACTCATTGACTGCCCAACGTTATCAGAACTTACTTGACACTTATCTTGAAGACGCCCTGGACAACTTACCTCTCGCTGATTCCCAGAAGTGTTGGTTCCAACAAGATGGTGCTCCAGCACATAATTCTAGGGCTGTTCGAGAATATTTATCCAATCGGTTTCCAGAAAAATGGATTGGCACTCATTCAACAGTATCCTGGCCAGCACGATCACCGGATATGACACCGTTGGATTTTTTCTGCGGGGGGTTGATATATCAAAAACTTCTTATACAGGCATAATTTTGAAAATGAACACGAATTAGATGCATCTGTTACCGAAGCATTTAACAGCATTACTCCAGAAATGCTAACTAGAGTTTTAGACTCTACTATACGAAGATGCTATCTTTGTTTAGAAAATAACGGTTCCCATTTTGAACATTTATTAGAGGTTTGACATCTATGGTTTTAATAAAATCGATTGTTTATATCTGTGCAGTTACTGAGGTTAGTACGTATGTAATTAATTTATTATTATTCAGTATTAAACCATTTATTTTGTTAACTGATTATTATTTAACGTACTAGATGGACGAGTACCTGATAAATTGTATTTGTATCCAGTCCTCAAATTAAATTTATTATTTATTCATTTCATAAATCCTAGAAACGACTATAACTAGAGAAAAAACATGCTGTAAGCTCTATGTGTAATACATAGGTGAATTTAGAATGAAGAATGCATTCAAAATCCGTAAAAAAAATTCAGGTCCGTATTTAAAAAAAGAAGTTGATGATGGTTTCACGATCACGAAACGTCGGAGGGCGAAAATATCATTGCCACGTTAAAGTTCATTAGAGAGCACAATGAGGATGTTTTGTTTGTTTTTTCATATTTTTGATAATAACGTGAAAAAAAAAATTAAAAGCGGATTTAAAAAAATTTACGTTTTTCGAAATAAATCAAAAACGAAAAATAGTTTTTAACATTGGTTAAGACCATTGTGATATTATTCTAATTACGCAACTTTTTCCCCATTTAACCGAATTCGTATTTCCTACCATTTCCAAGATGCCCATGCTGTGCATTCTTGTCTTGGACACAGTGTATAGTTTAGCCCACAAGGGTTAGAGGTCACAGCTCTTGGTACCTGCTTTGCAGGTCGCTATCAGTCACTAAGACATCAGCAGTGATGTCTGACGGGTAAATAATAATATGTTTGGTTTTTTATAAATTCACAAAATTGCCATGTCTTTGACAAAGGATACAGTTTTTCCTAAAACATTGCTCAGTATGTTTGATAAAAATTGCGAAAGATTATACGTGTGACTGCTTGTATTGCTTAGTGTTGATCTTAATGGAATATTTTCTTTATGCATTTTTGATAGACCGTAAATGAAGGGGGCGTGGCCATTGTGACAAATAAGTTTGTGTCTTTATTGTTCAATTAGTTTTTTCTGAGCCAGTACTAATTAGATTATTAAGCTTATTTTCAATTGCTCTTGTTGGGTTGTGAGTTTCTTTTTTGTATGTTGTTTCGTCATTGAACATATTATTCACTGTTTTATTACACTTTCTATATCTGATCGAAAATCCCAAGAAATCTTCAAACATTATTTAATATCAATAGCCAAGAAAATAAAAAATACATTGTATTTATTATTAAACAAATATTTAAAAATATACACGCGTTATTCCAAATATATGACCCTGTATATTACTAGTTTAATATACAGAAAATATCCGAAACACTAACATAACACACGCAATAACCAAGATTAGTGCATTTATATACATAAACTTGAACAAACTGCTGAGTAAATTTTACTAAAATCCGTTACATTAAGTTCCACTTTCAGAAATTAAAACTGAGGAACACTGAAACGCTCTCCTTTCAACAGTTATTAAAATTCCAGCTTTTACTTTTATCTCATAGTATTTAAAACCAATTCTAGTACTTTTTAGTTTTAGCGGATCATTAATGAAATTCCAGACTTTTAATTTTAAAATGTCTACATAATGTTTTGTTCCTATTTGCTTTCTGCCAAGTGGTTTCGATATTTTGCCCATTAAAAGCGTACAATCGTTACAGTTTTAGTAGAATTTAGTAGAATTAACATTAACATTTTATGGGTATTATATTTCTATATTAAAAGTATGAAATCGCTGTCCTTAAGCACCTCAACGTTTTAAACTCACGTTTTAATTAAATGTGGTGGTAATATTTAATGTGTATGTCATTTTATCATGGGTTGTAGTAATGTGGAAAGATAATGGCAATAAAAATGTATACAGGGCATCGTGTATATCGACATTTAAAGTTCATTTTCGATTTTTAGGATGAGTTCATAAGTAAGTTATGCGGTGTACTATTGGGACATATTTTTAGCAATTTGTATCTTATTTTTCCAAAGGGATATTTTAAAAGGGAAACGGCATACCGGAAAAAAGGAAAGGAAATAACAGAGAAAAAATTGGTAATTCATTTCAGAAATTTGCTCTTTATGGTAAAATTGGCATCTGGTGGAGGCATCCGCTAAAAATTTAATAATCACAAGTATCATTAGGGTTAGTTGTAGGACAAACATTTTAAATATGATGTCTTGGAAATAATAAACACATATTCTATAGGCATTTGGAATTAACAATATATTACGGATACGTGAAATGGGGATAAAATCAATAGTTATTCCAGTGAGTGTTTTTTAGGCTTTGAAGATAGTTTTTAGTTTTTAACCCTAGGGATTACTTGCAAAGGTATACACGAGATTGCCTTCTACCATTGGAATGTAAAATCTATTTTAGAAAGGAGAATGAAGTTCCAGTACAGTCTTATATTCAATGACGACAGAAAAACACTTTAGTTGGTTGTCTTTTGACGGAGACAACCATAATGCTTTTGTAACGTATGTAAATGACTTTAACAAAGCAATAATGAGCTAGCAAGTAGTAAACGAAACGTTGTAATAATTTTATTGTATAAAAATCATATAAACATAAGAATGTGTTTACAAAATAAAAATTGGATATCAAATAAGCAATATATATGGAAGAAAGAGGAAATGCGAATGTTTAGTTTTTTCTAGATATCTGAAAAACCAAATCAGATAATTAAGTTCTGTTGACCTCAAGGTCTCAGCAAGAATATCACGACACTTCTCTCTAATTTAATCAATGTTTGTCGTTCAAGATATGCAAATCTCCACGTTGGGAATGTTAAAGTCGAACACCCTGTATATAATTTTCTTCACATCAATGTGTGGAATAATTTAGATATCTTAAATTTTTGTTCACATTTTTTTCTCAATTTCTATTTTAAATGTGAACTAAATTTTTCTATTAACCATTGAAAAAAGTTCTAATTGATGCCATTCCTAAAGTTTAACTAAATTTTCAATTAGAAAAAATGGTAAAGTTCTCAGACTAGTAGGTTAGTCATTTGATTATAACTTGCAATTTTCTTTTCCTTGAAAATTTCAGCAGATTCGAATCCGATTAATTAGGAGTATATTAGACAACTTTCCTCCTACTAGGAAATATTTGGCCTAGAATCGTCCCAACCAATATCGTTTTCAAAGTATAATTGATCCACTGTCTTTTTTTTCAATTTAGTCAGCAGAAAAACTAATTTTGCAAAGAATTCTAAATTATTTTAATGTCTTTTATAACTTCATAAAGCTTCTCTCCTTAATCAAAATCATTGCTTCTTAATTAATAATTGATACAATAATCGTAAATTCTAATTTGGAAAAGTCTAAGTTGGCTAATCCTTACTAGTTTAACAATTTTTCTTTTGGAGTCATGGTATCAAGGAGAATATTGTGATATTAAATTGGGTCAACATTTGGAAAAACCTTGGCTCCCTAGCAGGGAAATGAAAGAAAAAGAAAATGTTCAGCTTATATTTAGGTCATGTATATAAATATTTGTAGAGTTTCCGATATTATAACGAACTTCCTGTTCACCCTGTATGTTTTTCTTTAAATATTTCATGAACGTCTTTAAACATTGAAGTACTTCTGTAGTGACTAATATACTATTAAAATATCTATAAAAATATCTGGACACCATGTCTTAATATTGGTTACAGAATTAAGTTATACTGGATGGTCACTTTTGCAAAGTTCACTATTGGGATCTCTTAAACACGAAGAAATTCAGAGTTGGCCAAATTACAAAAAGTTTCACATTTTCATTATCTTTAAGGATTTTGAAAGAAATTCGGGATAACTCGCATCGTTCCTGAAATATCGTAAAAAAAACTGAAATCTTGCGTGAAGATCCAGTAGGTCTAGAAAATGTTTGAAACGACCAGTGGATAGTCCATATTAACTTATGAAACCCTGCCAAATCCCATTACATTCGCCTAATTATTAAAAAAGGTATAGAAGAATCAAGAAACGCAAGATTTCAGTTTTATCTGGATAATTTCAGGAACGTTGCGAGTTATTTCCGATATATTTTCAGACCCTTAAAGAGCAAGAAAATGTGCAACTTTTCTGTAATTTGCCCAACTCAATCTCCTCGGGTTTAAGAGACATTGGTCTACATTTTAACAGTGACCACCCTGTAGTCCTCTATAGAAAAATAGCAATACTCTATAAAACTTTTACGCATACATCGAATCCACTGGAAGAAGCAAGAAGGAACACTGAGACATCGTCTGCATGTTAATATCATACAACTTTCGTATGTATTTTTTCACCCTTTTACTGCCAACATAAAATGTAAAACTTGAGTTATACATACCAGTTCTTCATCGTTCAGTGTAGCCCTGGGAACTGCTGACGTCAATCCGGCGTTTCTCTTGGCGGCCATGGTCTGCGTAAACCACACGAGTTAGTACATGTTTTATTTATTCATTAATCTACAATGTAACCTTTAATCTACCCTTAAAAATTCATTGCCGACTTTTCGACATTAATTAATTTCGAGTTTAATTAATAGGAAACAAAATATGGGGGAAGTTATTAAAATGGCTCGTACGGCAAAGAATTTTTAAGGATTATTAATTATTATATTATTGAAGGGTTATTCTGTATGTAACATGTGATAAATTGCTAAAAAGTAACATTAAATAGTATATCTAGGAGACTAGGATGGTATGTTTAAGACTAATAGCAAGTATAACCTAATTTTCATACACATTGAAGTGTTAAACAGCCAAACATCTCGAATATAAAGCGTATTTTTTATACGTTAGTATATTTTAGACACTATGAGTGAAACAAAATGTCAAAAACATAATATTAATTACAACCCATTCCCTTTAATCTCTTGTTTAGAACAACTTTTAGAAGGTTTTGGCATAATTTAGATCATGTCTTTATAACATCTAAAATATGGAAAAACATTTGTCAAAATATTTTTTTAACTGTTGATTTTACAACAAAAATGGTTTTTATAAGTATATAATTATAAGTATATAAGTCATCAATATATAACTAATGAGAGTTAAAGTCCATACAAAAAAAATTCCATACATTTTCCTGCACAAGCAGTGATTTTCACACAAACTAAACCTATCTACTATGGGATTTAGATTCATTACAATAAGTTAAAAGATAAAAAGGTATAAACAATTTAGAAATTCAAATTTTATATGCATCAGACTATTTTCTAACATTTGAGCCGTAATATTGAATCGTAATAATTTCTTTATAGTTTTATTGATTAGAACGATTATTTTCAAATTTTTATTGCGTTGTAATTTTTTGTTATCCACTTTCTTAACAAATTATACATGGTAAATCATAACAACGTTTTTTTAATTAAATTTGATATATGACCTGGGATGACAGGTAATAGATTAAACTTTTACAATAGTATGATTGGAAAGTGCAACTCTTACCCTAAAACAAGTTTTTAAAAAATGTACGCTCTCTGTTTTTAATTTTTTTAAAATCATGCAGTATTGCGATTCCTTATTGATAAAGTCAAAATTCAAGAACCAAATTGTTTAATTAAAAAATATATACAATTTCTAATTTCTGTGGTGTTTACGTTTTATAAACATTAATATCTGTTTTGACCCCACGTGTCTCTAATACAGCCTCACATGGTCGCGGCATGCTGGAAATTACGTTGTCCATTAGTTTTTGAAAGCTCCGAAATAAATTCGAACCCATAAAGTCACGGAACATCTTCTATAAGAAATTCGATTGAGCGATCAATTTCTTTCTCATCTTTCTCCAACTGTTCGCCAAACATGAGCTTGGTTATTATCAGGATGCAAAGCGACTTTAGACTCATCAGTAAAGCTGCAAATCGTTTCTATGTATCATGGTCGTAGAGTACAGATGTACATACTGTCGCCGGCATTCACCTTGACCTTGAAACTCTTTCTCCAGTCCAGTCTATTATTAGCTTTCGAGTTGTGTACACGTTAAGTCACTTGGGCGTATTGCATGTTGTTTTTGTGTTTTTATTTTATTTGTTGTACTGAATTGTTGATATTAATTTAATAATAAAGCATGGCAGACGTACGCAGGGGTAGAAAACGGCCATTTGCTGACAAAGCGAATAAATTCATAGATGAATTCCCGGATTTATTCTATGATGGTGCTAAAATAATTTGTGAAGTGTGCGAGAAAGATTTGATGTGCTAGGATAAGCGTAATTGTGGACTTCACGTAAATAGTGTACACCATAAAAATAATAAAAAAATGGCGTGCCTTCACATACTCGATAAACAACCTTTTCGAGAGTTCTGGAATAAATACAATGCCCAGGACAAGTAACCAAGTCGCACAACGTAATATAACTATCTATCAACTGTACACGTAGATATGGTAAATAAGATGAAATGTGAATTAAAAAATACACGGCTGTGGTTATCTGTTGATGAGACAACAGATTGTAAAAAAAAATTCTATTTTAAATGTTATAGTATGAGTACTGGACCCTCTTAAACCGACAGTCCCACTGTTAGTAGCTAGCAAAAGACTAAGTCAGCGTACTAGCGAAACAATTATCAGGGTGGTGCTGGAGACGTTAGAAATATTTGAACTGTCAAAAAGTCAACTGTTGATGTTTGTGACTGATGGCGCCGTGACAATACGTTCGGTAGGCCGTTCTTTGCAAGAACAAGGTTGTACGTTTATACATGTTACGTGTAAAGTGCATGCTTTACATCTTGTGGCAGAAACTATTCGAAAAGGTTTCCCAAAGATGGATGCATTAATAGCAAGTACAAAAAAAGTGTCTCTTAAATCTTCTAATCGTCTCCGAGCATTTCATAGCAAGTGTTCCGGTATTCCGAACCACCACAGCCGATTCTTACACGTTGGGGACATAGTTGCAGGCAGCTTTTTATTATGCTAAATATTTCCAACAAATAAAAGCTGTGATACTACAATTCAATCCAAATGAGGCTGCAGCTGTTAAGGAAAGCCAGACAAAATTCGAAGATATTTCCGTTGAAACAGCTTGAAAAAATATTGCGAAAAACTATAAACCATTACATGAAAGCATAAAAAAATTAGTAAACAGTGCGTTGTCGATAGCGGAGTCACTGCAAATAGTGGACGAAGTAAATCTACTGCTACACGCTATAGGTGATGCAACAAATGAGCGCGTTAAAGAAAAGTTCGCAAGTGTGTTAAATAAAGACACCGGTTTTACCAAATTAAGACAAATATGTGATGGTGTAGCCCTAGATCCGTTAAGTGCGTTCAAAGATTATTTTACGTATGCGTGTATGACATCAGTAGATGTCGAACGGTCGTTTTCAAAATATAAGAATATATTTTCACCAAAGCGAACATCACTCATGGAGATAACCATAGAAACATACCTGATGCTGCAAAATGGCTACACATCTTCTCCAGTTTGTGATAAGCAAGCTAGTTCATCAAGCTAGTTAAGAGGATAAGTTTTATATACATTGTTATAAATTGTAACAGTTTATTGTTTCTCGTATTAGTTAATTTCGCGTACGCCACTGTCCCACGGAACATTTTTGACAGCCCTACTCATCAGCAAATAAGGACTAGCCATCTAGCAAACCTCAAATTAACTTGCTGTTGAGCGAAAATCAGACAATTTCTTCCGTGATCTTTTGTTAATTTGTGGTGCTAATAATGCTGCTCAGCATTCAGATGGACTTCATGTAATGAATTTCGCATGGTTTTGGAAGAAATATATAAATTGTGAATTTCTTGTACTTTGTTTTTGAGTGTTGTTGAATTAATAGTATGTTCACGAAGAAAGAGGTTCGCGTATAATATACCTATCTCTTTTGGCTGTTGTTTTTCTTGTGTGGCCTCTTCTACGGGGGTATATTGTGCCAATCTCCTGTGTTTTAAAACATTCGCCATGCATTCGAAACAACACTTTGATTTAGCTGTAACCTTTGAGTCACCTTTCTCTATGATAAGCCGGATTCCAGCATAACAATAATTATTCTATAAAGTATCATCAACTCTAAACATTTTAAACGGTAATTATTACCACCTGATTATTGTCTACATGTCCGATTAATTATTATGTGTAGAGTTGGCAAATATGCGCCGTAAGACATAGGCGTACGCAACATAGTAAGTGTAATAATAGAAATTAACTAGTAAAAAGCAATAAATTGTTACTTGCAGCATCATGTATATTTCTATGGTTGTCTCCGAGAGTAATGTTCGTTGTGGTGAAAAAATATGCTTATATTTTGAGGACGATCGTTCGACATCTATTAATGTAATACAAGCGTACTTAAAATAGCCTTTGAACTCACTTAACGGATCTGCAGATGCACCATCAGCACCATCACAAATTTGTCTTAATCTGGTAAAACCGGTGTCTTGACCTAACACACGTTCGAATTTTTCTCCAGCGGGTTCATTTTTTTGTGTCATCTATAGAGTGTAGCAGTCGTCCACTATATGCAGTGACTTCGTTAATGACAACGCACAGTTTTGTAAGTTTTAAATGGCGTCATGTAATCCTTTATAGTTCTTGTGAATAGTTTTTAAAGTTATTTCAACAGAAACATCTGTGAATTTTGTCTGTCTTTCCTTAGTAGCTGCAGCCTCGTCTGGATTGAATTGTAGTATCATTTTATTTGTTGTAAATATTCAGCATAATAAAAAGCTGCCTCCAACCATTTTCCTCAACGTGTAGGAATCGGCTGTGGTAGTTCGGGAATACCGGGACACTTGCTATGAAATGAGCGAAGACGTTTAGCAGATTTAAGAAACACTTTTTTTAGTACTTGCTATTAATGCATCTACCTCTGGAACACTTTGTCGAATACTTTCTGCCACAAGGTGTAAAGCATGCACTTTACACGTAACATGTACCAACCTACAACCGTGTTCTTGAAGAGAACGGCCTACCAAACGCATTGTTGCAGCACCATCGGTCACTAATATCAACACTTTTTGACAGGTCAAATTTTTTTAACGTCACCAGCACCACCTGCGTAATTATTTGGCCAGGACACTCAGTTAGTCTTTTGGTAAATAGTAACAGTGGAAATGTCGGTTTAAGAGGATCCAGTACACGTACTAAAACATTTAAAATAGATTTCTTTTTACAATATGTCGTCTCATCAACACATAACCACAGCCGTGTATTTATAATACACCTATGATCTTATTTACAATGTCTTCTCTTACAGTTGGTACAGAGTTACACAACGTTGTGTAACTTAGTAACGTCACCTTGGGATTGTATTTATTCTAAAACTCCTGAAATGGTTGTTTATCGAGTATGTGCAGCGATACATCGCAGGCAATCTGCAGTATGAGTAAATCGAACATAAACCGTGTTGTCGAAGGCACGCCATTTTTTATAGTTTTATGTTGCACGTTTACAATCACGTCTGTCCCAGCATATCAAGTCTGTCTCGCACAACTTTCAAATTATTATAGCACCATTGTAGAGAAATCCTGGAATTCACTGATAAATTTATTCACCTTATCAACGTATGGCCATTTTTTACCCTTGGGCAAATCTGACATACTTTATTATTAAATTAATATCAAGAATAAAATACAACAAATAAAATTATCAACAATACAA
This sequence comes from Rhamnusium bicolor, assembly GCA_029963845.1. NCBI lineage: Eukaryota > Metazoa > Arthropoda > Insecta > Coleoptera > Cerambycidae > Rhamnusium > Rhamnusium bicolor. The sequence continues at coordinate 294,700 of JANEYF010004078.1, forward strand.
CGGAGAGGAATAAATTGCGTTGTACACACCATGAGGCATAACAATAGACTAAAATCAAATGTTAGTCATTGCTAAAATAATGAGCAATTCTGACACCGGATTCGTGTTCAGCGGGAAAAAATACATTGGAAACCATTTATCACACGTAAAGCACGGCTCGTAAGCACAAAGTCTTCATTTTTCTGAGGATTGAAGGGTGATGGAGCAATTCTGATACTAGATTCGTGTTCAACGGGAAAAAATACTTCGGAAACCATATTTCGCATGTACATTTCAGACAACTTTTTTTTGTGTGGCGGTGTTATTATCATACATTAAACTTTTATCATATTTTTGCAGCTTTTCAATTTTCACCCCCGCGACCTCTACGTGGGATATTTGCAAAAGCACGGTGGAATATTGTATTGGCACCCGACCTTAGTAACTGTGCAAAATTTTATCAATTGGTTAAGCCGGGAAGTGTGTTAAATGAAGAATGCAAGATTTGAAAACAAACATTGTGACTACATTACGAGTTAAAGAAAAGCAAGTAAAAACTATAAGATTTGGGCTTTTTGATTGCACTATTGCAAAGGTTAAATCGATTACTCGCCAATCCAACGTTTTGTATTAAACCTGATAAGTTTAACAAGAAAAACACGTTCTTAAGTTTGATACTTTTCATTTTTTTTTGAAAGTGTAACAAGGAGCTTCCTGAAAATTACTCCATGAAGAATACATTTTTCTTTCAGTTCTCTTTTACCTGGTTTCAGAAATAAAATCCGTATACCTCCTGGTGTGAGATGAAAAAAAAAAATCCATATTCTGTCCAACAATGGTAGAATATTTTGTATATAATTTCTCAATTGCTGCTTTAATAATTAAAAGCATTATAGAATTAACACTCATTTTTATCTTGAAGGTAGAAATTTGCGTAGTAAAAATCGAAGTCGAATAATCAGTATATAAACAATTAATTAGCCACATTTTTTTCTACCTTGTGGTTATGCATAAAAATATATAGAATCCTTCTTTACAGGATTCTTCTTTATTTTTGTCGTAAAATCAAAGTTGAAACGATTGATACGGGTTCTTTTGACTAAAGTTTTCGGTCTAATAAACAAATTACAGAATAGCACTTCAATATAGTAAAAGCAAATATTGTTAGTATTTTTATCAGGCCTAATTAAAGTGAATAGTGCATAAATAAATGTATATATACAGTTAAACCAGTTATATTCCATATGTGTAGATACTTACCAACTATTAATATTTTAAAGTAAAAAAATATAACATGAAATGTATTGTTTGAAGCATGCAGACATGCATATATCGACATGCCTTAATAAACTAATTATGTAACATCGTATGTTTTATCATTGAAGTCGGGCGTATTAAATGGATTATACGATGTTTCTGAAGCAATGAAAATAAATAAAGCGTTGTTTCCTTGGACCTGAAAACTGTTTTAAAATACGCTCGTTTTGAAGGTACTTATACGAATAAAAAAACTATAGAAAGTTACTTTTGGGATAAGTATATGTGAGTCAATAAATAGATGTATTAAAACAAGTTCGCATGCATGCCTACTAGTAATTAAAAATAAGTGAGTTTGCACCCATCGGCTTCGCTTGGAGTTAGAATTTTCTAGCGGTAATTGTTGCTTCGGTAGTTTATGAATTTGCTTTCAAACAACTGTGAAAAAAGTTCCTGAATACCTTAAAAAAATACTCGTGAGAGAAAATCATGGGTTTAGAAGTTAACATGTGAGATTTCTAGATCTTTTTCATAGGTCAGCCTCGTTGTACATTTAAAATCAGAAAAAAGAGGACATCCTTTTAAATTTTTTCAAATTAATTACATTTTAGACATTACATTACGAGTGACGTTACGGACTCCCAAATAAAAAAAATCTCAATATATTGCATATCCAAGAAAAATGCTTTAATCGAAATTTACTAGAATGATCTTTTATCTACATTAATTCTTTGGCCCACTTAATTAAAACTTATTATTATTTGGAAAATTTCTACATGTTATCCTAATTATATTATGTTAATAGTGTTTACGTATAAATATTGTGGACATCATTATCGTTCGTTTACTCTTGAATCGTTCGATAATGACTAACGACGCGTAGGCTAAAAAATTTTTTTATCCATAAATAGTCTTTTATAGTTTGTTTGTTTATAATTCGATTTTATTGGCTTTACACTTAAATAGAAGCAAGAAATACATGGATAACAGAAATTGTACAAATTTATAAATAACGGTGGCATTGAAAATGAAGGACTTGATTAAAAATGATTTCCTTAAAGGTAGTTGCCGTTTATTTAATTTTTAACAAATAATGTTAAATCTATCCTAAGAACCATATCTATACCTTTAACTTAAGGCATATTAGTGGAGGTGCTAGATATACCAAGTGACCACGAGACCAGGTACTCCCCCACTTTTTCCTTTATTTTTTAAGATAAGATTTGAAATTTGGTCACGCGATTGAGAACTTTGAGAATATTCATACTATTTTTAACATAAATAGTCCCGTTCAAGAAGAATATGATGCCTTTCTTAAAGTAGAACCCACATTCTTTGTCATAATACATTTTCAAGTCCAATTTTTTTAGATTTTTTACTTGTTCTCTGTTCGTGCTCATTTATTCTCATTTTTTCCCTTAGAATGTTCTCCAAAATTAAATTCTCGAGAGTTTTACATCATTTAATATCGCAACACCCTGTTATTTAAAACGCGCTGCACGATTTAATTTAATTTTTTTTTGGAGCACAGTACTCGATGAGCTATAGTTGACCATTTTTAAAAAAATTTCATTTTCATATTTTCAAGGCTTACCAAGGTCCCCTAAATGAGTCGAAATTTCAAAATCGACTATTAGACATATTTTTATTGGAAAAGTGGATAGCGTATTCGATTCACAGTTATATCGAATTGTCTTATGTAAAATTTTAGCTCGATACCTCATATATGGTGTTTGTTACTCAATCGCCAAATTTGAAAATTTTTCACTTTTCGAATGGACCTGTATAAAAGTCTGTTATGATCTAATGAAACAAAAGTTGAAAAATTAGTGTTTTTAATAACATGAACAACATCAAATATTACAACAATAGTCAACACTAATTTAAAAATGACTAAATAACATAAACAAATGATTGGAGAAAATCGGAATTCGGCCAAAAAAACGGATGGAATAACACAAAAATCTAAAAAAAGTATTTAAAATTTTTGTATTCTCAATATAACCTCCTTCATACCTTATGCATTTTTCATAACGCCGTTTCAAATTTTGACGGGTCCTTGTTAATTGTTGTGGTGTTATTTCCCTGCACTCTCGTTCAATTCTTTCTCTTAATTCGTCAACATTTTGTGGTCTCGTGCGGTAAACTTTTTCTTTTTAAAATTCCCCACAAAAAAAATCTAAAGGTGTTAGATCTGGCGAACGTGGCGACCAAAGAATAAGAGGGCTATTTCGTCCAATCCATCTGTTTGGAAAATTTTCATTAAGCCATCTACGTACAACCACCGAATAAACAGAATTCCATTCTTCATTCATCATCACCTCGTTCTAATGTGTGCATAATTTTTGGTGTAAAGAGAAGTACTTTATTTTTCTTCAAACATGTGCGTATTTTTGATATACATACATATAAATCTCGTGTAGCCTGCCACAAGCTAGTTGTTGGATTTTCTTGGAAATATTGTAGAATAACGTTTGATGAATCATTTTCATTCTTATTTTTTTCCAGTCATTACCCGACTTATATTTTCAATAACCATTCCACGAGAGTTAGGGAAAAAACGCTTTTAAATATTATCTTAAATCTACAATGACTGGCAATCATTCTCAATTTATTGTCAAGTTCATCGAATGGTTCACGATCTGAGGAATTTTCGATTAAATTATTCAAAAATGTTCCTCATTGGCCAACCACGTTTGCAACTAAATGAATAATTACACTTAATTCTGCAAAATTCAGTGTCTCGATACCAATTGCTCAAAATGTGAATTTTCTACATAGTAGGCTTTGTAAAAATCTTGTTTGTTTTTTACTTTGTTGTATTGTCAAGTCAAGATTGTTGACAGATATTGTTTATTAAACAAGCTGTCCAGAACAGGTACTTAATAAAAACGTAAAGAATTAACGGTACTTAATTATTATCAAAATGGCAAATTTGACTTAGCAGAGAGAATACAGATTATTCGTACAATTGGTGATAATGCTCGATCAATGAGGGAAGCTGCTGAAGAATTCAATAGAAGAAATCCAGATAGTGAACCAATACATCATACAACGGTTTTCAGGTTAAACGCAATATTCAATGAACCAGGTAAAGTTTCTGTAAAAAAAAGAATCACGACAGAAAAACGTAGAGACAGACAGATAAATTCTACAACATTTCCAAGAAAATCCAACAACTAGCTTGAGGCAGGCTACACGAGATACATGTAAGTATATTAAAAGTACGCAATGTTTGATGAAAAATAAAGTACTTCCTTTTAAAACAAAAATTGTGCACACATTAGATTGAGGTGATGATGAACAGATAGAATTCTGTTTATTCTGCTAAGGAGAATATTTAAATAACGAAAATTTTTTAAGAAATATTTTCTTCACAGATGAGGCGACATTTACTACTAATGGTGTGGTTTCTATTCAGAATTCTAGGTACTGGGCAACAGAGAACCCACACTGGATGATAAATAAATAAATAGATAAAGAGGCAATATTCTCAAAAATTTAATGTCTGGATTGGGATCTTCAATAATCGTATAGTGGGTCCAGCGTTTTTCCAAGAAACATTAAACGGTGAAAGGTTTCTTAATTTCTTGAAACAGATTTTTGGGATTTTATGAAAGTACTAAATGAGGAAGAAAACAGACAAGTTATTTTTCAACTAGATGGTGCTTACATGCATTATTCGGTGGTTGTTCGTAGATGGCTTAATGAAAATTTTCCAAACAGATAGATTGGACGAAATAGCCCTCTTATTCATTGGTCGCCATGTTCGCCAGATCTAACACCTTTAGATTTTTTGGTGGTGAATTTTAAAAGAAAAAGTTTACCGCACGAGACCACAAAATTTTGACGAATTACGAGAAAGAATTGAACGAGAGTGCAGGGAAATAACACCACAACAATTGATGAGGATCCGGTGTTATGAAATATCCTTATGCATTGTGAAGGAAGTTATATTGAGAACACAAAAATTTGTAATACTTTGTTAGAATTTTGTATTATTCCATCCGTTTATTGGCCGAATTCCGATTTCCTCCAATCATTTGTTTATATTATTTATTCATTTTTTAATTAGTGTTGACTGTTGTTGTATTATTGATGTTCATGTTATTAAAAACACTAATTTTCAGCTTTTGTTTCATTAGATCATAACAGGCTTTTATACAGGTCCAGTCGAAAAGTGAAAAATTTTCATACTTGTTGATTGAGTAACAAACAACCTATATCAGATATCCAGCTAAAATTTTGCATAGGGCTATTTGAGATAACTGCGAATCGAATACGCTATACACTTTTCAATAACAAATGCCTAATAGTCGATCTTGAAATTTCGACCCATTTAGGGGACCTAGGTAGGCCTTGAAAATATGAAAATGAATTTAAAAAAAAAAAAGTCATCGAGTACTGTCCCAAAAAAAAAAAAATTAAATCGGGCAGCGCGTTCCAAAATAACAGGCTGTTGCGGTATTAAATCGCAAACAATGCATATGCTTCTTAACGTGGATTTAACACTATTTTACAAAAACTACTTTTAGAGAAAGTAGTTCTTAGTAACATCCGTCATTTTAAATTTCATTGGTGCATACCATCTCTGCAATTTATATATCTAATCTTTCATTTAGGCCTAAAACCAAAAAATCTGAAATAAGCAAAACATTTATGAAAGGATATGTAGGGATACTCTTTGACTCATTCTGTATATTAAACATAAATTACGAAACAAAATAATTTTGCAGTATTATAAACTGCTTTGTAATCAGTTGTAGAAATCCATATTTGCATAGATATTTTTTTACAAGCACGGTATTTCCATAACGTTAATAACGATTGAAAAGCGTCCTTGCTTTTTCTCTACTTATATAGTTTTCTTATTCTCTAACGCCCCGTTTCACCCGATGAGTGCAACCACGCAAAAAATGTAAGTTTGGCGACATGGTCTGAAGTGTTAGTGGCAGTAGGAAGAGTATAGACCAATACCTTGAGCACCTGGAGAAGTGAAGCGGCGCAGGGCAAACCATCAAACAGAGAACAAACAACATACACACGTTAGTAATGGCTCGAGGAAAGTTTACAAGTTTACACAATACATTTAACATTAATATTGTAGAAGGGTTAGTATGGTGGTGCTGTAAAGGTTAATTTTAGTGAAATACTTGACAGGAATGTAGAGAGCTTTTAATTACACTGGCCCCCAACGGTGACTAGGCTCATTGAGGTCAGGGCCTACTTGACTTTGTATAAACGAATAAAGCTTCTGGCCACCGAGAGTTAAATGTTGCCATATTTAAGGTTATTTCTGTCCCAAGTAAATAAGGTGGTACATTCATACGTATTGTTTGAGCTTAATTTCAATCTAAATATACTCTTGAGAAATTTAGACTGTGTTAAATACTACTAAACGCGATGCAAAATTTTGTTATATGCAAGGTGTTTTTAAAATAGGAAACACAATTTCAGGACTGTGTTTGAGACATAAATTAATTTGATTAAAACAAGTTTTTTAAGAGTTTACAAACAATAATTTACTAATTAGACATTTGTATAAACGAAATGTATAATTTTGATTTATGAATAACCGTTTTCTTGCCAGGTGTCCCTAAGCTGGACATATATTTACAATAAGCTAAGTTCCTAACTCAGTTCATCACGATGTAAATTTACAACGTATTCACATCAATTTTATTATTATAGTTGTCCAATAGACGTCAGGTCTTGCCAATTTCAAAACAGTTTCTCTTATTCTGTGACAGCTGACGCATAACCTTGATGTAATTCTGCTACTTTTAACGTGTTTCAAAGTGAAATCTTAGCAATTTAGGTCTGATTTTGTGTTTTTGTGATTGAGAAAGGTGAGTTATACTCTATAATATAATAATGCAATAAAAAGAATATTTCATTATATAAAATAAATAATACCCCTATATTAAGTGTTGCAATTTTACAACAACATGTAAGAGTAGTTCTTTGCCCATAAAATATTATGTTGCAAATTTACAACAACATGTGAAAAGAATTTTTCTTTCTAGTTCTAGATGTCGAAAAATTTATTTCGGAGAAATATTTTGTCGGATGCAGAGTTAGAGGAGATTACTAATAATTTACACCTATCTGAAAGAGAGGATGATTTTGAAGATTTATCTGATAATGATTCTGACTACTTACCGGATACTTCCGAGGAAGATATTGATACTGAGGAAAATATAGATTCCGAGCATGTAACTGGTACTGAAGATTTGAATGAACCTCTGGTAGAACAAGACGTTGTTGAGGAAGAAGAAATTGATTTGATCCAGAATTTATATCGTAACATTCGAACTAGAAATAAACCAACAAAACAAATAATACTGTGGTCCAAAAAGCATTTGTAAATTGATGAGGATGCATTGAAATTTCGTGGAAACTTAGATCTACCACAAAGATATACTCGAACTAGATTCTCCATATCAATGCTTTTCCTACTTCTTTACATTCTTTTATAAACCTAATGACTGAACAAAGTAAATTATACTCAACACAAAAAATATCCAAATAAGCCTGCAAATTTAACACCTATAATTGTTAGAAGATTTTTAGGAGTATGCATTTACATGTCTGCTTCGTCAGTGCCTAGAACTAGAGCTTACTAGAGAAGTGATATTGGTGTTTCCAATATCCGAGTATGTAATGCCGATAAATGAATTTAAGAAAATCAAGAACACACTGCATTTCAATGATAATATTACTGTTGTAGGCAAGGACGACCCAAAATATGATAAACTTCACAAAATTAGGCCCCTAATGGAACATCTAAATAGCAGATTTTCATATATTTCATTAAAACCTCAATTAGCTATTCACGAGCAGATTTGTGCCACAAAATGCCGTAATCACATGAAGCAATGTTTACCTATGAAACCCCACAAGTGAGGTTACAAATTCTATATGCCTTGGGTACAGTATAGTTATAATTTGGAATGTTACAGGACAGACAACTTTTTTACTAAGCTAAAAGAAGATGAGCCAGATCTTGGAGTGACTGGAAATATTGTTGTTCACCTCACAAGAATTGTGCCAAAAAATTTGAATTATTGCATTTACTTTGATAATTTTTACTCTTCAGTACCGCTGATGGTACATTTGGCAAATCAAGGTATATATAGCCTAGGAACTGTGAGACGAAACCAGATACCTAATAATAATTGTTAAAAGAAAAGGATATGAAAAAACTTGATCGGGGCACATCTGAAGAATATGTGGCAAATGTCGATGGTGTAGATGTTAGTGCAGTAGCTTAGAAAGACAATAAAACTGTATCCCTGTTGTCAACGGCATATGGTGAACTTCCACTACATAAAGTTACAAGGTATGACAGAAAACAGAAAAAAAATATTTCAGTAAATTGTCCCAATGTGATTATTCAATATAATAAATATATGGGCGGAGTCGACTTGTTGGATACTCATATTGGTAGATACAAAATACCACTTCGTTCCAAAAAATAGTATATGAGAATTTTCTTCCACCTACTTGATGTTTCAATAATAAATGCATGGCTGCTTTGTAACAGGATTGAAGAAAAGAAAGAAAATTGTGACAAGAAAAATTTATGGGAATTTAGGTTAGAAATAGCACAGTGTCTTTGCCTCATGGGACCAAGAAATGAGAAAAAACGGGGAAGGTCATCAAGTGGAACTCAACAATTAATTGAGGAAAAAAGAAAAAGGGGACCAGCAACTCATGTCCCTCCAATGAATGTCAGAAATGATGAGACAAGTCATTGGATAAAGTACGATTCCGCAAGACAAAGATGCAAGTATCCTACCTGCAAAGGGTATACCCACTTCAAGTGTGACAAACGTGGATTGCTTCTGTGCATCACAAAAGACAAAAATTGTTTTAGGCTTTTTCATTCGTAGATAGTCCTATAATGTTGAAAATATGCCACAATTTATATTTGTTAACCATTCCTTGTTGTTGCAAATATGCAACATTCTGTCTTTTGGCTAAATAAAATTTAATTTTGAACATATAATTTTTTTAATATTTTTTTCAGTAATCAGAACTGTAATCCAATACAAAAAATAAATTTTTCATTTATTTTTTAAAAATCATGCAATGAAGGGTTAACGACTGCATTTAGAATAGCGTCTTTCAATTGTGGCGTTCTTACCGTGACAGGTATCTCAGGTAAAACTTTGTTTCTTAAAAAAATCTCTTTGATGAAGACGCTGGTGGATTCTGATAAACGAAATCGAATCAGATATTCGGCGTTCGAGATACCATTTGCAAGGCCACATACACAATGCATCTCGGAAGTTTTTGCATTTGTATAATTACTGGTATTGGAAAAACATTTTGATTTATCAAATAAATACAACAATACCGTTCACAATGCGTTTAGTTTCTTGCACTGTCAATTTATTTATTTGGAACAAAATGTAAAATAATTCACAGCAATCTATATGAAACAATAAATTCTATAGTTGAAGGGACTCAGAAAATATTAGTACATTAAGAAATAAAATGGCAAATAACTCAGAAACAGTGCTTTACTCGGAAAAATACAAGAACACTTCTCAAAATTAAACAAAACATTTAAAAACGCCATCAAATTTGTAAAAAAGACAATGGCGGCGAGGTTATAGCTTTTCAAAGGTAGGGATATTCCCATATCTCCGTCACCAGTTTCAATAATATTTAGTTGTTACTAACAGATGGTGAAGCAGAACAAGACAAAACCTCACACCAAATTTAATATTCTCGCAGTACATAGTTTTTGAGATATCGAAAATATATAAATTCTTTAGAAAATTTTAATGCCTTGTATCTTGAAAACTAAGCATTTTAGGACAGATATTTACATAGACTTTTCTTAAAAGGAGCTAAAGGACCATCTCCTATATTTTCGGAAACACCCTGTATGGGTGGGTGCACTACTACGAATAGTTACGAAAAGTTCATCTTGGTGATAATCTGTAGTTTACCGTTTCCAAAAATCACATATTAAATTATCTTTAACGTTCCTACTAATTATTTAAAAGACACGACATTTTGAAAACGAAATAAGAACTAGTTCCTACATTTTGACTACAAATGTGTCATCCGATAATTCATTTCATGCTGTGGCCTACTAATATATCTTTATTCGTTATGTTGAAGTTCTCGTCAAATATATACAATCGAGAAAGGTCGAGATTTTAGCACCACCATATACAAGGATTAGGAAGGTAGTTACATATACAGTAGTGAAAATAAGAACCACACTAACAAGGAATAACATATATGGAAGTATATTTGTAAGGGAACTTGCAGGGAATTTATACAGAGGAATCTGGAGTTACGGTAACGACAATGGATAAGAAACATTTACTGCTGACATAACATGAAATGATGGCACTGAATGTTTGCATAATTTTATCCGTAAGTAAAGTACGCTTTCTTCTGCATGTTATTTATGGGCGAAAAGGGAAATGCAAATAGAGAGACTCGCGTATTTGTTTTTTGAATATATTTAAAGGCTCATATGTTTGAACTACCTGTAATATTAGATTTTTTAACAAAGATTGTGTAAAAGGACTGTTGATAAAAAAATACAATGTAACAAAAATGACATATTTTAGTAGATGTGTTTTAGTTCGTAAAAAACCTTGACCACCTTACAGTAGCTGTAAAATTCTCCCCAATTATTAGTTTTCTACCCTGTTAAGTAATACGTTCATTATGTGTGCGTTTCCTGATACATATTGTGATACATTACTCACGACTGTGAGTAATAATTTATTACTCACGGAATGTGCAAATCACATAGTCGCATCATCATCAAGGATGCCATGATACAGTGCAAATCCAAATGTCATAATTTGTTGTCACCAGTAGTTGACATAGTTTAGATACAACAAATAAAATTATTCAATTAGTTCAACAAAATACAAGTACCTATCTGTACATAAAAATTATTAACTACAGATGAAAACATTAATTCATCATATACATTTTCGAAATTGTTCCAACACTATTACTTTTGTTACTAAGAGTGAAGTAAAAATAAAATTATGGAAACTAACAATAATTATTTTTGTCAAATTCATCTGGACCTAAAAGGCAACTTCCTGTTGAGTAGTCGTAGAAAAAGTATAGTACTCTACTCGCGTGTAATGGTTATTACTCATTAGGATGAATTACTTCACCCGCATGACTAATAGCCATCATTACACTGTCGTTGAATGATATACTATTATTCACGAACTAAAAATAAGTAACTTTCATGGCGAAATTGATTTCGAGAAATTAGAACTACAGTGACTTTCAATTTGTTTAGTTTAATTTTTACCTCATTATGTAGGTAACAATTTAATTTTAGAAAGAATTCAAACCAAGATATTTATATCGTTCGAATTTTAAAAATCGTATTTCCAAAAGTAGACATACACTATGGGCCTAATTAAAATGTATCGTATTTTGATCATTAATAACTTTCTTATTCTTCTGTCGATTTTAAGTATTTTTCGATATCTCACCGACACAACATTTTTAAGTTAAAAGACAATATGGGTGTTAAATAAGTTAGGGTGGGGCAGTTTCCTTAAACAATGCATTTGAGGTTGTTGCAAAATAAAAATGATTGAAACATTGAAAAGTACTTAAAAGTCAACACTTTTTTAAATGTTATTAAAATGTTGTAATATTTGACTGTTTTCTGAATTTCTAACAAGAATAACAAAGTTTTAAATTTTAATCCTATGATGTCATTCGAAACACAAATAGCTAGTGAAACCGAAGAAGGTACATTGTGTTGCCAGATTTACCTATTAGGGGGTCCCTAGTTATTAGTATTAATTTGTATTAATTTCATTACTAAAATATAACGTTTTGCAATTAAGAATCATGAAGTATTTTTGATATTCCAACTTTTAGAAATGCAGAAAACACACTTCAGAAAAAGTTGTTAGTACTGTTGCCGCAAGAATTATAGTTTTAGTTGTCAATAGGCTAAGTTGCAAACTACGGAAGTATATACGTATGTAAGTTGATCATAGTCTTGAAAAAGTGTGTACAACACAACATAAATGTACAAATTGGAGAAACAGTTAAAAATCAATGCCAAAAAATTAGTTAGAATATTCCCAAAATGAAATTGGAAGATCTAATTATTTTAAAACCTGTCCAAATTGGATTTTAACCTGAAAATCTTGTCAACGGCAAATCCAAATATCATTAAAATCGGTAAAAGAAAAAAGAAGTTAATAATGCTCAAAGTAGAATCCTGTTTAATTGGGTTCATAGTGAATAATGGAGTTATATTTCCTAAACGAACACAAATAAAAAAAATGAGTAAAAATCACCCATACTCCCTGAAGCAATCCCTCTTTTAAGAGGTTAGTTCATTCGACAAATCACTTATTTTTTTATCTGATTCGCTCTGTATATAAGAGTTTAGCTGATTTCACTTAGTAATATTCTGCATTTTAAAATATATGTGAGGCATTAAGGAAATATACTTAACTTCTGTGTGTGCTTTAAGTTAATAAATTTAATTCAATATACAAAAGAGCACTTAGTCTAATATAAGAGTTATAATCAAATTGTAACAGTAATCCTTTCCAGGGACTTCAGTGTGATTAATCGCACAGACGAAGTATTTTATAAAGCGAAGTTTTAAAGCGGCGCATTAGAAGTTTTAATTTGATTAAAAACATTTTGTCCCGCGATGAGCTGCTTTTTTCAAATACCTACATCGTATCATTATTCAGAGAGTCTAGAAAAGAAATTAAGAGTTTGACCTTAAAATATCTTGGAAGTATTTCTTGCCTTATAATTTATTCATTTAGATTACTTTCACCATCATGATAGTCAGCCACAATCCGTTTCACAAAACATCTCACCTATTACCCCCTTATGTAAGAGTGTAAGACATTGTGTGTTGTCATGAATTGAAGAAACACGTTTCGATGCACATTGTTTACTTTGTGAAGCCAACTATTTACAATTGTACCCCTCATCGATCACAACGTAGCCAAGGATTAGAGAGCATTGGTATGTGTTGGAACACAGTTGGAACCTACTGACTTTGCAAGCTTACATTAAAGCCAATGAGCTTCAACATCAAGTCCGTTGGACATTGGCTTGCGCTCGTTTTTTAGCTCGAATGCACTTTAGACGTATTAACGCAATTCAAAAAAAACCTTAGTGGGTCTTAAAGTCATTGTTATAATCTGTTCTAAAAACGTATTTTATTTTTAATAATATTGAATTAGTTATGGCATATACAGGGCGATTCAGGTAGCTTTGAATTTTGACATACCGAAATCGTATTAATATAAAATTTGGTAGCCAGCCATAATCGACTGCTGCAAGTCTAAATAAGATATTTCCAAAATGGCGCCACTTCAGGAA